>MVJL01011124.1:0-455520 GCA_002156465.1 Macrocentrus cingulum | reverse complement strand
AGAGTAACATTTTGCGATATCTCCCTTATTTCGCGAGATATCGGGGAAAAACGAAAAATCGTGATTTACGACCGCAGCGCCGCCTCGTGGTAAATTGCGGAACTAATTTTTTTAGACAAATTTCTCAATTTTTCATGAAAATTTAGTTCTGCTACTCACTGCGAGATGGCGCTGCTGTCGCAAAAAATTAAATTTCGCTTGAAAAACCGCATTTTTTCGCTCTGCAAAGCGGGTAAAATTGTGTCAATAAATGTAATTAATAATACTACATCATAAAATTACTTATTTATCCGAAAAAAAAATTTTTCTCGCGAAAAATCCGATTTTTCCGGCTTCGAAAAAACACTAAAATAAGGCAAATTTTACAGCTTTAACTACTTCTTATCGCATGTAATTAATAATTAGAGTGAATACTTACCTTTGATGACGAAAAAAAAACCATTTTTCCAAATTCAGTTTTTTTCATTTTCCGGCTACGGATGAAGAGATACAAAAAATTTCATTGAACATAATTTGTAGGAAATTTAATTCTAAATAATTTATAAAGTGTGACATTTTTCGATATCTTCTTTATTTCGCAAGATATTGAGGAAAAACGAAAAAATACAATATTTGCTGGATTAGTTCGCCGTGCCGACTGCTAGATGGCGCCACATGTCTGCAACTGTTTGTTTTTCCTTAAAAAACATGGGAAAAAAGCAATTTTATGCAGTTTTCGATACTAGATCTTGTATAACAATTAATGTGCTATTTTTTAAACAACTCCCCAATGCTCTAAGGTGAAATAAATTTTCGAAAAAATAGGAAGGGTCCCCCCTTCTCATTTTTCAATTCAGTTTTTTGCGATTTCTGGCTAGAGACTGATAGTTACAGAAAATTTTATATTATATTTTTTGTAGAAAATTTGATACTCGACAATTTATCAAGAGTAATATTTTTTCATATATTCCTTATTTATCGAGTTATCATTGAAAAACTGTAATCAATTTTAGTTTTTTCATGATAACTCGGTAAATATGCACGATATTGCACAATTGTATTCTTCATTAATTGTAGAGAATTTAATTTTCCATAAAAAATGTTCAATAAAATTTTCTATCACTATCAATCCACCGCCACAATTTCCAAAAAACTAAATAAAAAAAAATTTATTGAAGAATTAAATAAAAGCTTAAATAGCGTAAATTAATTGTTGCATCAGATAATTAACATTGTATAAGATAAACAATTCTAATTTGTGAAAAAAAAATATCTTACCCGGCGGACTCGAACCCGCGCCCCGAGGGGTGCGCGCAAGCACTTAATCCGATCGACCGTTATGCAACATACTGTAAAGGTATATTCACAACTTGTTTTATTAATTTTTAATCAAATCTTTCATTTTTTATAATTTAAGCGTGGTAAAATTGGTGTTATAAATATAACTCACAATAATACGGCTAAAAATACCTGATTTTTTCCAGCACTTTCATATACATGTCTCAGGATCCTTTAAGGGGGTGGATGATGGCTTAATGGAAAGAGAAAAAGTTACCAATATCCCTGAAGCGAACAGCTCAATCCTGCCAAAAATGTTTCATTGCTTTATCAGCGTATCAACCTAAATTTCATGCTATTAAATCCAATAATTATGTGTAATATTTTCCTGTATAAGATTTAATAAAGAAAAAAAAATTCGAAAAAATTTACAATTATTTATAATTCTATACAGTATATTTTACAAAAAATTTAAAAATCAACAATAATGTTAAAAAAATTAATTATCACGTTGAAAGTCATACAAAAAATGTATAAGCGACGTCCTCACCAGTACAAAAATATCATATTCTACATTCTTGCCACGCTTAATGGAATTTTGGCTGTGGAATGTGCTTTTCAGTTATCAATACTATTTTTGGAAATACCAGAGAACAACTACTGATAAGAAACATGGACGCAAGCAGGTATATCGTGCGTCAGCGGCCTACGTGACGCCCGTGCGTAAAAAATATTGCAACAATAAAAAAATCATTGACGCACTGTGCTTAAACCTCTATATCATCCAAAATTTCGTAGGCGCCATACAGTATACTGCCAACTGCTACCAACGAGTGACTACCAGTGAACAAAATTCAAGTGACATGGGTATCTTTAGCCGAAAATTTTGGGCAAGTCAGCGAGAAGCTATCGCTAACTTTTTCAGTAAAGATTGCCGTCAATCGGAGCGTCGTGAGATCCACCTAGAACCATCTACTTCATTTCCCCAGAGACAAGTGAAGAAAAATTGGTTTTCCAGTATGCGCAAAAAGTCCGTGAAAGTTCCTTTAAGACGTGCAAGTATCCTGGATGAAAAGTCCAATGAGAACGAGCTGCTGGTGAGATCTTCTGTGAGAGCAAAAAACAAATTTTGGCAAAGCATGAGGATAAAAGGTATGAAAAACTAACTAATAATTTATTTCCACGATAGTTCTTGATCTTTACCATGAATCAAATCGATTTTTCCAATTTTTAAACCATAAAAAACATGAAAATACCCTTAATCTTCAATAAAATTGATCTTAAACGCAGATAATAGTATCGAAAAAAATTCTAGCATTTTCTAAACAATTCACAAAAAGTATTCACATGAATTTTTATATTTTCAGACATCAAGAAGGTGTCAAGCATAACGAAACATGATGATATACCTTTTCATCGTGTTAGTTTGTTGAAAGAAGAACTTCCTGCTGAAGAATGCGCCGTCGATGATGATGAGGATTATGATTTCCCCTGCTTGCCTCCAAAACCCATTGATAACAACGCGAAATTCGCCATCCAGTGGAATTTTCGCGTGGAAACTCCGCCGTCGGCTCGACAACTGCAAGTTCTCGAAGCAAATACGATAATCGACGGTAGTTTCATCAGCTTGGACGAGTATAAACTGCAGAATTCCATCTCACCGTCCAAGCTTCCACGCGTCAGGTCCTATTATACGCTGGATAAGTCAAATGTCGAGGTTTTTCACCCACCTACAGAGCCACCGCGCACTAGAAGCTTCCACAGCCCGGACGAGTCGAATCCCTGGGATTCTGGTCCACCTCCTGAGCCACCTCAAATCAAAAGGTATGGAAAAAGTAATTTTAATATTTAATCGATAAAATAATTGGTCATTTTCATCAACATAAATTTTTATCTGTTATTTCAGAGTGAATATAAACTTACCGGAGGAAAATCATTCAGCAACACCTCCACCGTTGCCACCCAAGCGCCGGAGACCGGAGCAGCAGAAAAATTTGTCGTAAAACTTTGCAGGTACCAGATCATCATCCCAATTGAGCAGTATTGTCAATAATGTAAGACTACTGATGCCTGAAAGAAGAAAAATGAGAAAATATTAAGCTAATCTTTGTAAATTAAATCTGTATGACGGCGATTATTTATCTACTTACATTCTCAATGCTTTTTTACATTAATTATCGTAATCATTGATGTTTCATACTAAATTTATGAAAAATTTGTCCATTAATGTATAAACAATTTTTATAATTTGATGCGATCAAATATTAAACGAAATAACACTGTAAATTCCAAAACCTCGAAGTTATAAAAAAGTTTTTTTTTATTATTATAATTCAATAATCAGCTATCAACTGATGTAATTCTTGATTAGTTGGATATATTTAGTTGATATTATCATCAACGGTAAATTTGCAAATTTAATATGTTTGAGCAAATATACGACGCGCCATGCACGATGTTTAAAGTACAAAAATTATAATTATAACAACTATTAGTAACAATTTGTAAAATTATCTAGTTCTATTATTATACTTATTCGACAGTCTTCATGATTTTCCATCATTTGGGTTTATTATGACCGGATTTCCATTAGAAGTAATTTCAGGCTCATACTCGTTGAGTTCACATTCATTGGGGCTGGATGAAAAGTGAATAAGACTGAAATAATTAAAATACAGCATAAATAATATGATTGTCTAATAAAAATCATTGAAAATAAATATTTTATAACTGTATTTAACTCACAGAATCAACAGTAAGACGGCGATTTGCGTTGAAAATGTTAGCCAAAAAAAGGCTGTTGGTAAAATATGAAGTGTTGCATTGTAAAGTTGCGAGTATAAAATTCCACTTATAAATGGTGTAGTATTATCACAAACTGCCAGAATCGCAAAAACTTTACCTAATAAATAATCATATTTGTATTTTTTTCCAAAATTTTCTAAAGAAAATTCGAAATTTTTTTTTTTTTTTAGTTTTTCTGTCAATAACTCAATAAATAAGCTATCTAACAACAAAAAAGTATTTCAATAAAATAATTGGGGATTAAATTCTCTAAAAACAAAACATTAATAAATTTTTTTCGGATCTCCTTTAGTTTTTAAAAAATTTGAGGTTTTTTTTTTCTGAATTTTTGAAAATATCTTGATAATAGAGAAAAATATGAGAAAAGTTGATTCTATATTTTTTGTAGAGAATCAAATTTCCTATGGTCTAACTCTAGTTTCATTTTTTATTATTTCACTTATTTACTGAGTTATCGTAAAATTATAGAAAAAAAAAATATTATACGCAAGATAATAATCAATTTAATTGTCAATACCTCGTTCATTAATTGAAACAACCTTAGAGGTGATGGACCGAAGAACGGGTGCAACTACAGGACCAATAGCCGCCACAACAGCTCCTATTTATAAAATTGTCACACATTAAACTGACAAAATTCATAAAATCTGACAAACTTACCGGCATAAAAAATTTCCACTGTGGTCCCAAGGGCAAAAAACACTCGAGCTGCAGCATGTGACAGTGCTCCAATACAGACAATAGTTGTATCCCTTAGTTTAAAAACTTTGCTCATAATTGGAGCACACACTAACAAAGCTAAAATTAAAATTATTGCAATATAATGCATTATGAATGATATTTGAGTGCCTATAAAATAATGAAATAAACAAAAATACTGACCAAAAATGAAGAAAAACGATTTAAATGTCCAAAAATTACTTAAAGACGCCACATTCCATTGAAAAAAATCTCGCATATACAAAATTTGATAGTGTTTTTCATCCCTTTGGAAGGTGTATAAGGCCATTGTCAGGAATAAAATCCACAGATGCAATCTTCGAAATCTCGGTCGACGTTTTCTCAAAGTATTTATCGTGGCAATCACGTGTTCTTTGTCGAAAAAGTCTTTAAAAATGTTGATACCCCCGACAGGTTGCTGACGCGAGCTCGTTTGCCATTTTAGTTGTATCAGCGAATAAAATACAGATATAACTAAGAGGCTGGTGTTGATGATGAACAGTGCAGTGTATGAACGAGGAAATACGTGGGTAAATAAATATGAACCCAGAGCAATGCCTAAAAATTAAAAAAATTAATTATTTTCCATTGCAAAATCAAAAAGTGTATAACATACATTTTTTTTTTTAATACTTCGATAACTAAGTAAAATAAATTTAATTCTCTTTAAAAAATGTCGAATAAATTTTGTGTTTTATTTTGCTTTATTTGTGAGATATTTTATAAGATAAGAATTTTTAAAAATCAAAAATTACTCAAAAACTTAGAGAGATACAAAAAAAATTTATTAATGTTTTTTGTAGAGAATTGAAATCCCAATCATTTAAATAGAATGAATTTTTTTGCTATTTTGCTTATTCAATGAGTTATCAACAAAAAACAAAAAAAAAAAGTTGAAAATTTTTTTTTCTCATCTATGTCTCTTAAAATTCATTTTAAATACAGAAAATAATTAATTGTTATTCGTTTTAGGACTTTTTAAATATATGCCATTTTGGCATTAAGTGACTACTGTCACGCGATATAAAAACATACCTGTGGGCATTGTACTCAGATAAACAATGTCGAGAACTGTCACTCGCAAAGTTCTCTGTTCAAAGGACGAAACATCAGATATGTAGGCAAAACAGCTGGCAAAAATAGCCACATCGCCACAGAGAATACTCATTGGAATCGTGGCTGTATAAATGATCATAAAAACATCCCACCGGGGCATTAACGTATTGACCACTATCATTCCAGAGTAAATAACTTTTCCCAACAGTCCAAGAATCAAAGGTAATTTTCGTCCATGTCGATCGCTCCAATTACCAAAAAATAATGCTAAAATTATGGGTACAATATGACCAGCAATATTGTTCCATTGATGAAATTCCGTCACAGTCACCTGAAATTATGGGAAAGAAAAAAAAATTTATTATCTCAATTATACAATCAAAATGCGAAAAAAAAATGAAATACTCACCTGAACGGCTTTATTGAGTACATCATTTTTTGTAATATTTCTACAAGTTTCTTCAGAAAAATCATGATTCACTCGACAGGCTTTATAAAAAAAAAAATCTTGTTCAACGACTGTTGTTATCATATAGGCCATCATATATAACCACATTGTTGGCTCCACCGAGATATATCGAAGCCATTGAAAATATTTTTCCAAAACTCCATGTGGCCTATGATTGTTTGAAACACCTCCCTGAAACAGTGACAAATAATTTCAATAAAAAAAAATAAATCTCTACATTTTTTTAGAACTAAAAAAAAAAAGATTAAACTTTAAGCAATGCTTGTGCCAATTCTGAGACATCTAAAATCATTTTTTTACTGGCCGCAATTATGCAATATAATGCAGAGTGTTTATCTATGTTGATACGCTTGTATAATTTAATTGGTATCTAAGTGTAAAGTCGATAAGAAAGACTGTAGTTTAATAAATAAAATATTTAATACATTTAAAACTCTATATGCAACATTTTTAGCAGTAAAAAAAATATTTACAAATACCTCAGTGCAATCATGGGTACTCATGGCGCAAAGTGCTGGATATCTTGTGCGATATAGCGGTCTCTGCTTTTATTTATATTATATGCATCTTGAAAGAAATTTAATCTCGTGCTATATTAAACTCTGAAATGTCGATTGATAAAAAAAAATACGATGATGACATGAATAGCATTTTCTGATGGTGAAACACGAAATCTAACAGTTCATAATTTGCTCTTTTTACTTCTTTTAACAATATTCCTTATCGTTTATTACAAGGCAAATGTTCCATAAACAGATAGAGCATTTTAATTATCTTTATACATATGCAAAAGTAATCCTGATATCATAAGTCTTCTCTCATAATTTTTTTTATCAAGCGCTGAAAATAATGAAGAAATATTAATCACATCTATTGCTAAATTAGTTGTGTAAAAATAATTTAATTAATTAATTTTAAAAAAAGTTTATAATTTATCCAGATTGTACAACTGATAAATGATATAATTTTAATGGAAAGCGTTCAGTGACATATGTTTTTTCGGTACAACTTGAAACCTTTACCTGTTAGACTAGATAGACTTTCACATTATACCTCTGCAGTCTGTGTGTAATTACAAAAAAGTCGTGTATGTTACAGATATTAATATTGAGTTAAAAAACTGATGCTGTACTTACTCGATGCAACTATCAGATGCCTTTTTATTGGGTGGTACTATTCCATTCATGAAAATGGATTAATAATACAGAATTTTTCAGCTGTACCACGAAAAAGTCCACGTGCTCTCAAGAAAGAGGCTGAATCACATGCTCGTGCACGATGCACCAAACCGAAGGCACTGAAGCGTTCGTTATGGAGTAAAATACCTCGCTACGCAGGCGTAAAGTGAACCACGTGATTTATTTGGCGGCATTGCATCAGTACTGATGAGCTAAGCGTTTCGATAGAATTATCAATAAATTATTTAGTGTGATAGAGAAACGGCTAAAGTGGACAAATCAATTCACGGTCAATTAACTGAGATGAACCCGAGGCCTAGTAACAATACAATAAAAATGTATGGCTGAATTAATATGATAAATTCCGGCAAATATCGTGTATTTAAAATCAAAAGTTGCGTATCGCCAAAAGTTTAAAAAGATTTTACTCGCTAATATCTTGATAACCATGCGAGTAGAACAAATTTTGTTAAGGACCTTTTTTGTAGCAAATAGAATTCTCTACAAAAAAGATCGAATGAAAATTTTTTTTAACTTTAGTAGTTTAGAAGATATTTTGAATTAAAACAGCAAGATGAATTTTTGTATTTGCTCTTTTGACTTTAGACACGAATAAATTATTTCTCAATATTACCCACAAAATTGACTAATAATTGAAACGAAAATATATATATTTTAAACAGAAATATTAATTTTTATACTTACTGTTTGACTTCTGTCTTATTAAATTTATACTTATCATATAATAATTTATAATTGTATCATATGATGAATTTTTTATTTTAGGCAGAAAAAACACTAATACAGTTATATAAGCATTATAAGTATAAAAATTAATATGCTTAGATTGGTTTTATTATTAAAAAAGAATGAGTAGTTAATAAGAATGATTATTAAAAAAATTCAGAAGATATATGTATCACGCAATGATTATATATCATTGCGTGATCGAAGTACTGTTTTATTCGTAGGTTTACCTTTATATCCATACTTAGCTGTTTTCGGAATAGATCCGACAATAAGCTCTTCTTTGTTTTCTTTATCATTCTGCCGCGATGTTTGATCAGATTCCAACGCAGTGCTGGCATTATTCAACGGGGATTTATCTCTAGTACTCGGAATATCAGATGCCGAAGCACTTCTGACAATTACATGATGCATGTCATCATTAGATTGTCGGCTTGATTTCGTTGACAAACTCGAATTGGACGATCGGATGTTGCTTGGAACGAGAAATTGATGAGGAGAATCATCTACAAGAATTCCATCATCATTATCCATCGATCCCTCTTGATATCGAAGTGTCCTAAACCTCTGGATGATTTTCTCGGGTGGTGATGTTGCTGTTAAATGCCGTGGATACTGGAAATCACGCCTTATCGGTGTCCGTCCTGATTTTTGATCGTGTTTTAAATCTTTAGCAATGAATTTTTCGACGTGACTGTGTGTTTCGTGCAGTGAGGATACCAATTTTTGCTGCATATTTGAAGCCTTGATCATTTGTTTCTCCAATTTTTCCGTGATATTCTTGAAATTTGTTTGAATTGCCTGTCCAAGCTCATATGCGGGCTTTTGATGATCATCCGCCGCGTGTCTCACAACTTGATCAATTCTTTCAGTGTACACGAGCATTTCCGAACGCTCCGATTGTGATTGCACATTTATCCCTTGCAGAATAGTTTGAAAGTGATCCTCGTATGCTGATAGATTTTGACAATGTTTTTCAAGTTTATTTTTCAGCTGTTCGATCACACTGCCACTCTGTTCAATGCACTGAGCATTGATATCGCAATTGCGCTTCATGTCGGACGAAAAACTCGTTACAACAGTGCCAACCCTCGTTGGAATTTCGTGATTGCCGATTTTCTTAAATTCGGTGGGGGCGCCGGCTATGTTTTGAAATTCAGTGTTTACATTTGAACAAATCTCCATTTCAGTTTCCAAGGAACCGATAATTCGTGAATTTTCCTCATCTTGCTCCTGGCGAAGTGCAAAAAAATCATCAGTAAATGCATTCATTCGTTTGTTCAATTTTTGATTGATTTCAGTTATATGCATCTGCTTTTTGTGTGAGTATTCTAGATTTTTTCTCATAGCATTTAACTCATACTGCAGATGATTACATCTCTGAAAAAGTTCATTGCAAGTTGTTTCCGTGACTGCTTTCACATGTTCAACCAAATGATTCATATTTTTAGTCATCTCGTTGTTAATTATTTCCAGATTTTCATTTATGTTGTTATTTACAAGTTGTGCAATCATTGGCGCTAAATCGACAGCCAATTTTTCCAAAGCATCACGCTCGGTATTTGTAAATCTAGTCAGACTCTGTATGCAATTTTCAATCATTGACAAATGCTTTTTTTCCGATATTTCAAAATGTAATTTAATCTTATCTGTAATGATTTTCTCATCTCTGAGCAAATCAATAGATACACGTTCTGTCAATTTATTTAAAATCTGCGAATATTTGCCAGTTTCTTCAGTAACATCAGTTTGCAATGATGAATAATATTCTTTCAATTCATCCGTATGCATCGAAATATCCTGTTCAATCATTAAAAATTTATTTTGCATATTTTCTTTGAAAATCTCACCAACACTCATGTTAGATTCTTCAATTGTTTGCTTTTGAATGATTTTATCATGGAGTTTGTATGTATCAGTGGTTGCCACATCAGCCACGTCCAAGAGAGTCTTGGCTTGCTTGAGTAATTCAGTTTCCGCTTCAAGGTGCTTCTCTACCAGATGCTTTTGCTCATCTCTCTCTTGCTCAGTTAATTTTACTTGTCGCTTCGTCGATTTTAAATCCATTCTCAGCTCTGATAGAAGTTTTTCTTTAGCCAACATTGTCTCCTCCAGGGCTTTAATGTGATTAATTTTTTCCTCAATTTCCTTGCCCTGAAATTCGATTGTCGATTGCAATTCATTGTAATTCTCTGGCGCCAAGTATACACCATTACGTTCACGAGATGCCTGCAAATCTCGACGTAAGCGTTCAATTTCCTCGGTGTATTCTTTCAGCAATGCTTTTTTCGTTAGTTTTTGATTTATTTCTGGTCGATTAGTTATATTCTTAGCACGATGAGCATAGTCCAGAGTTGATAGTGTCTCTTCAAGATTAATACTCGCTGGAGAAATGGTGGCGATTATTGATGTTTTAGTCCTGCCTCCCAAGGATTCTTGAAGCAATCTCGTGAGCTTGGATTCACGGTAGGGAACGTGAGGAGTACGTTCAACGAGAGCGGTTATTACACGTCCCAGTGTAAGCAATGATTGATTGATATTTCCCGCTTCTCTAGCACGTTTGTCCACTGCTCCGGATCTTCCAACATTTTCACTACCTGCTAAATCGACCAAATTTAATTTTCCCGTCTTAAGCAGCTCTTCGCCTTCTACTGTGTTCTCTCTAATGTGTACTGTGATGGAAAATACAGTGTGTGATCGACTGGACGCAGCATTCATAAGTGTAGAAGCAGTTTGTCGCCTCTCCGAACCCTTTTCCAGAATTTTATACACTTCGTTCTTATTGTGGACTGTTACTTCCTCCAAACCTTGAATTATCACGGCTCCTCGCTTTGAAGCATCGTCGTAAATGCGAATTCTCGAGGCATCTTCAGTGGGAGACAGCAGATCGAACAATTCCTCGTTGTACAGCTCAAGAAAACTCACACGAACTGTGTACTCTTGTGAACCCATCAGTCGGAGCTCATCAAACAGGTGACTCAAGGCTCGAGGAATCAAGCCAGCAGTTGTGTCGGATTGCCAGTGCAAAGCTGGATCATTAGATGTGCCTTCCATAGTGAAGGTCTTGCCTGTACCTGTTTGCCCATAGGCAAATACTGTACAGTTGTATCCGGCCAAAACCTCATCCAGCAGAGGACTGGCCACTGCATTGTACACGTCCAACTGTAAAAAACAATCATTCCTATGAAACGACCATTTTTATTTTTTTTTCCGGCAGAATATTGACATAACCTCTAGTTCGAATTTGTTGGAAAACAAGTTATAAGCAATATATTCTAACCTGTTTTGATGTCGGCCCAAAAACACGATCAAATGAGAATTTTTTCGTGTGCTTGTCCTGCACTCGCTCACGAACAACGATGTCTCTGTTCGATGGAACATCAATGACGGTTGCTGACTTCCCCACGAGTTCTTGATGATTTGCAGGCCTGTAAACATTATTATTCATTAATTAAAGGAATAGTTTAAGGTCGGTGGATTGAAATTCGGGAGTAATTAATGTGGTAAGGAATCATGTGTGAGCATCAATGTCAGAGCATTGGCAAACTAACCTGACACGAACAAATACTTGAATATGTTGGTTTTTCTCCTTTTTCCGGCCTTGAGACTCACTCATCTTGAATCAGGTTAATTCTGCTGTCTTATTTTCACGAAAAATTACACAAATATATCTCTTTTCTCAAATAAAAGCCACACGAACTGAGTAAAAGTACCTCCAACTAGTTGCTCAACGCCTTTTCGACGGTTATGGCAGTTAGCGTCGAGAAAGCTTTAAAAATTAAGTTGAATACTTGCCACCAGAGTGCGCTGACTGTCTGGAAAATGACGATCAACTTCCCGTCAAGTTACGGGTAATTAACCGGCAATTTACTAAATAACTCATGTACCGACAGTCGGTATGAGTTTTATTTATATGTACACGTATATTCAAATTTTCTTTTTTTTTTTTCATATTTTACGGTGTTTTATTATTTATGAATAATCGATTAATTTAGTAAAGAGACGTCAATACCCTTGAGAATTGTTGCACACAGTTGCCTATTTACTCACACACGTGCCTTACAATCTGAAGACTTAGGCAGCAGTACTTCCTGAGCTCTTGTAAAATAATGAAGGAATCCACGAACTTTCACCCTTGATTTTTGCAAGCTTGGAATTGTTGATTAATACACTTTGTAGAACATGGTCAACAGTGTTTGTCTGACCATAATAATCAACAAACAATCCATCCGGATCGACCAAGTACATTATAATAGTGTGATCGACCTAGAATATACAATAAAATTTGGTAACATAGTTTTTTAAGCTGAAAATAAGCACTAGAATAACGTTGTGACTATTAGGAATGTATAATAAGTATAATCTTCATGGAGAATTATAAAAAACAAAATACGTACAATGTAATCTTCGTCCTTGTCTTTTGGACCAGCACTGAAATAAACACGATATGCCTTGCAGGCCTTGGCAATTTGTTCCTCTGTGCCAGTCAATCCAATAAGTTTATCGGAAAATTCCTTACAATATTTTCCCACAACTTCGGGAGTGTCTCTGATAGGATCGACAGAGATAAAAATGGGCTGGAGCTTGAACTTGTGTTTTTCCTCTGCAACAACCCAACATTAAGATTAATTAATTATTTATAATAATCATTTAATTTCAAGTTGACATACCGAGTTCGTTGACAATAGACGCGATTTTTTCAAGCTCATCAGGACAAATATCCGGACAATGAGTGAATCCAAAGTAGATTAAAACCCACTGTCCTAAAAAGTCGCTCGATTTGACTGTCTCTCCTTTACAATTAACTAACTCAAATGATCCACCGATTTGCGCTTTTCCGAGGGACCTCCTCCTGGCTCGATCTGCGTGCAATTCTTTTCGTTCTCTCAAATAATACAGAATTAATAAAAATATGCCGCCAAGTGTGCCACCAACGGCAAAACTCGTCCATGTAAAAGGTGATATTTTTCGGATTGTTTCAACTTTTGGTACTTTATTCGATGAACTGCTTCCTGCTTGTTGATTCCAAAATCTCGTGATGGTCAGTGGCCTGTGCTGAGGCTGCAAAATATTTTTTAATAATTAACCAACAGATGTAAATGGTTAATTAAAATGACACGACACTTACTTGAGTAAATATCGCACGAGGGATAAAATGTGATTTGGACAGAGCACGAAATATAAATGAAGACATTGCTTGATATATTTTGGAATTATAACTGCGTCACATATAGGTTATGAATTAGAATCGCACGGCACAAATTGTCAGTAAAGACACCGAAAGCCAAAATAATCACAAAATAATACCGTTGTTATTGTTTTACAAACTAAAAATGACCATATATTTATTTAATTACAGCAAATGTTGTAATAAACGTTCGGCATTACACGAAAAATATATCGCACATAAACCTTTTCACAAAATATATTAGCGAAATTTTCATGAAAGTTTACAGTCGGGCGTGTTTGCAATGCTCGGATTAGTGCTAGCAGCTGCCGGAAGTAACTCATCCACGTTCAGACATGTCCTTCTACAATCTACACAACGCTCGTGGTTCATGCTCACCCATACGTCAACAACAATGGCGCGAATAAATTGACAGAAACGTCACGTAGGCATTTCATGCGAGTAGTAAAGAGAATTAAAAAAGAAAAACATGAATTACTATTACATCCAAGTCAATATTTCATCGAAAAATGCACCAAACCACACACAGAATTTGGTGAGTGTAATCAATATCCTGCTAAAATCTCATAACAAAAAAATTCCCACGACACTTAACCTCCTAACCGACCTAACAAATCCATCAATCATTAATTCCAACTAATGAAACTTGGATAAATTTAATTATTACAGCATGGTATCGGATTTTTTCTATCCAAACATGGGCGGAGTGGAAGAGCACATATTTAATTTATCACAATGCTTGCTTGGTCGTGGTCACAAGGTGGTTATTTTAACTCACTCCTACGGGGATCGCGTGGGAATACGCTACATGACCAATGGCTTAAAGGTAATTAATTAATTAATTAATAAAAACCCCTTAATCCACTCGTTTTTTCTATGAATAATTCTCTGCAGGTGTACTACTTGCCAATTAAGGTTTTTTACAACCAATGTGTCCTTCCAACCATGCTATGTTCTACACCACTGATAAGATATATTTTCATAAGGGAACAAATCGAAATTATTCACGGTCACTCTGCATTTTCTGCGCTTGCACATGAGGGAATGTTGATAGGAAGACTCATGGGCTTAAAGGTGATATTTAATCAGTTTTATCGAAGTTTAACGCTGATTTTCATACTCTATATGTATTTTTCCATTTCAGACAGTATTTACAGATCATTCCCTGTTTGGATTTGCCGACGCCTCGGCAGTATTAACCAACAAATGTCTAGAAATATCTCTAGCCGATTGTAATCATTGCATATGCGTGTCTCATACGGGTAAGGAGAACACAGTACTGCGTGCTAAAATGCGCAAAGATAAAGTCTCTGTCATTCCGAATGCAGTTGACACTGCTCTCTTTACGCCTGATATCAGCAAGCGGAAAAATAACTGCAGTAAGTATGCTGATTTCACGCAGGGATTAATATTTGTTGATTTAATGCTGTGTGTTTCAGTTACTATCGTTGTTGTATCTCGGCTAGTGTATCGCAAAGGCGTAGATTTGCTGGCGCAAGTCATTCCCGAGATATGTTCTCGTTATGAGAATGTACAATTCCTTATTGGCGGCGATGGCCCAAAACGCTGGCTCATAGAGGAGATACGAGAGCGAAATTTGCTCCAGCATCGCGTCACTCTTCTCGGCAGCCTTGAGCACTCGCAAGTCCGACATGTCCTCAATAAGGGTCATATTTTCTTGAATACTAGTCTGACTGAGGCGTATTGCATGGCGATAGTCGAGGCAGCTTCTTGCGGGTAAACTTTCACTTGAAAATTAACTATTCTCGAGATTTTGAACGTTTTTTTTTACAGTTTGCAAGTTGTGTCGACAAGAGTTGGTGGAATTCCTGAAGTATTGCCGCCGGAATTAATTTATCTAGTCGAACCAACGGTGAATACGTTGATTGAAGGCTTAGAACAAGCGATTGATGATTATAAAAGCGGAAATACCATTCATCCGTACGAGGTGCATAAGAAAATTGTTTCTTTTTACAATTGGTTCGATGTTACCAAGAGAACTGAGATTGTCTACGACTCAGTCCGACGCGAAAGCACTAAAACTCTCGGCAAGCAGCTAGTTAGCTATTTATCAAGTGGAGTGTGGCCTTATTTGTTAATTGTTTCGCTGTGTTACATTGTTCTACAATTTTTAGAATACTTTGTTCCAAGAAAGGTATGGAAAAATTTTTTTTATCCATTTTAAATTTGTTGAATCGTACTAATATTGAAGTTTCTTTTCAGTACATCGATATCTCGAAAGATTACAACCAATCCGAGCCGATCGCGACCAAGAAGAATAGTAGATCGTAACCAAATTTTTGTTATTCTTATTTTTTTATACGCTTGACGTGTGTATTTACAATTTCTTCTAAGAAGACTTGTTAAAAAACAAAAAAGGTATCACCAATTGATGTAAATATTGATAGTTCTCCACGTGTGTTTTATAAACGCGCTTTGCAAACATTAGATAATTTAAAATCATTGAAAGTCATACGTATATTAAATAAATATATAATTAATAAGTGTGAATAAATTAATAGTTGAATTGACAAACAGTGGGAAGAGGATGTTTGATAGTTTAAATTTCGTTATAAAGGAAAAAAAAAATAATTTATCAAGACAGAGGCAGTAATGAGACAATATTTCACGTTCCAAACATTCCAGTATGTGAATGATCAAGTTTTCCACCATATAAAAAATATATATATATACGTATTTACATTATGGGGAATTATGGGGAAAATAGTATCTGATAAATTTTCTATTTTGTAGATTATTTAATAAAAATTGTTGTTGAGTTGATTGGATAATTTAGGTGAAAATTTTTCTACTTGATAGTATATTATCCAAAGATTTCTAATTGTTTAGTAGAAAATTAATAAAGTATTAAAAACCATAGTTATCGTACTATTAGAGTAGTATCTTTGAATTATGATGAAAAAAACAAAGACGAATAAATGTGAATCATGTAAAAGTTGTCCACAAATAAGGTAATGTTTGCCAATTCATTGCCAAATTCATTGCCAAAATATAATATTATAAATACTGGTCGTATTTAATTAAATAATCTAACAACACAATAAAATTTGCATCGTTTTTTTATGCTTATGTACAGAGATTACATAATTTTCTGCAGAATTTGACTTTTTTTAAAACCATCAGAAGCTTCTAGTTAATTAAATGTACGCCGAGTTCAATCAATCATGCACATATCGATCAACATGACAAATTATCGGTTTTATACACTTTCGTGAATACTTTGTACAATTTTTTAAAATTAATTTACCAACGCAGTACAAACACACAATGACCCAGTAACGTAATAAATATTGTGCCTCGGAAAAACTTGAAATTTTTTTTGTTATTATAGAGCGGAAAATTACCGTAACAATATACATATTCTATGCGTGTTTGTTTAACATTTGAATAGGCTATTTTTGGAAACAAAAGAATGTTAAATAAATTGAATCATTCGTGAAAATGGATTATACAAAATATAATTTACGTTGCAATCGAAATATAAGTGAGAAAATGATGAAAAAAGATTTTATTTATGATATAAAACCAACGCAACAGATTTATCATAAGGTAATCAAATGATTGATGAAAATTTTTATTGTTTATGCATTAGATTTTCCTTTGTTAACCGCATGAAAACTTCACTTGATTACATTTTAACTCTAATTCATCAACCGCGATGTGGTTTTTGTATCCCAGTGGACATCCACCGTGAAACCGTCGGTACCCTCGTCATCGCAGACACCAATAAACTACAACATCATCCGTCACACTCCGCTGATGTGTTCGGCGAATGAATTTGAAAAAACGCCGGAGACGGTAAGCACCCTAACGATATGAAAAATCCTTCGCCAATTATTTACTCCAAGTAAAAAATAAAAAAAAATTGCAGCTCGTCGAGAAGAGACCGTTAAATTTTCAGTGTAATCTCTGTCACAATTCAATCGCCACGTTATTTTCTCTTGCCACTCACGTCAAGTCTCACTTGAGAAGCTACTGCCATCAGTGCTATTTTATACTGGACGAAAATGAAAGCTTGGAGGAGCACAACAGCAATAAGCACCGATTTTCTTCAGTGGATATTGAAATAAATTGACTGTAAACATTAAATTTAATCGTCTTCCCAGAACAAAAAAATCAGGCTTTCATTGACTGAAATTGACTGACTGAAATCCCTGAAATTTTCATCCGCACTAAATAGGCTTTCTATTGGCACTGAGCGAGACAAAATCGTGAACAACGATTCAAAGACTGTGAACGCCGTAGAGAAATTATTCAGAGACTGCAAGAGCCCCTCAGCGATTCAAAAAGCTCGAATTTTTTCGTCTTAGGTTATTATCTTTTTTCTATCTAGTGTCTACTGTGCTTGAATGATCGCCGATACATGGTCGTTTGATGGCGGGTCTTTAAATTTATCCAACAGTTCGGGTGCCACAATATTGAATACGTGGCTCACATCAGCAGTAGCATTGATGAAGATGAGTTCCCGACTGTGCAATGAGAGATCTCGGCCCAAGAGCTTGATGTTCTGCAATGCAAGAATCACAAGTATTATTTATGACCATCATTTTTCATCCTAAGCAATCGTAATAACAAATCTAGACGGTAAATCCACCCTACAACTGTATTATTCATCGTGTTTTCCAGTACTTTTTTTTTTCAACGTGCAGAAGAAATTTTTATATGTTCGATATCAAAGAGGGTATAAATTCATAAACCTCGTAAGCCTATCGCTTGAATACCAATGAGTCTATACACAAAATTTTTCAAGAATTTCAGATAAAGCACAACGTAACTGGATAAAAAAAAATCTCGCTTCTGTATTTAATTGGGATTTGTCGGTTTGTTCTGCCTTTTTGACGGAAAATTTACCGCAGATTTGTGTGTCAAGCGAATGGATGGGTGACGTCATCAGTGTAAGCTTATTGCGAAGGCGTGTGAGAGAAGAGGAAGAAAATTATAAAAATTAAGAAGCTTATACCTTGGCAACGGTAACGTCGATCCGCTTTAGATTTTTACAGTCGAGTATCACATTACTAAGGCTGTCTTCTGAAAGCTTCATTATGTTTGAACGAAGATTTTCCGCTGCTGGAAATGTTACAGACTCGTCTGGAGTGACGTAAACAACAGTTTGCCCATTAATCTGTAAACAGGAATTATTTATCCTCTCATTGTCTGATGAAAACAGTGAAAAATTTTCAATTAAAACGATATTCAGGAATATTTTTCCATTCAAAAATATCAGATAAAAAAATTTTTTTTTCTATAAAATTTTCCAATATATATACACCCTTTACAAATCTCACGATTTCCATGATTTTTTCAGTTTTTTCGTGATAACTCGGTAATTAAGCGAGATAACAAAAATTTTCATTTAAGTTAATATATTGGAAATTCAATTTGCTACAAAAAATGTAAGATAAAATTTTTTGATATCTCCCTTATTTTTTGAAATATTATCAATTTTTTAAAAATCAAATTTTTCAAAATATCTCAAAAATTAATTGAAATATCAAAAAAACTTATTCTACATTTTTTATTGAAAATTAAACGCTCAATCTTTTTACTTCTATAAAATTTTTTATTATCTCGCTTAGTTACCGAGTTATCGGAAAAAATCATGAAAACTGTGAAATCTTCAAGGGGTATACCCCTTCGAGATTTGAAAATTTTATAAAAAAATTTTTTTTTCGTTATTTTGGCATTAATAACACGAAATATCAATTAAATTATAATTAGTTATAAATATCTGATGTTATTATGCAAAATAATTCAGTGGCCATGAAACCAGACTTATCATCTGGATCCAAAATCCTTCACATAAGCGGATCATCGTCCAAGTTTGTTGGATAGAGTTCGAGTATGTGGTTCGTGACTGGATTAACCGACGAAATCGCTGGACAGAATGATGGATCACTGTCTCAGACAGTAGGGTCAAGCCTCTGATCTTGGCAGAAAAAGGAAACTTTTTTTTTTACCTGATCTACCGAGATTTGCACAGACGGCCGAGCCGAAAAGTAGAGCAGAAGAGCGAGATTTGATACTATTCCGACGAGAATTCCCATCTCCAAACCGGCAAACACGCAAACAAGCAGTGTCACGATCATAATTATAAAGTCCAACTCTGCAAACCATTTAAATTTCCATCTATTTACTGAATATTATGATAATTAATGCTGATATATTTACTTTTGGCTTGCCAAAGAAGTTGATAGGCTTGAAAATCAAGCATGTAGTACATGGCACATATGATAATTGCCGCCAAAGTTGCTTTAGGAATAAATTTAAATGTCGTAGTCAACAATCCAGCTGCCAGAAGCACTAGTCCACCTACAAAAAGTACTTAAATTAATAGAATTCACAAATTTCATTAATTTATTACGATTTTAAATAAGCAAAGATGAGCTGTAAATTTATCATATTCAAACTTTTATAATAATAAAAACTTTGTTTTAATTGTATGAAAAAAAAAACAACTTTAGTTTCTCATTATTTAATTATTATTTGATCTTTTCTCATTTAATTAAGTTTCGCTGGCGATCGCGCAACGAAGTAACCCTCAGTTCGGCCTAGGTTAATTTACATCTCGGGTAAAGTTTTTTTAGCTTTTTCTACAGACGTAAATAAATTTATTGCTTCTAAGTTTCTCGATTAAAGTGACTTCATCACACAACCGCCCACGCTTTCCAGTTAATTTTTTAATTTTTTCTTCCCTTCCCTCCGAATATGCAAAACAAAAGTCATTTACCAGTGAAAATTCCGCCAAGGGTGGTTTTTACGCCTGACGCGTGGTTTACAGCAGTTCGAGTAAATGATCCAGTGACGGGCATTGATCTGACGAAGGATCCGAGTATGTTGCACATACCAAGAGCCAACATTTCTTGCGTTGCGTCCAATGTCTTGCCCATTGCTTGAAAAATATAAAGAAGCAAATTCTCTTTATAAATCAATTCTTTAGTATAGGCAATAAAGTCTTATATATAAATCATAAATTCCACAGTTTCACAGGGATAGTAACACATACGCTCCTTTCGGTGATTGTTAAAGGCCCTTAAAAACGAAAAAAAAAAAAAAAAAACTTTATTACCAAAGGCTTTGGCGATTGCGATATGTTCAATAGTAGAAATAATTGGTATTGAGAACAAAGTCGTGCCCATGTTGCTTGTCATCTCCACGAAATTGTACGTGTGATTGTTGAAAGTCGTGGAAAATGGTGGAGAAGACAGAGGAGGTAATCCTTTACCCATCGAACCTGAAACCAATTATTTCTGAATAATAAAAAAAAGAAAATTTAGACCGTGTTCTCTCTTTAATATTCATTTAAAATAACGAAGTAGATAATCTGATAGAACGAACCAGTTAATCTGAAGGGTTCTTTGCCGTAGATAGAAAAAACATAAGCCATAACAATACCAAAAACAACAGCCAATGCATTTCTGCTCAAATTTGCAATCCAACCTATTTTTAATAGCATAGATCCATTTCGTTTGCCTGGAATATTCTAAATAAATATTATTTCTCGCTGATTCATCTCGTGCAAATTAATTTATATATTTTCATACCTTGAGAATCACCAGTCCAACAAAGGTGGCCACACCGAGAATAACATCCCACCAGTTAATTTTATCCAAATTTGTAAAAATTGATTTGAGTGAATCAACGAGATTCTCACTTCTTCCCGGTATTCCTAGCAGAGATTTCAATTGCGATGACGCAATATTGATAGCAGCTGCCGACGTAAAACCGGTGATGACCGGAAGTGATATAAAGTCGAGCAGGAAGCCTGTACAGATGAAAATCATGAAGGAAGAGTGTCTAGAAAAATATAATGCAGTAGGAAAAATAATACTAGTGACTCTCTAATGGCTTTATACTATAAACAACTGTGTTCTCATGTGATAAAAATGTTTCTCAATGCGCAAATAATTGCGATTAATCTCAATAATATTGATTTACCGACCTAGATGAAGTATACCAAGCAGCGCGATGATGCATCCCTTGAGAAAACAAATTAATACAGCCATGTCAGCACCATACTTTATCACCAGCGGTTGTACCATTAAGGCCATGATTGCAGTGGGTCCAATAGTGATATTTTTGCATGATCCAAAGACCACATAAATAAATGATCCCATAAAAGCCGCGTAGAGACCATACTGAAAACATTTTTTTCAAATCAGTCGCGCAAATACATTAATTTTATTAAATATCTCGAAAACCACAAAATTTATCGAATTATTGTTCATAAACTTTTTTGTAGAATATAAAATTTTCTATAAAAAATATTCTACGCAAAAATCACCTAATTTTAATGGTTTTCAAGATATTTGAAAAATTAGATCGTATCATGTTTTAATTATAGTTAAAACGCTGTATTGTTGTTATTAGATTAGAGTTAATTTAATGACCATGATTCAGCACAAAAGATTCTGAGTCAATAATGAAATGAAAGTTAAATTATTGTTAATTATTTTTTTTTGTTGGTATTTTTGATATTACCTCGGGACTCAAGCCCGCAACAACTCCGTAAGCGATACCCTGCGGTATGGCAGTGAGTCCCACGGTAATTCCAGCTAGCGCATCTTGCAATAACCACGTTGGTTTGTATGTTGGTATCCAATTTAGGACAGGCAAACGCCGTTTCACGTACTTTTTAACGGCCCCACGATCGCACATTTCTGAAAGTCACGAAATCGATTAGTTGATTTTAGATAAAAATATTTTTAATTTTATACACTTGGATTAGTTGGAATATACTATATATTAGATTCTATTTTCAGATTTTTTGACGTGTGACACTAATTCATCCTATGCCGCCTCTACAGTTATTTAAGTGCTCAATGATAAATGACTGGAGATGACATGTCGTGAAGCGACGATGAGAAAAACATCACCTGTCAATATGAGTATATCGAGTGGACTATATTATTCTATACACTGTCTGCTATCAGTCGACACCTTATATACAAAAAGACAATTACTCTAGATTTAAAATCGTCATTAAATCTCATCATCAGAGATAGATAATGTTGTGTGGTGAACGATAAAATAAATCCACTATAAAAACAATCGGATAAATTTTTTTTTTCATATCTTTTTGCTTACAAGGTGGGAAGAGAGTGAATTTGGCAATAAAAATAGCTCATTTTATTACAGAATGTATAAAATTTTTTACAGAATTTTTTACAAATGATTATCATATCTTAGATGTTGATCGAGTTTTCTTTTATTCATACACTAGCTCGACACATGACAGAAATTCTCTGCAAATTTATTTGTCGATGAAAAACAATCTTTAAAAAATTTTTTTTCTGATAGTTTCCATTAATTTTGAAAATGTAATTGGAGTTGTTGGTAATTGATAATCAACGTCCGTTTGTCATCAATTTTATTTTGCATTATTTATCAAGTTTTTTGTCCATCTCTTGAGATGTCTGACTATTGGCAAATATAATCAATAAAAACGCAAACATAAATTTTGCACAGTCACTCGAAAAAAACTTTGATCAATAAATTTTAGAGTCATCAGTAAATTAGGTATATAAAAAATTCATCGGGAAAAATTGTTAATAGTTAAAAATGTACTAATTGAAAATAATTGTGTGTTTGTGTTTTTTTAAATTGATAGATATGTTGGGGGTTGAATTAATTTCAATTAATCAAATGAATGTTTTATTGGCGTGTGCACTTAAATCAATGAATCTGTGCAACTTAAATTTTCGAGAGTAAATTGCGACATGGAAGGATTTGTTGTTAGAGCAATTGTCGATGAAAAAGCCTTCTTGCACCTACTCTCTATGACTGAGAGAGAATTCTGTGGAAACGCATGCGCCATGAAAGTTTCTACCTCGAAATAGACTCGCGGAGATCACAGTATCGCGCGAAACCGCGAACCTGACGCGACAATGCTCCTGATATGCGTAAAAAAGAAAATTACTACACATCACAAACACTTGATTACATTTAACTTACAACTTTAAAATACGATTGCGAAATAAAAAATGATATAAAAAAATTACATGTGTAGATAAATAAAAAATTTAATATTTCTTCTCTCTGACGACGACGACAATGTCGAAGATTTGTTTACGCAATTTGTCGATTTGGCTTGCAGCAACTCGCGATACATCTGCAGGGTGGGAAAAAATATTCACAAATGTGTGCCAACAACTGATGCTTTAACGTCCTGCTATATGCACGAGGTGTCGAGTCGCGAGTGATCGTGCCGAGGAAATGTGCAGTATAAATTATAAACTACAAATTTCACGTGTCATTAAAAATCTATGACAAAAAGAAATATTTAAATAAATTAAGTACTAACAAAGCTCAAATAGAAAAAAAATTTCAACTAAAATTTATACTGTCGTCACTTGAAAGCCGCAAAATCACAACGAATTTCGAAAATTTCAACGAACTATATCCGACAATAAATAAAATATATATTGACAATCTGCGGAAAATTATGATGATTAAATTGTTGAATGTTCACACGGAAATTATTGTGTCGAGTTTAAAGTTGACTGGTTGACAAACTGTGTGAGAAATTTATATTTATCAAGCACTTGACAAATAATTGCATTAATTGAAGAATCATGGCGGTGAATTATGGTGACACGTGGCCGACACAGTCAACAGCAGTTAATAACAACTCGGCCAGGTGAGAGAGACCAATGAAACCCGAGAATATAAACTAATTGATTATATTCGACTCGACGATACTGCTCTTCCTCTGAATATGACAATTCCACTGCAATTTCTCGATAATTCAGAGTACAATGCACATCTTAGGAATAAACACAACCTCTGATGTCAATATACTCGATTTTCTGACACACTTTTTACTCGAATTTATCGTTTCATTATATACCCTTCATTAATTCCGAATTGACTGTATTTTTTTTTATGCGATAAAAAAAAAGATGAAAAATGATATAGATTTCAGCGCAAGTGTTGTCGTCGTGTAGCGGTTTAAAAGCGCACGTGTTTTTTAAATTATTAATTGGATTTATATGCGTTGGCTATTTTTTTGTTTTTATATTATAAAATTTTAATCCAACTATAATAGGATTATGTTACCAAATTTATAATTTAGTTAATCTCGTAAAATAATTTACGACAAGATCTAAATATTGGTTAAAATTTTCTGAAAATAATTAATGAGATATTTTAATCCTCTTGAAAATATTTCGACCGAATTAGTGGCAATATTGTATGAAAATTGATAGAATTCTAATTAAAATATTTCTTTTATCCCTCATATATGTACTCGATGAAGTTTGAATTACTTTTAATTTTTTTTTTCTATTTACAACACTTAAATTTTCATTAAAAATGATTTTTTTTAGGTCCTACTTTTTTTATTTAGGTATAATCGTTGATTTATTTTCATTTCTCACGACCGTTTGAAATTGTTTTTTTGGAGTAGACTCGATTCCGGCCATAATTCTACATGAAAATACTTGAATTTGATCATAATCTTTTTATTTATTACCACTGCTGTTTGGTATTTAAAACTAGCTTAAAAAACTCGGCGCAATTTCTGAATTATAAACGAAAACTACCGCGATATATACAGTATCTGTATATTAGGGTAGCCTAAAAAAAAAACCGACTATTTTTGTTTTTTCGTACCTCGTATCAAAAAATCATAGTTTATTATATTTTAAAAATCCTCTAAAAAACACCACCCTTTGTAACTGTTAACATTATCGCATTGCATGTATTTATTTTCTTTATTTTGTGAGGTATTTTATGTCGCAAAAAAAAAAAATTATTATGAAGAAGTCGTTTTAACATTGTGAATAAACCATGTTTTCTTGATATAAGACGCGAAAAACAAAAAAACTCAGTTTTTTGGACCACCCTACTGTATATGTGATTGCGTTTTCCAACATTGAATTCGATTTATTATATTTAAAAAATTTAATTCATCAAAAAAAATCATGTCTCGACTGCTGGACGCAACAAATTCCGTTATCTCTGAACTACATATACATATCACAAGATTACTTTCATATTTACACTGGGAAAACGGTATTTTAAAACTACATAACAACCGGAAGACAAGTGTAGAGTGCAGATATACAGAAAAAGGAAGAAAAAAAAAAATAATGAAATGAAAATGTCGCGCGATAAAGAGAAAATCTTGTATCATATACGTACTTGCTTCCATATTATTCCTCTTTTCTTTTCACGAGTTGACTGCTCTCTTCTCTGGTCCCACTACACAGGTTCTTTTGTCGCGCTCCCGTTCACATTTACCCCACTATCTGCTTACACATCCTCAAACAATTTTTCTGCACTGCACCGGAGATACTTCAGCGGCTCTTGTCTTTCATTTGTATACTGCAACGCCTACGCAATCAAACGCTTCACTCGAGATGTTCGGTAAGAGCGTAGGGACGATCTATGACCTCCAGAGATTGTGAACAACTTTTTTTCGTGATGACGCGAAGAGTGGATGTCACTGGTTTTGGCTCCCCTTTTTTGATGTCTCTGTGAACTCATGTGTGTGCGTGCGTCGATCATCTGTCTGAAATACAGTATTTTCGGGCGATTATTTGAAGATTAGGTTGTAGTCCGGTGGCGACTGAGATAATACACGCAACCGAGACCTTGAAGCGTATCACATTTCTGTGTTATATCCACGGAAATGCTTGATTAATTCCTGTCCATCTGCGTCAGAGCCTGTATAGGACGGAAATATCGTTAGAGTTAATACGTAAGAGCAGAACCAAGCAAACATGCGTATGTCAATATGCATTTTGTCACGATATAATTTAAATTAAATTTAGTTGGATATCTGAAAATAATCTTGCATTAAACTAATTAAATACAGAAAAGATTTTTTAAAAATATTATTATCAAATATATCTACTTGTGAAAAGTATCAGGATTTTTACTGCATACCTCGCAGCAGAATCAATTCCTCGCTGTTTTCGCCCAGAGCATCGTAGGCAATTTTTAATACTTTCTTCGTTGCTGATATACTTGTATTGATATCATCGAGACACTCTAGAAGACTCTGTTAATATTAGATTTGAAAAAAAAGTTCAATTTACATCGCAACCAAGATATTTTAACAGAATATTCTTAAAATCTTCCAAAATTTATTTATCGACTGAAGACCGATTAAATATATATGCATATTCGGGTAGCAATTCGAAAAATCGAAATGGTCAGTTGTTTTATGCGCCACCTTAATACGTATACATCAAAGATGCATTTTTCACGATAAATAATTTATTTGAACTAGTTAATATACTGGCAATCTGAGCGATATAGCATAAACTAACATGTTTTTGCTGCAGTATTTGATAATAGTATCAGAAACGATAAAAACCGTCATAGTTATAATGCTCCTGTTTGATTGTTTAATATCATTAATCCATGAATCTCCAGCATTGACACTCGAGGGAATTAAGTCCTGCGAGAATTATTTGACATGAGCCGTGTTTTGTTGGATATATCACGTCAGAGTGTATCTGGCAAAGTGAAATTCCTTCGACAAATGCTGGCAGAATTAAATTTCGTTAGACATTATTCCAATACGAAAAAATTGGTTGCACTTGAGTAGTTGGAAAAATTATTCGAGAAATTTTTTCTAGATCTATAGATCATGACAATGCATTTTTTTGTCTGATGCTCACGGCTTCTGAGCATGAAAAATGCATCAGTTAAGTGGATTTATATACTGTTGTTTTGAAATTGAGATATAATTTTCCGGTTGACGAGAGAGGGAATATTTTTCTGGAATATTTTACTCGTTGTTTGATGCTTGAATACCTCGTCATTCAGACGATTCCAACTAATTAATCCTCGGTTTTCAATGCAACCTATTTCAAAAAGCTGTTATGCATCGAGCGAAAATATACTTTAATTAACATTACACCACTGATTAATTTATAAATGTCGCCGCAAACACCAGATCCTTTTGTAGGTCTGCAATGAGTAATAATTGATGCGTATTGTTATCCGACAAAGAATTGAAAACCAATAATTATCCATTTAAATGTACAAATATCAGATGGGTTGCGAACTATGTATTTTAAAACATTAAACACTATATTCAATAACTATTTCACATGAATTTGAGTTTTAGAAGGTGGCTGATGGTTTTAGAACGACGCTAGGGGGTTGCAAATTTTTTTGGGTGTTTTTAGGACCCTAAACTAATGATAGAAAAAATATCATAGCTAAGAAAAATATTTAACACTGCATTACATGACTATTTCATCGAAATAATGCTCTATTTTCACTTAAAGACTTATGCCCATGTTAAAAGAAAAAACAATCATTTAAACAAATGAGTTACCAAAAAATTGCAAAGATTAGAATCATTGGAATATGATAACAAATTTTCGTGTAAACAAAAATTAATATCCTTTCTATTTTCCACAGCGAAATTACCAGAGGGTATTTATTTTCGCCAACACCGGATCAATCATTTTTTGTTAGTCAGGCAACCTTTTGCACTTTGGCTGATGTGGTGGAGTGTTTGACTTATACAAGTCTCCAAGTAAAAGCAAAGTTCCTGCTTGCATCACCCTAGCATACAAAGCATCATCCAGGTATACAAAGAATTTATTGAACTTCTTTAGTTGCAGAAGTAAAAGTGTTATAGACGTATAATAGTTACGTTAGTAGTTGGACACGTAGTTGAGTAACGTCTAGAAGTAGAATGCTCATATTGTTGAGCAGTCGTCTAAAAGGTTTTGTCGACTTTGTCCTAGAGTCAGGGACTCAAAGTTTTCTTCGCAACAAAATGCAACTACCTCTTATCAACCAATCTTCTCAAAAACGCTATTTTATACACCGCACTTGTCGGCAGATTTAAACGCTGTTGTCAATTTATTCGTTTGTTAACTCAAACTCGGTTACTTGCGCGATTGAAATGCCGTCGAAAACTTCAAACAACTGTAGACATATTAGCCCACAACGAAAACTTTCTTTCTGCAAGTGAGTGATAAAAGAGTCTGTTTTTCTGCTGCCAAAATGGAAAAAAACTTCACATGGATAAAATCAATCATTCTACATTTTTTGTGGAGAATTAAATTCCCTATCTTTTATGTTTCATACAATTTTTTTTTATTTTGTTTAGTTCACGAGTTATCGCGAAAAAAACTCGAAAAAATCACGAAAACTCTTGTGACGCGATTTTATTTTAGTGATGGAAACAAGTATTGCAGTGTTGTCAACAAATAGAGAGCGGTGAAAAAAAAAAATTAGACTGGTAGTTTGAAGCTGGGATTTGCGCCCTCATGACACACATTGCATCAGTGTCATCAAGCTCGTATACGCTTATGTGGCTCTATTCTGTCGGTTCAGTTGTTCAGAGTTGTCCTTGATGCCTAGAGTAATTTTTCCCATGCAATATAGTTCACAAGGAAATAATTGGTTCTTTATTTTGATTGAGAATACATTCTGAAATTCAGTTGGGTGGTAAATTGCCATGTTACTTCATATATATATATATCCAACATCATGCTTTGTCCCTCGGAAAATTTCATGCCGTGATTTTTCCATGTCCCGCAAGGGAATTCAATTCACAGATATTTCCGTGATGTATATTCAAGAGATAACAAGGAAATTGCAGGTAGACCTGCGGTGGTCAATGTGGAATTACGAATTTTCCTGTTGGAATAAAAAAAAAAAACTAACGAAAAAAGAAATTGGTGAACTGTCGAAGTTGGTGGTTGGTTTGGACGGCAAGTTTCTCATCCCATCGGGGGCCACGAATCGTGAAACTTGCCAGCCGTTCGCCACAATCGTTGGTCTACTCTCTGTCACAGAGTTGATGAAGAAAAAAAGGCTACGACAAGCGGGGGAAAAATTACGAAAGGTGAAAACAGTTGGTAAGAAAGTTTGTTAAAAGATGGAGGGAAATTTACTAAAATTCACCACATTTAACGCTTATATATATGCCATACCGGAAACTTTATAAATCCCTGCAGCGACAATTGGACTAAACGTTCGAGTGATAAAAAAAAATTTCTTTTTATAACCATCAGTATTATTGAAATCAAAAATATTTTCCTTCATTGCAACAAAAAAAATGACAAAGGGTAAAAAAAAGCACATCAAGAGACTGATATTTCTTCGCGTCACTAAAATTTGCAGTCTATAGCTGGAGGAATATTTTCATTTCTTTTTTTTCTGCATCTTCCTCATATAATTTCCTATATATACATCAGGGAGAGTAAAAAGAAAATTTTTCATCGCTTAGAACGACAGAGTTTGTATTACGTGTGGATGAAAGAAAAAAAGAGAAAAAGCATGTCAAATCTGCAAGTTATTTTTTTCCCCCTTTCAACATGAAAATGCGGGCTAAAAACTAACATTGTCCATCATGAGGGTTTGTCAAAGAATTTCAAATAGCCACTAACTGCAGTAATTTTATTGGTTGGGTGCTAAGCATTGTGGTGATGCTGCAGTTGATGGAAATTCAGGCGTTGCTATTGAATATAATAATTAATACCGTGAACGGCGATGAATTAGTGACATTAGGAAAATATGGGATATTCATGCGGTTGAGAATGAAAGTCCTCGAGTCGTAGCTTTACATCAACTCCCGCCCATTCATTTTCACGCGGATGGGAGGAATACCCGCATTCTCTGTCAGGTTGTGGTCAGACTGCACATACTTTGACCTCTATCCCTGCGGGTCCGAAAAACGATGGATATATTACCGGTCATGTAAAAAAACCGCGCATCTATCTTACTAATTCTCGATTTTTCTGTGATTTTTTCCCTTAAAAACGTCCGTTCTTTACATAAATATTTAACAAAACTTAGTGTATTATTATTTACTGATTTTTAAACTGGCAGTATGTTTCAATTTCAAAGCGGGGTGTTGGTAATTCTGTGTGTTTTTAAGGATAATTGGTCACTCAGTATTCCATGAACATGGAATTCTGGGCACGTAAAATAGCCGCGATTGCAGCTCGGAAATTTTGAACTTGCAGATGAAATCAATCGCGTCTCTAATTACTATTCCAACCGAGCATCATTGGAAAATCGAAAAGAAACGGAGAGAAAAAATCTTCAATTAGCAAGCCATGTTGCCGACAAAAAGATATTTCAACTCTTCACTGCTGCGACTCAATTCACCCGAGTTCAAACATTATCACAAATTATACCGAAAAAAAAAAAATTCCTCGAGTGGTAATTGCATAAAAATTCAATTTTAATCCCTATCAATCAAGTCAATTGCCAGAGCGCTTTTTTTTATTGGAATTTTCCGAAGAAGTAACACATGAGAAAAATTCAAATATAAAAATGAGTCTCCCATATATACTACATATTGAACGAGTCGATTAATCGAACGTGCTGGCCCTTAAAATCTACCGATTTTCAAGTACGGTTTTTTTTTTTTCAATAACTGCAGTATGTTTTAAATTGATTTTAATATCTAGAAAAATTTTTCACGAGATAATACTCTGAGAAAATTCAAAAACTAGTAAGTTAGTTGATTGGCGCTTGATAAACTGAAAGTTTATGGTAATGAAATGTGATTCAAGCGAGTTTGCACTAGAATAATATATCTACCAGTATTTGCTTAGTTTAGAATATGAATTGCTGCATTTAGAGAATGATGATTTTATAATTAATTCTCACTGAAATTGAAACTTATGGAAGTTTTTGAGAAAGATGATGCGCAATGCACGGACGGAAGTTCCTCTGGCGGGAAAATGTCCATCAGGAGAGTGGAGATGATGCATTTATATATTTACATCCGTTATATGATTTATGGGTCGGTGCACATTTTCCACTTTAGTAATATGCAGGTGCTTCCATATTTTCAGACTTGCATTGTATAAAATTAAATTTTCATAACTCTCAGTCGTTTATTTTTTGTTCGTCATTAAAATTTATATATTCAAATATGTAAGCATTGAAGCAGTTATTTTAATTAATAACATCGCACAGTAATGTATAATCCATTGTCACGAAATCCTCAAATTTTCGCTTTTATAACGGGCAAAACAGAGTAAAATTTTAATTGTCTTGTTTTTACAAAAAAAATTTAACTTATGCTTTCAGGCATTCTGTATTTTATCTGATGGGTGTATCGGTACGCAGAAAATGCCCAGCCACACTGTTGGAACCAAACTGTCATTTTTCGATAGATGCTCCGGGATTTCGAGCGTTGATAACGCGGTGGAATGCCGCGGGCTGTGTAACTTGAGCCACAAATTGGCCTATTCAGTAAGGGGCTGCATACATGATGGCTTAGGGGGCCGTGAGGCTGATACAGTAACACACAGAGCAGTTCTCTTCGCATTTACATCTCATAGTTAAGCCATTTGGGTGAAATTCGATTGCACGCTGCAATAATAATATGCGTTGTCCTGATAATCACGTAACTTTCCTTGTGTCCAATCTGCACGCTTCCAGATTTTCTTTGATCTCAAATTCTCCTTTGACCATTACGCAATTGCCCTTAATAATAATCTCTTTTTTTTTTTAAATTAAGTTGAACATAGACATTACTCTTAAAATAAGAAATAGCTATATAAAATATAGTGTTGAATATTTTGATACTAAAAATATATTCTTAATATTGTAAAATTTAATTTTTATCAGTCATTTTTATCCGATAAAATGTTGTACAAGTGGAAAACTCGTTTCTAACATGACTTCAAAGAACAGTAGAGAATTCTAAATGCTGTTTAAAATTCGTGAGCAAGTTTAAAGGCACTTCTGGACTCAAGGAATTTATAGAACAAAGTATAGAGAATATAAAAAAAATTTTTTTATCCTCGTTAAGAATTTTTCATTATTAAAATAATAGAATTTGTTGTGAATATAAATTGTCAGTATGGCATTTTTATTTATTTCAGGACACTTACCATTGGATATGAGAATTTTTCTGATGTCAATGGAAGTTTTGCTAATATTTCCATGGCTGAGGAGTACATTTTCGACCGACTTGACATCAAAGTCATCTTCATCACTCTCTACTCTATCGTCTTCTTCTTCTGCTTCTTCGGTGAGTTCTCCTGTACGAATTTTAAGGTTGTAAATTAGTCAGCCTGCAGAGAGCGATATATCTCACACATGAACGATTAAACTCCAACCGGCAACAAGGTACATGTAATGTGGGTCACGGGACATTGCTCGTGAGATTAAGTGTCCGCAAATCGAGCAATATTTCAGTGCTCTTAGGTACTCTAGCATATCACGAGAATCTACTTTCATAAGAAACCTAGTAACGAACCACATCACCTGCTGTTTTAATTCAAAAATCAATATCATTTTTTATAAATCAAATATTTATTTTATTTATTTTCACCTCAATGAGGCTTTTTATAGGTTTCTCTTCATAAAGAACTTGGAAAAATTTTAGTACGACAACCTGAAGAAGCTATCATCTCTAAGCGTGTGCAACGTTCGAATCGAAAAGACAACACGAGACTCGAGACTTGCGCTAGAGTTAAGAGACTAAAGTTTTTCAGGAAAAAATTCGAAAGACCAATCGCGACGGTTTAAAGACTCGAGTTTTATCAGTGGCTTTATGAAAAGACTATAAACACCGCAGAGAGATTATTAAGAGATTGCAAGAGCCCCTTGGTGATTTAAAAAACCCGAAGTTGTTCATCCTCGTGTAGTTCAATCGCTTTGAAAGCCCCTTTACACGCTTGGAATTGCAGAAAATATATTAGCCGTGACTGTATGATTGTCGTTAACCCAATCGCTTCGATGGAGATGCGCGAGAGCTATAGAAATATAAAAGCTCTATCGAACAGAAAATTCCTATCGTCGTTCGGCATGCAATGGGTGCATATAAATGTGTGTGTAGGATTTGACATCAAGAAAAAAACTTCTATTTGCATTCAAGCCGAATCTTTGCCAGCAACACTATATTATTCCTACTATGCTCTTTCAGGATAATAAAACTTTTGCATTCAACTATACATATTTATACATCAGCAGTTCTCAGTTTTGTTTTGTCAGCGAATAATAAATTTGATGTAGTCTGATTTTGACATTTCTTTGAAAAGAACATAATAAGTTAATGAGAAAAAAAATTTTTCTTAATTTACTTTTTTTATTTCTCTAAAAGAAGAAACAAAAAAACAAGTAAGATTGATTACAAATCATTTTCTCGCGGCTATTGTTCAATTGCACTTGACAGTTTCTTTGTCTAGAAAAATTTTCTGACGATGACAGATTATTCTACGGATATTTCTTTTTTTTTTTCTTATGTCTTACTTATCTACCTTGCGATGAAATAAAGCTTCTTTTATATATCTCACTTTTTCACGGGGTCTTGGGACTTGATAATAATCATAATCTTGGTTACTTGATAGTAACCAAGTTTCACACGAAAGTCCTGCGAAATACCTTCGAACTCTCTAGCCTTTATCTCACAAGTTTTTTTTTTCTCCGGCAATCGTGTCGGCTACACTGACGAGATTAACCGTTACGTGTAGATGAGGATTGATGTAGTTTGTTTACTGAGCATAGCACCGGCTGAGTGCTTAGTTTCACCCTATTTTCACGACCTAGAGTCTTGTGAAGACACTTTATAACTTGGTTTTTTTACGCCCAAGGTATTTCTGATGACAAAATTACAATTCTTGATAGAATTTATTTAGCCTAGACACTGTGACGTCTTTTAATTAATGAAAAAAATTCGATTTAACTTAATAAAGATCAAATGGAGCCATAAAATAGTAATTAAATAAATCAACAATGCATTACTAGATTAAAAAATATCATATTTCAATCAAATTACCAATTATTCGCGCAATTAACTGATCGGTATGTTATTGGATTTGTTTAATTGTAGATAAAGCTCAATTTCATTGATAATTATTGTTAAAAGCATAATAATTATATCCAAATTACTTGTACAATACTCTAATGGCGAAAAATGGATCATTTCTTGTCTCATTATTGCCATATATTCATAAATACACGTGTTATATAAAATTCATAAAAAATTTGTTCACAATGTCACGTTATGTTATATATGAATCTCCTGCCGTGCATTTTATCGCCATTATCTCCCCTCTTACGCTCAGGAATTTTTCTTCATTGTGCCTGTCTGCCTTTGGAGGCTGATCGAAACTATCCGTAGTCCGTACATGTGATCGACATCGCTCACATTTAACACAGTTTGTCACTGGGCAACATATTTGTCCATCGATCCGGCAATAAAATTAAATGACTTTTAGAATGAGAGATTTTTTTTTTGTTAAATAATGAAATATTAGATTAAAATAATATTTTAAAAGCCCTCTAAAAAAATTAAATCGTTACAAGCATTTTTAGAGATCACTCACGAATTTTGAAATTTGCGAAAAATGCTATGAAAATTTCCATTGTAAATAATTTTTTTTTAATATTAAAACGTTATTGCATTTATTTCATAAAAAAATGAACGACCTCTAAAAATGCTTGTATGAAGCTGAATTTTTTAGAAGGCTTTTAAAACATTAATATATATTAGGGGAGACTGCACTCAATTGAAACACTAACCTCCTTAGAATTTATTGAGTTCAAAGTAATAATTATTAAGCCATCAATTTTGGACACTATATTTTTGCATGAAAATTTATAAAAATTAATGAAAGTCGATTTTTTACGCTACCCTATAGTATATGCATAGTTGGATATATCTAATCAATATTAAACTAATTTTTAACCCACGACTCATTTCAACCGTCCGTAACTTACTGGGTTTAGACTGTCAGAGTTCTACAATAACTTTGGAACAAAGGATTTCAACTTTTTGGGTTTCAGAAAGAATTATTGCTGTGGAAATTTATTTCACTGTATTGTCTTGTCGACATTTATTTGGGAACGCGCGTTTTCAGTTGCGCAATGGCAGATATAGGGCTGAAATCGAGTTATATCTGCGGCACGCAGAAAGGAGCATTTAGATGCTATCCTGTAATTTCAAGATTTCAGTTGTTTGCTGAATAAAATACAATTATATATATTTTTTTTCTACTTTTTGTGTACTTCTTACAGCGGGTTTATTCATTTTAAAAATGCACTATATCAGATTTTGGTTGCGTAACTATAAATATGTATTCCTTCAAGTATTCTGCAAATAAACGTGAGTGAAAAAAAACCATAAAGTGCCTGATATTAAAGGGTGGATTTCAATTTAAGTCTTTACTAGGTCGTCCCTAGCGAGTATTTACTTGGCGATATTAATCATTTGAAATAAAGGGATTGCTATATGTTTTTGTGGTGAATTCGATTGTGTTCTTGTGTGTGTTTGAGTCTGTATTAGCGCATGTTGATCCCTCTGTCGCCATGGATTCAGTGATAAATCGCACATATATATGTGAAAATCCGCACGTATATACCATTTTTCCAAGCCAACATTCTATACGATGGATCCGGCGATGACAAACGTCCCGTTGTCACGAAAAAGTCCTTCATGAGCCGAAAAGGAAAATCTTCAGCGTCCGCTGTTTCTTATCAAAATAGATCTAACATCTGCCATCGGCTTGGCGTTATCAATTTTACGGCCATACACAGACAAATAAATTTTACAAGATATATCTGAATGAATCTCTTGCTACTTTTAATTATTTAATTTATAACTGATGCTTTTAACAAGACATTTCTCCTGAAATATTTCCAGTCTAGCTAAAAAATCTTATTGGAATTTCTCAGTTGGAAAACTAATAATCAAAGTTGGGTATGTGAGTGAAGCCACAAAATTTTAAGTGTCTTCGATTGAAATTGCCATGGAAATCCTATGCAAATAAATTCCATCAGCTCACGAGTGAATAAACAAACGAGTTCCACAGAAATACCTTCCATTTCATCATGTATTATTCGCCAAAAAAAAAAAAAAACACCAATTTTACAGACAGTTTAAGCCACAGGCATGTTTACCAATACTCAAGAATTAATTTAGAACTCTGATCCGTTTTTGACTGCGTTTGATCTAGAGTTTCACAATTTTCTGGGTGAATTTTTATTTTTTTGTTAACTTTTACCGGCTGTCGTATAAAAGATAAAAAGCACCAGTGACGAGTGGAAAATTTTGATAAAACTTTTCACACGCCAATCTTGTATACATATATATAGCTTTATCGAAATTGATTTGACGTGCTTCGAGTATACAATAGTTCACTGGCTAACTTTTAAAACCCTCGAGTTTGTGCGGCGAGATCGATTTAGAAAATTTTTTTTCGAAAAGTTTATTTCAAACATCAGTCAGGAAAATTATGAGAGCATTTTTTTTTGCCACAATATATCCTTGTTGGAAAATACTTTCTACAAAAGAAAACAAAATACACGTCAATTTGTCGCTTCAATTGATTACAAAATTAATTAAATAATTTGATACGTTTTTTTTTAGTATTTTTGGGATTCTAAACTAATTGTAAAAAAAATATCATCGTGAAGTTTGGGGGTGTTCGATAGTCTTTAAAACGTTTCCAGGGGGTTGTTGATTTTTTCGAGGGTTCTTTAGACTCTAATGCAACTATAAAAAAAATTTCATCAGTAAACAAAACATTAAACATTATATTACATCATTATTTCCCATAAATTTGAGGTTTGGGGGTTGTGCAATGGTCCTTTTAGTTATTGATCAATTAATTTATCACAGTTTCCTATCTCTTCTGTGTGTGTATAATTTTTTTATTAAGGAAATTTTGACCCTCATGAAATCCCTTAGCTATACTATATACTAATATTAAATGAGCAACATTTACCCGCTAATCCGATTGGCAGAAAGGCGCAAAGGCACTGTGAGTAGTCGGTGGATAGGAGGGAAATAAATTTCAGCCCCAATTGAGCGGATATATATATACAGCAAATGCACAAGTCCTGTGTGGATTCAGTCAATATTTTATACTCCAAGTGCGTCAGCTTGTTCGTAACTCGTACAAAGTCTCTCGTAAGCCACACACTAAGTACCAGGACTTTACATACCACACGACTGTGATATATGAACATCTAAAAATAGAAGCAGAGTGCACTTATCGATTTTTGTTCAAACTAATCAAGAATGCAAGAGCATAATTAGTCACAAATCCGACAAAACTTAACTGTCTCAAACTAAAAAAAGAGGATACACAGAAAAAAAATGTTTCAAAACTCGACTTGGCGGAAAAAAACCTTTAAATAATCCTGAATAATAAATGGCCGGAAAATGTCCGTGCAGCATATCACGTAATATTTTTTTTTCGCGCTAGAAAACAAGTCAAAAAGTCTCACTCAGCTAGAAATAAAATATTATGATTAATGTGGAATGCAAGATACATCTAGTAGCCACGATTCCGACATGAAACTCTAAATCTAAGTGAGATATATTGCGATGGAACGTAAAGTACCACTGGGCAACACAAAGTACAATGAACAATTTATCTGATGACTTAAGTCCTGTGTTGCAATTCAAATACATCGATTTATAAAAGTGATACAAAAAAAAAATACCGGAAAACTTCTTGCGACTAACATCAGGTAATATCAAAGTTTCAAAGACCTACATAATCTTATCGATCATCTCTACTAAGCACACAATATCCTTGACTATGGGTTGATTGACTTGCCCACTCAAGTCCTCGGAAATTTGCTTCTTTCATAGAAAAACTCTTGCAGGCAATACAAAATTAATTTTTTTTTGTACAGATTACACAGTAAATTTTAATTAGATTTTTAATATTTAATTTTAGTCCTCGTGCTCTTTCTTCCTTAGCTTATACCATTCAGACAATAATTTAACGAAGCAACTACTCATTAAGACCTCGCTGGAGTGCCCAGCGGGTTCCGGACGTCAAAATATGGAGGGACATATAGTCACAAGAGAAAAATAGATAAATAGATAAATTCCTATTTTTTTAAGTTTTTTTTTTCCAAACTCCTGAGGCCTTCCTCGGGATTTAACCCTGTTTTACTGCATGGATAGAAGTGTGGAGAACCTTGCTGGATAATTGACTATCACTGTTATTGCATTTTGAATTTTAATAATGACTTTAATTATTAAAAGGGTTAAATTTTCTGTTAATATTAATTTGATCATTAAATATATGAGTTAAAATTTGAATAATTGTCTGAAATTTTTATGGGAAATTTCAATTTGATTAATTCTCAACTAATTTGAATTTAACGGATGATCATTTCAATCATGTCAACGAGCTCAAGATGTGTCGTGCGCTTGGAGACATAACTCTCTATAGATTAACAGCTCTTACTGAACAAATAATCACATGCAGATATGTCAATGTCACTCTGCAGATTGTCTCTGACATGCTGCCGTGCCTCACTGATAAGACCGATTGAGCGAAAAAAAAAATTGTATATCATCAACAGGAATTTTCATTTCTAGATGTAAAAAATTGCGAAGAAAAAAAAAAGTCTCTTCTCTCTCTGTAATCGATTTTATTTTAATCAAAAAAAATATAGAACAACTCTTGTACTTTATTCTGAGTGGTGTCATGAATTTTTGTGCGGCAAACGTGCGGAAATAGCTGTTGAAGATCTCTGTTGTACGATAGTCACGTGCTAGAAGTCACCAAAGGACTGAGGAATTTCCACAAAATTTATCAGTGAGCATAAGAGACCAATGGAGATAAAATTTCCTTGTTTCAACAGTAAAATGTATGAATGAATTTTTTTTAGGTCTCTCAGAACGACCTGAAACACCGAAAATTCACCTTTTTTTTCCAAGTGATAAGAAACAGTCGATAGGAGACTCTTGCCGAGTGCGAACGTGACTTTGAACACAGTCGTGGAGACTTTTTATCTGAAGAAACAAAAAATCTCTCCACACGAACGAATATTTTCCTCTGACCTTGGGTAAAAAGTCTTGAACATCTCGTTATAAAAACATTAAGAAAACTCAAGTATATAACAAAAAAAATTATAACGTTTATAATAGAGCATCATCATTATAAACAAGGTTATCCAACTAATTCAAAGTTAATTTTCTGCTTTCATGACACTCCTTTGAGTCTGGTTACAAATGCTTTAGAAAACTTAATGCAAGAATTAGCACCCTCCAGAGTGCATTTGGAATTAGATTGCAAATTTCTGTGTGTAAGAGCATTGCGGCAAGTCTATACAGGCGAAGAAACCTGAATCACACTTGACACATCACTGCAGAACTACATTCTGATGCAGTGAGAAGGTGTTTTCCTCGCCGGCTGATGAGATTATTTCCACTTGAGGTACTGCAAGTACTACTGATGTTTTATGGGATGTACAGAGAATTATAAGATTTATCACCAAAAATTTTTCAAGTCCGAAATACTCTCCTCGAAATTTTTCTTCCAACCGGTCATCAACTGGTACATTTACTCTAAACTGTAGTACAAAAATTTTTTATCGCTTTAAGAGCTGTAATGTAAATTGTGATAAAGAGGTTTTAAATGAATTTAAATTTTCTATTGCTATTATTTCTAACGAAAAATATAAGTAACATCTTTTTAATAAATTCTCAATGGAAATCCGACGCGACAAAGACCGCAGAAATTTCAATTTCTCTTGGAAACTACGCTCGGTCTATGTATGACTTAATGGTCGACAATGTAGAATGAAGTTGCGTATTATGTATTAAACTTTGTCCAAAAGTTGTAGCACGGCATAAATTTATTCTTATATATACGCTTACCCCGAGGGATATTTTGCTTATAAACAGATTCTGCACATCTGCAGCCCTCAGGACGATTCTCTCGCAGTTTTGACCGCGTCTGCATTGTCACGTAGGGGCGATAATTATCGGCTAATTATTTCTCTATTGAAATGCAGAGTATTTATTAACGTATAACTTAGCTCATAAATCCATAGAAAATTCTGGCATATAAACTTTAGTACAGGAACTTTATCATTAACATCTAATAGTTTCATGTTACTGTGATTGATCGTTTACCGAAGAGTTGCAAGTTAGAAGAAGAATTTTCATGGCTCCCGGAAACCATAAGTTAGCTCTCTGCATTCGGTAAACTTCAACGCCAAGAGTCAAACATGAAATTTAACAGTTTATTTCCTTGTTTGCGCATCCATCTTTTAGCCAATATTATTTTGACCTAAATATCCATAGTACTAGTGCGCACGATCATGTTTTTACATGAAAAAAACTTTGATTTCAAGCAATGAAAAAATTTAACCGTTCATCTTTCTATTTAAAAGTGGATCGATGTTCCATTAAAATTCCAGGTTGACAATTTAAACGCGCCAATGAACTTTTCAATTCTTCTTCTTTCTATGTATGTGCCTCAGTGTTCACCTACATGGCTGCACAGAAAAAAATCTTGAAACTGAAATTGAGTGAAGATGAGGCGCGAGTTTGCAATGCGAATGGAAGAGTGAGATTATCGCACTCAGCTCGTCGTTGAGAGCTTTGTCTGTGTACCGATGGTCTGGTTGCCATTCAAAGGTAAAATTTATTTCAACAGAGTTGCTAATAAAAAAAACTCATCGTGAGTTGAAAAATAAAAAACAACTCTAACTTGTTAAATAATAAGTAGAAAAATAAGAAGAAAAAAAATTTTACAAGAGGCAGACGCATGAAAGCAAAATTTCTAACTCGATTTTTTCGAATTGTGACAATAAGATCTTGATGACTGACTTGTCAATCATGCTTGAACGTGAATTACTCTATAATTGGCTGCTAGGCAAGTGGATCTTGGATTTTCTGCGTCAATGGGCAACTTGCCAATAGTTTCTAAACTGTTAGTCTGTCTGTATATAAGCGATGGACGACGATAATGAGGACTTTCAACGATGTTTTAGGCTGACCGAGTTTCCGGGAATCTCGTGATATTCCAAATACTCCATGGCCATCAGACAGCGTGGATGATGAGCATAACTAGCAGTTAGAGCTGCTCAACGATGACAAAATGTCATATTGTCATTAAAACTTGAATACAACTAATCCATGAAACGAAACAACATAAAAAAAATCTTTTATCGACTGAAAAAATTACCAAAAATTTATACCAACGATGCTTTTGTTGAATAATTGTTCAAAGCTTTCCAATTATTTCTAGACATTTATTTAATGCATCACAATCGTTTAATTTATTCTCCGTTAAATTGACGCACTAATCTGTTCATAATTGGATTACACGAAATTCTCCCTAATTCCCAGGCGCCAACCACGTCAATCTGTCTGATCCGACAACTATATAGTGTATGAAAAAATGCAGCAGCATCCCTTGCTTGACGTCGCGTTTTTTTTAGACGATAATAAAAACGATGAGGATCATTAAATATTTATAATTTATTTTAAAAACATAACAAGTCCAATTTCTCTATGATTTTATTTATTATTCTGTATAACCAAAATGATGGATTTAATTGCTACCTCCATTGAACCATGAAATATATGATAGTTGAACAGCTTTCTTAGCGCTATCACCGGGTGCACAGAGAATAATATATCCAGCGACAAAAGAGCTTAGATCGTCACGTGCGACCCACGAGATAAAATTAATACAGAGAGTAAGTGCTCGGTGGGCTTTATGATGAGAGGAGGACAAGTTATCTCGTGACCGAGAGAAAGACATGTTCATTAATGCTGGGTGAGGTGAGAAGTGGCGAGGAGACGGTGCGCACATGTGAGCTAAATATCACAATAATACACACCTGTCATGTGCAGCCATCCTGGAAAAACGAATCGATCTGAATAGCAAAAGTTCCTCTATCTCCCCTTTTCAAGATATCCAACAAAATATTCTCAAACCTGAAGCAATCCAACACATGTCTCGACGGACAGAAGAATACACTCACGTCAAGATAAATTTTTATAGTGCCGTTGCAAAAAAATTCCTTTTGTGCCAACATTGGAAAACAATCGAGGCGATTCCCAATAAATTGCCTGACCATAACACGCGGTTGGTGTACACATTTGGCAATTATTCAACAAGCTTTCCCCGCACGCTGTTTACCCGCGTGTTTATGTTGATGAGGTTAAACATCTTATTGTGATACATTTGGACTGCATAGGTATCATAGCTAATTTTGGAGTACTCTGATGGATGAGATAGTTTGCAAGTGTGGTCGTTGCTTCACAAAGTAATTTCATTAAGTCGCCATGTAACATGTGGAAAACCGTATATACTAGCGAAGAATGCAGTGTATCAAGATGAGACTAGGTAGAATCTTGCGCCAAGTTCAGGCGCAGCACATTCATACTAATGAATGGCACGAGACAGCTGAGTATCTTTATAGAACAAATTAGGATTTTATATCTCGGCAAATACTTCATTTGATCCAAATTTTTCTATAGATATACATATATAAAGTCTACGATGCCTTGGGCTTAAAATTATTAAATTCGGTGCAGTGATAAGAAAAATAAATCCTTACCAACGATTGTTTTCTTGATTTTTTGGTACAAATCCAATTTTTTTCTAGGGAAATTGGATATTTTGCTGATTAGTTTTTTAACAGTTTTTTTTACTACTAGTGATTTTACAAATTTTTTTCAAGGTGCATAAACTTGGCATCTATGTTTTACAGCGAAGCTATATTTTGAGGAGATTTATATTACATGAGTTACTTTAAGAAATATCACTTTACCAGATGAAACGTGAGAATGGTATTATTTAAATTTTGCATAATTTGTGTGTAATACAGGCGAGATCGTATTTTTTTTTCTTGTTTTTCATGTTTCACCACGGTTAATTGCATTTTTTGTAGGTAGGATTTATTTTTTATCACTATACCAGAGCAGCTTGCAATGGGTTTAGTCCAGTGGAAAATAATCTGCAAGCTCTTTCGTGAGCTTTTCTTGTTGATGATGATAATGAGAGCTTGGAAAAATTTTCCACTGATAAATTTGATTATTAAATAGGTTAATAGGATATTGGTGAGTCGAGTGTGAATTCATCCAGGCATTACAAATAGATTGTCCACTTCTGAAATTATCGATCAATCGCTGGGTTATGTGGTGTATAACGTAGTCAGTGTTGCTCTAGAAATGTCGATCAATTTCAATCATAGAGTAAGTATCGGGGAAAAGCGCGTTTATATATTCATTCAACTGTTGAAGATTCAATTGGCCCTCTAGAAATGTTATTGTTCACTTGCGAATAATAATGATCATCGTCAAGAGAACCACCGCGCGTGATTAATCGTAAAATGTATCTTGCAAACATAGTGGACAGTGAAATTTAATAAGCTATTTGAAAAGTCTTTTGATGGTTGCAGCATCTTAGGAGCGTTGAGATACTTGCGATATCGCTTGTTCCTTCCTGTCTTTCTCTGTGTTGCCGGCTTTAAAGATGATGACATGACCCAGATAAGCTTCTGTCTTGTGCGCTTGATACGTTCTTTAGATCTAAAGTTTATTACTTTCTACAACATACTTTTAAAGCTTATTAGATGGTTTCTTTGTGTATTTTTAATTTCAATTCAATATATAAAGGACTTTTTTTTAATTATGGGGGTGCATAAAAAATTTGATCATTTATAGTAGCTCAGAAATGAGAAGTTTTTGTCATTACAATTTTTTAATGCACGTTAAACGACAAAAATCGATGGAAATTGATAGATTTCTTGTATGGAGAGTCATTAAAAAATGTGCATGGTTGATTAAATTATTTGAAAAATATTTATAAGTGGACCTAAAAAAAAAATCTCATTGTACACGTTATAAAGATTTTTTTTTCTGAGCAAGCTTTTTTGACGACAAGCTAAATTTTCTAGTTTTCCACTTTTCTCTGCTTCATAAAGCTCTCACGGTTGGCTACCAAAAACTTGCGAAATATGCTGCAAGTAATATGCAGGTTTTCTCTCATGAGAGGAGAAAAAAAAAAAATTACTAGACAAAATGTGCATGGTATTTCTTAACAATGACAACAAAAATTGTGCCATTTTGCATGTAAAAGAATATTAAACATTGCTGTGGGCCAACGCAATTTAACAGCAAAGTTGAAAATAAATTTAACACGAAAAAAAATTGACTCAAATATTTCTGTGGAAAAAATTGCTGAAAAATTTCAACCCTCAGTGAATATTTTTTCCTCGGTCACGTTCGTCTAATTGAATCCCCGGCAATGCCATGAATGCCTCACTAGATGAAAAGTAATCAAGACTCTTTACCGTACTTTTGTCGTTCTTTTGATGAAAAGAAAAATATTTTACAAGTAATATTTCATTTACACTAATAAATTGAATAATAAAATTGTGCAACAGCAAAAATTATGACATGAAAATTACTCGAGTAAAATAATTTCAATAGATTGTGATGGTAGCATCAAGCTCAATTAATATATGAAAATTTTCGTCAACGTAACAAACCGCCAAACACAATATAGGCTTTTAACACGACTGTCAAGACAGAATAAATGTTATTTCCCGTCACAAAAATAAAAACGTCAAAGTAAAGTTTCCAATGACCTTGAAACGAGTTTTTTTCGAGAAATATATTCACTCGGATGAACAAAAAACATCTGGAAGCGTCGATCAACCGAGCCACATAAGTGATTCCTACGATGTAAAGGAAAAAAACAAGCATAAAGCATTGAAGAAACGCTCGCCGGAGGGTAAAATCTCGGGGCGGGAATACAGTTTTATTAAATTCTCATGTTTCTGAACAGCTGAATTGTTGAATCGACTGCGTCGAATTTTTTCAAGCGTAAAGCGAGACTTTTAGTCATCACTATAACGATCTTATTTATTGATTTATATTTTTTTTTGTATTTAAAATCAAATTAAATATTCAGTCAATATTATGAACAAATCAATAAAAGTTATATATAAAATGTAATAATTTACAGTTGAAAAAAATTAATTAATCTATATTACGACAATAATAGTCGATCTAGACTTTAGTCTCTCTATTTCCAAATCTGGAAATGAAAAACGTGAGAAATTTCTCTGACGAGTAAAGACCTGTCATTAATTTGTTTGGGCATTAAAAATTTAATGAGAAATTTGTGGTGAAACAGAGCAGGGTGAAAAGCTAAAATTTACCCTCTTGTTACCCGACTCCTCTTTCCACGCGTCATCAAGTGATACTCGTGTTATTGCCGAAACTCCAGGGACAAGATTAATGGACAAGAACGTGTTACCATTCGGCTATAATCGTAGAAAGAGTTCACCTCAAACTTTCAAATACTCTAATCATACGCCTCTCTGCACATCCTTTTATTCAGCAATATTAACATCATGTTGGTGAACGGAACCATCATCTATATCTACAGTGGCGCGCGTACGCCATCAACCAAAAATTTCAATCATAGAAAGTTTAATAAAAAAAGTTTTAGGCAATACGCTGCACTACTTTGACAATACACACATTCTAAGTAGCTTTCATCCAACTTCTCCACCCTTTTCACCCTCAGGCCGTTTTGCAACATTACCAGGCAGCGTCAGAAAGAAAAGAAATTTTTAATTAGTTCAAAGACAAAAGGCACAAATGAAAATTGATGTTTCACTATTTATCATTGCTGCAATGGAATTGGGCATTTCTTTGTGTTATTCCGCACTCGTATATTTTCCGAGGAATTCAAATCTCAATTGAAAAGGACATTTTCCTGAATATTCTTCTCTAAATCATGACCTACAGTATATATAGAAAAATTCTCCATCATTTGACATTTTTTTTACATAAAAAAGTATTTGTATTTACATTGATTGAAAGATATATGGAGTAAAAAAAATTTTAAAGATGGAAAATCCTACTTTAATTAGCAATTGCGTAAAAAATATTTTTCCTTCGGATCAATATTCTTTTAAATGTCAATTATACTCGTTAAACTAATCAGACTTACGGCGAAATCTTCAAAGGTCTTTTATCTCCACGTCAGTGAGGTGGACTTGAGCGATCGGTAATTCCAAAAAAAAAATCTGTCCAAGTGCACTTGTGACAATTTTCCGTGATTCATTCGACATTTTAAAAGAATTTCCCTACAAGCGACTAGGTGTCACGTTTCTTTCACGGTCCTTGAATTGTAATTTCAAGTGAAAATCACCAGCTGCTTTTTCTGTTCATGAATTTTCGTGCAAACGACATTTTTTTTTTTCAATAAAAAGAACTTAATTTCACTTAAATTTTACTTAAAAATATGTTTCAATGTTACACAAAAATTATTACTAATTTTGCACATCCCTATATCAGCGGTGCACTGTCTATCCTTGTTACATTTTGGCTCAGTGGCCAGAATTTAATTAAATAAATTATTTCGAATTCCCCCATGGTTTTACCATCTATTCAAAATTGTCGTTTTTATATTTATGTGAAAAATCTTTGTTTTTCTTTTTATTTAAATAAATGAAAATATCATGTAAATGTGTGTTTTGTTCGCAGGAAATTTGCTGGTGATACTGGTGGTGCTTTATTCACGACGAATGCGAGGAATAACAAATTTCTTCCTCGCCAATCTCGCAGTGGCAGATCTTTGCGTGGGCATATTCTGCGTTTACCAAACACTCACCAACTACCTGATGAATAGTTGGCGACTCGGAGACTTTCTGTGCAAAGCCTACATGTTTGTCCACGCCCTGTCATACACTGCGAGCATCATGATCCTGGTATTAGTCTGCGTGGAGCGCTACCTTGCAATCATTCACCCCATAAAGTGCAGATCCATGCTGACAAGGGGTCGTCTGAGGGCAATCGTCGGCACCGTGTGGGTCCTAGCAGCTGTCTACGCGTCGCCGCGATTTATCTACGTAGAGACCATCGATCATGAGCTGTATTCTGGCAGTGTCGATATCATCTGCATCGCAAACATCGAGAAACACAACAAAAACGTTTTGGATGCCGTTAATCTCACACTGCTCTATCTTATCCCGCTCTTTTTGATGACTTGTCTCTACACGAGAATTGCCGTGGGTTTGTGGAAGAGCGGTGCAGCCTTCAGTGCTCCGGGGCTGGTCGCAAGGACGAGAAATGGCAGAATTCATCATGTTCACGCGTCGAGCAGAAATGTTTTACGTGCACGTCGCGGAGTTATCAGGTTAATAAAAAAAGATCTCTTTTTATATATCTTGGAATAATAAGAAAGAGTATATTTATCCGTCCGAAACTTGAATTTATTAAAGTAAACATATGGCTTTAAAATATTTTTAAGTTGGATGAAAATTTCAGCGATGTTAGTCGCTCAATTCCAGTCTATGAAATAGCCCGAATTTTATCGTCCTGAGATATTGTGTATGAAATGTCGGGTTAATGAAATTTTTGAAATGTTTGTGTCGGATTTGTATAGGAAAACCGTGGGTAAAATAATTTTTGATCAATTTCAATTGCAGGATGTTAATTGCCGTTGTGGTGATGTTTGCCGTGTGCAATCTGCCTCAGCAAGCACGAATTGTTTGGCTTCACTGGGATCCAAACTACAACCGGGGCTCGGATTTCAGTACAATCCTCACAGTCTCAACATTTCTCATCTCTTACATGAACTCCTGCCTGAATCCCCTGCTGTACGCCTTTCTGTCACGCAATTTTCGCAAGGCAATGCGGGAACTATTCATCTGTCGCAGTCGCAAGCCAGGACTGCGGATGGGCTATCCAGTAGGCGACACGGCTCGCCAAGACAATGGCCACAATACCAACGTGCCGCACAGCTCAGTCGTGAGGTTGAGCTCGGCCCACGACAGCCCCTACACCACCCACACCATCACCAGGCAGAGCACGTATTTGAAAAATTCGTGAACTTCGCTGAACGGCGCTTGTGCTGCCGACCTTAATCTGAGTGTTCTCCGAGACAGGGAGAGAGAGTGCACGTTCAATGACATTGACACCAGTCAGCTGTAATACGTCCATTTAATGGTCCACATCACGATCTACCTCGATATATACGGAATAACAAATCGTGAGCATTTTTGCGTCTTCACAATAAATGTCTATGATTCACATATCATTCTCTAATAAGACTAAGTCCTCTGGAGCCTAGCGATTTTTGAAATCGTCGCGATAAAAATTGTTGATGGGCTTTATCGCTGTGAAAAATGTTCACAATGCTCCCGTCGACCTTTTTACGTCCTCCGGCCAAATTTTCTCATCTCACATGTTCAGTTGTACAAAAGTTTTTTCTTTTTTTTTCTTCCCCCGCCCCAGAAGGTGAATGGTACTCGATGAATCGTAGGAAAATGGTGTTTCCCAAGCTTTATCCGGCGTCTAAACCGTCTGCCAGTTCTCAACATTTGGATATGCTGGCTGTGGTTATTAAAGTGTTGATGAAACATTTTTTTTCTTTTCAATTAATATACGTATATTATCGCGAACGAGATTATTAATATTATAGTGTTTTTGTATAATGATATCGTTGTAAATAATGAATGATCAAGTGGAAGTTTGATTGAGTATATTTGTTAATGAGAGTGGACCGCTTGGAATTTTCGCTATCTTGTTATCGTCATTTTAATTGTCATTAAAACGAATGGCGATATCTTCTGTCCGTCTGTGAATAATTAGTGAATAATTTAAGACGACTGTTATAGAGTTTTAAAACATATGGCCTGTATTTGTAGACATCGAAGAAGAAAAAGTTGTACGCTATTGTTGAAATTTATTTGAATATGAAAATAGAAAGATAATATATATTTCACAATGAAAACAAACAGGGTAGAACGACAAAACCATTTAACTCATGTCTCGTAAACTTTGACAATTCAATATTCTCTCACGCTTCAGATTTTCTGCGTATATTTCTACGCGCCATCAGTCTTGAATGATCATTATTTGACACTAGTCAATTATTTCTAATTGTATAATTAAACGTTAAAGTATATCGCGTCTTTAAAGTCAAAAGGGTGTATAGTAAAAATTATCTTGCTTTATATCTTCAGAACACGGAGAAAAATCAGGGATCTAAATTATGCAATTTTCATATAAAAATTTGATATAAAAATATTCAGCTACCCTCTAGCAGTTTTAAAATAAAACGTGACATTTTACAAAAAAATCTGATAAATATAAAAGTCAAAATAAAATATGATTTTATTGAAATCTTTCAAGCTAAAATTGGCATCTCACTATTCAGATTTTATAAACACAATATATTTGATATATTTTACTATCCGTTAAATAATTTTTGTAGAAACAAACGTGTTCTATAATTTTTTCAACTGGAAAAAAGTTAAAATTTGAGATTAAAGAAATTTTGAAAACTTGAAATCATTTATTTTAAATGATACAACGAAAAAAAAAGTCATTTTTGTACCTATATATTTAGTTAACTTTAAAAAATGCTATGTTATCTATTAAACTATTAATTGTCAATGGTACGGATTGATGACTATAAGTTTAGCGATAAAATTATATTTGATAAATTTCAAAAATCATTTTTCTCCGTGAACTATTGAAGATACAAATTTTCCTCAAGAGATCTTTTTTGTAGAGAATTTTATCAGTTACAAATTAAGTTCTTAACAAAATTTTTCCAACTTGCATCCTTGTGCAAGATATTAGCAAGATGAGAAGAAATATTATTAATCTTAAGAAAAATCCTAAATATTCTTTAAGCCAATATCGTTTTAAGGAATATATTTCAAGTGAAAAATGAAAAAAAAAGTATGAACGAATGAGAAAAATAAAGTATAGGTGTAATATCAAAGGTTACGTTTTACTTTTGTTTTTTTTTACATCACATTAAGTTCTACCCAGTCGAATTCTAAAAGTATATCTTTCGTGGCGAAAGGAGAATTCATGCTTCATTATCCTTTTGGTGAGGGTGAAAAAAAGAAGGCTGTGGGAAAGTTGGTGAATGCGAGAAATGAAGGGAAAATTATCTTTGTCTGTACATAGAAAAAAAAATGATCTGAAAATGTTTTTATGTCAAGAAATGCGGTAGCAAAAGAAAAGTAAATTATAATGAGGATAAGTGGTTAATGCGATGAAATCACGTGGTCGTATTGAGCAGAAAAAGTCATGCGATGGAGGATAAAATTCCTATATACACACTCTGAATTTACGGAGATGAATAAACTTTTTCCCATAGACTCTGCTGATCGTGCCTTCATGACTTTTGTGTTATATGCATGCTGCATCTTTGCATTTGCGTTTTCAAGTTGCAAACTTTCATATAAACTATTCAAACTGCTCATTGCGAGCAACTCTATACAGAGTTGAAGAAGATATCTGCCCATCAGAAGCTCGCAGAAAAGTGTCAAAGTTTGTTTGGTGATTTGATGAGACTTGAGTAAATAAAATTTGTGACAAACTCTCCACTCAAGAGAGGCAACTTGCTCACTAATGTCAACAGGATTGCGTGCGTGCGTTATAATTTAAATGCTACAGTCCTTTATATATTTTACACGCCTATAACATGACAATTTTCCATGAATTTCGAGTTTAGATGGTGTGTGAGGGTTTTCAAAATGAGCCCAGAGGGTTGCAATTTTTTTTGGGTGTTTTTGGGACACTAAATTTTAAATATTATAATCACGAAAAAAAAATTTTTCAACTATTCCACAACTTAAAAGCCGACAAGTGGGCATTATAATTGCTCTGCTCATTTCTATTCACTGAACTACCGAAATAGCAGACAATTAAATCAACGTGGAACGCGATAACACCCATTTTTTTCTCATTTCACCCCAGAGCGAATGCACTACCTAATTTGCAGATGCAATTCCGAGTGAGGTTCTACATCCCTATGGAAATTGAGGACGATATCATACCGTGAATATGAATAATAATTTTATTCCGCAGAAAAAAAAATTAATAATTTACTTTTAAATGTAATTCTTTATTGGTATGCGTAAAAATTCAAGAATTTGAGATTTTTTTTCACTGTAGAGTAATTGATAGCTTGGACTCTGAGCCTCCTGGGCGTTCGACAAACAAGTATGCCTGTAATTTCAAATTCTCCACGCTAATTAAACAGCGTGTTTGACGGCAGTGGAAACTGCAGAGGAAGCGCACCCCAAATGCCCTACTAAAATTCTTGTATCGATAATATCCAGAGATAATATTAGAGTAATGAACAGACTCATTAATTAATAATGCGCCCATCTTGCTTTCATCGCTCAATAATTTCAACACCATTGCTGACAGGACGTCTCGAATAAACTTGGACAATGGTAAATTGAAATGGAGGCAAAGCAATGTATAGTGCAGTTGGAAGGACATTTGCGAATGGTCGTTTCTCAGATTTGCGACTGCTGGACATTTCGATTTATCGTTCCTCCGTGTTGCGCCACTAGATAAAATTCGAATGAGAGTTTAAAAGCGATTGAGGTGCACCTCGATAGGGGACAATTGCCCTAGGCCATCAAAGAATCTCCACGGGATGAGACGGCAGTATCAAATTTATTGGATAGCTCGGGCGCCAACTTTTTTTTTCCTTTTCGCTGTTAAACTTTTAAAGCGCGATACAACTCGCCCTATATATATTTTTTATTCGAATTGGAAGGATTATAATCATCAAAGTTGAATTGAAATAAAATTTTCAAGAGCTACACTAAATACAATTAAATTTTACGCAAGTTTAATTATAAGAGCCGATTAATTGAGCAAGATTATGGAAACAGTGCTTTTAACGTGTTAAAAAAAAAATTCAATTCAATTATCTCGTAAAGCGTATAATTCTACGTGACTTTAGAGCACTTAATTAGAGTTAGTGCCTATTTTTTTCGAATGAGATAAAAAAACTTTCGTCGTTTTAAGGAGGTGTGACTGATTTTATTTTATATAGGAGAAATTTTACTGTCTATAAGTCAGATTTTTCTGTGCACAAAATTTCGTGAGTAATTTAAATTTGTAATTTATCTAATTTAATTTTCATATGCGCGTGCATGGATGATTTTTTATAAGCATCTTATAGAGCAGTTGAATACTCATTCGAGTTATCAGTGAAAGATTCATCGAGCACTGATATCTGTGAGGTCGTGAGCTCATGAATCCGCAAAACCAGTTGATTCTAGATGAGTTTTTTGCGTCTGAACCGCCAACGCGATCGGGGTTGGACAACTGGATTGAGTACGATAGCCTTTTCATGTTGTTTATGAAATCTTTGCGGACTGGATTGAGCCACCAGCAGCATTGAACGTGCAGATATGGACAACTGTTGCCGTTTGACGTCGCGTCCTCATTGCATACGGTATTTTTCAATACAATAGGTATATATTGAATTTAAACCGCGCGACGCTATGTGGAAACAACAATCTGTTTTCCGTCATACGATAGTAAAATAGAGAGATGTTTTCAATAGCAATCAATACAACTGATAGAAGAGCAATTGTTTCCTCTTGGGAAAAATATACGAACACGATGAATCATAAAAAAACTGCCATAATAAAATTAGACACATGTACGTGTTTATAATGAAGCAGAAGACTTGAATTTGAAGTATTATTGATCGTAGTATTGCCTAGAAAATTCAGGCCAGCTTTTTTTTTTAAGTGTGATACAAAAGAACAATTAAATAATAGCAACCCCTTGTGAAGAATTGCAAAGTCCATCAGAGATTGCGCGGGTTTTTGAGAAGACACACAGGAATGAAGCGGTTCTACGATGATAAGAAACTGACAATTCATATCAGCAGATTTTTTTTTATCATCTCAATTGTTCCTAGAACATTAACACATCTAGTGTGTGGTTTTCCAAAGTTTTCTTACGAAGAAATAATTTATTTTTCCCTCAATATAGATACTCCAACTAATTTATCGCGCAATTCACGGGTGGTCGCGATAATGAATGTCAGCACATTGATAAGGAAAATGAGCATTTATAAATGATTGCAAAGAGTTATACTTCTTGCGTATATGACAGACATCTTTGAAGAAAAATAAAATCTCAGTGGATTGCAACATTTTTCGCTGTCAGCATCAATTTTTCGTAATATCCACTTTATTGACTTTCCACTTAAAAACTGCACAATTGAGTAGAATTTAATAGACAACAAGCTTTGAGATAATTTTTTTTTCTGTGTATCGCTGTAGCGTCATCACGTTTTTTTTTTTGCAGTTTGTAACGAGTCTCCTGACAATAGCGCGAGCCAAAACGAAAATTGTCTCATATGCCGATATCCAACTATTCCCAAAGGACGAGCCACACCGCAGAGATAAGAGTTAGAAAAAATCCTTGAAAAATGGCCAAGAAGCTTGATAGATCACTCTGGATTTTAGTCCGATCTACTGATGTTTTTCTTCAAATGTCTGATGAATATTTAAATTATCTCACTGGAGATAAGATTGCTTGCTTCGTTGGGGGCATCCGAGTCACTTTGTATTTCAACAGACTATCGCTGCATGACGTTGGTGTAATATTATGAACCTAGCGAAAACATTCATGTGTGGCAATTTATTATCACGTGGAGGTGATGAAAGACTCTGCAGGGGCCGTAAATATATCGATAAGATGCAAACAATTGTCATAAAAATTTTTTTTTAATGTTAATAAATACTGGGGATGATAATGCGACTGTTGCTTGGACCCCCAGCAGAATTTGCGTAATCCAACTTAACGTGACTTCCAAGAGGAAAATGTACACAACAAGGAAAATATATTTGCATCAAAAATAAAAAGCAGTTTTGCACATAATGGCAGATAAAAAAAAATATATAACATTTGAATTATATACGTGAATTTAAAAATTGTACCAATTTTTACGAGAATAATTTTTTTCCTACTTCTAGTGCGATGGATATAGTATAATTTAATGATGTGATTAAATCATGTTGAAGAATTATGCACGATTATTTAATAAAAAATGAGGCACACACGACGAAAACACATGGATATACAGTGGGGCAGAAAGAGCGGCGTGAATGAAGTGGGGAATGTGGACGTATATAAGATTCTAAAGAGAGAGGGACACGAACAGTCAAGCGGAAGCACTCATCCGAGACAGTGCAACTGATTAAAAAATAAATTTCCGTTGCTTCCTGACACATACACTAAGGATATTAATAAGTGAGTAATTAACTTTAATTATCCTCTATCTAAAATTATTCCCTCATTTATCTTTCAATATCTCTAAAAATAATCGAGCTACAAAATTTTTATCCTGAATCAATTTTATAGGAAATTTCAAGAGTTATAAAAAAGATTTCTTGTAAAAATTCACTAAAATCAATAATTTCCAAGATATCTGCAAAAAAGTCTGAGCAATATTTGAGATTTAACAGCATAGTTTCATCTATAAAGATAAACGTGTTGGGGAATTTATCTAAATATATAAAATTAATAAAGTTTTTTTTTTAGATATATTAAAGAATTTAGAGTTGAAATCCAATTTTTTAATGCCAGTTGTTTTTTTTTATCAATTGAAAATCGACCTTGAATTACGACGAAATGTGTGATAAAAATTCTAATTTTATTCAGCCATCTAGAAGCGTGAACATTTTATACAATTCAGTGAATTTTTACACAAATGGAATTATCTGTGTTATGTGCATTTTCAAACGTGACTCAAGATTGTATCAAACGGGCTTATCTACATTTTAGAGCGTTCTATAAAATTTGATAGTGCACACAGCGACGACGAGACAAGTGCGTGCTTCATAAAAAGCAATCTAGAATGTGTCGAATAAAACGGTAGCGTAGGTAGTTGCTATAGATTTCCCCCTGCGCCAGTGAAAGAGACGACGAGAATTCCAATTCTTGCCAGATAGCAGACGTTTTCTCTTATATACTGTAAAAACACATACGAGAGACCCAGGCAAATACAATAATATTGATACGAACAAGCAGAAAAACCTTGAGAATACCGATGAATAAGGGATTTTTTTACTCGTGTTATTTCAGGTAAACATGTCGATTAACTTGAGAAGCGTTCTTATCAGCGATCCAGTGGATAACCTGTGTGCAGAATTACTCACGAGCTATGGGGTACCCATTACAACCAAGTACCGAATGACCAAAGAGCAATTAATCCAAGAAATCCAGGTAAAAATTAACAATTGTCCCTGAAATTTATCTACAAACACGATAAGAGATCATTTTCGAGCAGTATTCGCGGTCAAAAGTTGTTTGTCCAAGATATATATTGACATTTTTTAACTCAATCATTGCAAGGTTGAAATATTTAATCAAAATTAATAAAACTCAATGCTAACAGATGAATAAACATCGCGATTGTCGGCCGCGTCTCGCAGCTTACTTATAGATAGTCTCAAAGAGCAGAAACTGTAGTGAATTCGTCGACCTACAAAGGCTCTTAGTAGCTAGTTCTCAAGTGCCGGCTTGTAATTTTTTTTATTCAAACTGCACTCGAATCAAGCAGGGACTGCATCGTTGAACCGGTTTAAACCAGTTTGCCAACTCGCATGTCGCGTCGCGCACCATCAAAGCTATTCATCTTTCTCCTTAGCATCTACTCAACGTTTTTTTCCTTCTTCCGCAATTGATTACCGCCGTAAAAATCGCCAATATCAATTGAATTCTGAGCATTGCTCCTTCCTACACGCGGTTAATTTTCTCCACAAATAAAACCATCAATCTAATGTCATGACAAAAGAGTCTTTGCACAGACTTTTGTATGTTAACGGCATAAATACATTATGTGACACATTACCTGACAATTATGCAGCCTGAGTTCCTGCTGAACTATATGCTCCGGTGACTCTTGTACTTTGTAATCAAATGGCTCTGTTGTGACGATCTCGGTTTCCACGAGGAATTTCGTAGTAGTATATAGTAGTCTCTGTGTTAACGTGCTGTGTGCAATTGTCCGTACAGAAACACGATGGCTTGATTGTCCGCTCTGAGACGAAAGTTACCGCAGAAATCCTCGCTGCTGCATCGAATCTGCGAGTCGTCGGTCGAGCCGGAACTGGCGTGGACAATATCGACCTTCAGGCAGCCACTCGCAAAGGAATTGTTGTCCTAAAGTGAGTGAAATTATAAATAAAAACTTTGGAATAATCCATTTTTCATGTGACTTACCACTGACTTTGGATAATTTCCGCATGCCTCAGCACTCCGGGTGGTAATAGTATCAGTGCCTGCGAGTTGACATGTGCGCTGATCTCAGCATTGGCGAGAAATGTCGCTCAGGCGGCTCAATCGATGAAGGAGGGACGTTGGGATCGCAAACTCTACTCTGGCTTCGAGCTGTCTGGCAAGACACTGGCAGTTTTGGGCTTTGGGAGAATAGGGCGAGAAGTTGCCCTGCGAATGCAATCATTTGGCATGAAAATTGTCTGTTTCGACCCAATGATCACGGCCGAAGCAGCGGCAGATATCGGCGCGACTAAACTCACGCTCGATGAAATTTGGCCTGTCGCAGATTACATCACGGTTCACACGCCGCTTATTCCACAAACAAGAAGTAAATATTTATCAAGTTTGATTGCGTAATTTGTTGACAACTCACCACCTGGGTTTCTCGCTAGATCTCATTAATTCCACGACACTGGCCAAGTGCAAGAAGTCCGTGAAGATCATCAACGTTGCACGGGGCGGAATTGTTGATGAGGCAGCGCTTCTTGACTCGCTGAAAGCCGGACACTGCGGTGGAGCTGCGCTCGATGTCTTTGCTGAAGAGCCACCAAAAAATCCGTCCACTCTGGAGCTCATTCAGCATCCTCAAGTCATCGCCACTCCTCACTTGGGTAGGTTGAGCTGAAAAAAATAATCTCACATGTTAAATTAATAATTTATGGTGTTTTTTCTTTTGTTCACTGTAGGCGCCAGCACGGCTGAGGCGCAGGAACGTGTGGCTGTAGAAATTGCCGAACAATTCCTCGCAATTTCCGGGATATCGGATAAATATAGTGTCACAGGAATTGTCAACGCACCTGTGTTACTGGCTGCCATGTCTGGGGACAACGGGCCGTGGATTGAACTGGCGAAAAAACTCGGCCAGCTGGCTGCGCGTTTCTTGAAGAAAAATCTCAGTGCGTCCATCGAGAGTCAAACTGTTGGAGCTGCCATGGTGAATCGCAAGTTTGTGCACACGGCCGTGCTCGTTGGAGTGCTCACAGGCCAGACTAAGAATGGGTTGAACCTGGTGAACGCTCCGACGTTGGCGAAAGACGTTGGAATCGAGATGAAGGAGAGTCACGCTGATGGAGAAGTCGATGGTATTCTAGTGAAAATTGGCAGCCACCAAATTAAAGGTGAATTGATGATTTACAATTAATTATTGTATTTTAAAAATATTTCTGTTTTATTTGTAATTTTTGTAGGCACTGTTCGGAATAATGAATTGCTGCTGCTGTCGGTTGACGATGCTGGTTTTAATAATGGCATCGTACTGAGGGACTACATCTCTCTCTATCACGCCAACGGACCGCAGGATCTTGTTACAATTGTTAATGAATTCTCGTCAAAGAGTGTGACTATTAACAGCTTCAATGCAAATGGAAACTGGCTAGCGATAGAGACAAGCCAAGAAGTGGTTATTCCAATTGCTGGCATTGAAAATTTCTAGATTTATCTTCCAATATTGAAATGGCCGAAGAGAAGCGTTTTTATACGTGCTTAATAATATCTTAGAATAAAATAATTACTTGTTATATAGTTTCAGTATTCCTGAATAGAAAAATTGCTTGATATTTCTTGTAAATATTTAAGAAAACTTGTGACAATATTTGAATTTTAACATTACAATATTTTTATATGGTTCGTAGATGGAAAAAAACAATACTTGGATATAAACTATACTTATTTTTTGTAGACAAATATTATACTGTTCTCGTTTTTTTATAACGCAATTGATAAACAATATATAATGCAACGTGTTATATAAAGAGAATACTACATATTATTAAATATAACCATTGATTTTTAACTTGTAAAAATTGTCGTTTTTGTGCAAATTTTACTTTTAAACTTTTACGACAAAAATTTATGTAGAAAAATATATATTTATATCTGAGTATACGGCTACACGGAAAAACGGGTATGAAATCTATAGTGAAAATTCACTGCACGTGTTTTTATAAAGAAAAATATGTAAAAATTCATATATCTCAAATACTTCAAATTAAATTCAAATATTTATCCCTTATCACCAAAATTTTCAACTTTGGAAGTTTAAATTCTCATTTTAACTAAGACTAGGTAATTATTCCGAGCACACAGCGCAGAATTTTATATTCTATCATAGCTGACTGCTGAACAGCCACTGAGAGCAAAGGTGACACCATCCTGAAAAACATTAAAGTTTGAATTCACAGATGGTGACGGAAAAAAATTTGTTTTTCAGGGTACTAACTGTGACTAAGGATGGAAGGCCACTCCAGAAATCTAAATTAGGAATAAGTTCCATTCCAACAGCACCCCTGAAGATTCTCAGAGCAATTGCGCCACCAATCAGATACAATGAGCTAAACACGAGGAGTAAAATACACAGGACCGATCCCGTCGATAGTCCAGAGGTGTTTATTACAACGCGACAAGCATGAGGCGATTCTAATGATAACTCCTGCCGAATTACGTTTGGATACAGTGATTAAATCAATTTACAGGTTAAATCTATTACTCACATGAAATGTGTCATTTCCCGCCATCAAGGTCAGACGTGATACGCTTTGAGTACAACGAAGCGTAATATTTGTCTGCCTATTTTTATGATTATACATCAACGTTGCAAAATATTCTTTTATTCCCGCTACATATTCAACTCTCCATGAGCCTTCCTCGGTGGTTCCAAGACTGATGGATTCGTTTTTTCCATTTAACATGCAAATCTGCAAATTAATATTAAAAATTAGTTGGATATCTTGTAATTTAAATTAAAGTAAACGTGGATATAATTTTACCGATGTTGAGTTGCATTCTGAAGTGTTCACAGTGGTTGAAATGCTGAACGTCAAATTGGCATTTTTGCACGGTTGATAGATCACATTTTTTGCTTCGTTCATAAAAGGCCTAAAATAACAATAAACGTATAAAATAATCTTGACATTAAATTGATATTTATTAATTTATGTTGGCAGATAATCAAAACGTACGTACCCTTTGTCTTTTAGTGGATTCAGGTCAAAAATGTAACCATCTTCGGTAGTACATGAACATCCACTAGAATGTTGGCATTTTAATAGTGTAGAATCAACGGCATTTATCAGAAATATTGTTGCAATAAAATATTTTACAGAAAACCATGACATTTTCCCACAGCAAATTGACAAACAAAAAACACAATTGTAAAGAAGCCCGCTACGTTACCGATGGAAATCAGCTGACATCGAAATGAAAATTCGCCTTGTCTACAAGTCGTTTACTTTTTCATCACTCCTTTTCAAAACCCAGGAATATTACTAATTAAAATACTGTAAAAATTAAATAATCAATTTTTAAAATAAATTTGAAAATCATCAGGGGTTAATGCACAATTTTTCTTTTACGCCGTTTATGACGGCGGGAAAATCTGACCAATGAGAGGCCGAGCTTCCGAGACGACGCTGGACAAAGGCAAGATGTCTGCCTCTCTCGTTTGAACGGGTGACGTAGTTGGATCGTCGAGGTAAGAGTGACAAATTATATCATGGTTTCCGACAATTTTCTATCAGATTTATCGTTTACTGTGTCCACAATTATTGTCCATGCATGAATAACTGTAAATAACCTCGTAGCATGACCAAAAACGGGCTGTATATACCTAGATGTTGGCTTTGTCAACACACGACTTGGCACTCTTGGTGCTCTGTCTGCTCTCTCCCAAATATTTCATCTACCAAGTAAATATCTGTGATTTTCGTCAATCTTTCGCGATATTGAACAGCTAGAACGAAAAAATGTACAGATTTATAATGAGTAAGTTGAGGTTATATGGTCATTGACCAAAATTCTAAAGACAAATATGTACTGCATCAACTGATGTCATGGCATCACAGCGGAAAAAACATTCGAGTCTTTTCCATGGACCATGGTCAACTATGGCAATATTTGTTTTTTACATCCCTGATGTAGTACAGTAAAAATAATCATGACAAAATGCATGTGAATATCAAAAAAATTGTCAAAAAATCAGAAAAGACGTGAGGGAATTGGAGAAAATTGTCGAAAATCTTTATTTTTTTTTTTTTTTTCATTAGAATCAAATTAATTTAATGAAAAAAATGGTTTTTTCAACTTATTTCGTTTTTTCTTAAACTTGTTGGTACAGGTTTCAAGGAGAGTGTGTGGGCTACAGCGCCATCACGTCTGCGAGATGTGGCTCAGCAAGGAACTACGAAATTCTCGAATCTGTGTGCACGGGTCACTTGTTGCGCTGCCGCCGTCCTGGTGGCCGGTGAATCGCGTCGCGGTCGTAGATCGGTCTGTAGTATCATTTAAAAACGATTATATCGCGCGAAAAAATAACTTTTTTCGCCCATCAAGTATCGCGTGTTATCATTGAACGAGTGTTGCGTGCAATTAGTGATTCGTGATCGACTGCTTGCGTGTTTGCTCCGGAGTGTACAAGTTTGTGTTGTGCCTGCTGCGAAGGATTACATATTTGAGGACTTGCCAGAGTACCACCGTTTTATTTACATTTCACGCATCGACGATTGCAACAATGGTGAGTCAAATTTAATGCTCGTTAACTGCTTAATAACACTAACTGCATGGCCCTTGACGATCTCTGTCATTATCTTTACATCATGTCAAGATTTTATAGTACAGATTTCACACGAGATTAGCTGGTGTGAACTACCTATTAGAACGATTTAATTTCTAGGGCATAAATATATATGACAGTATCGCAGGATTTTGTCTGAAAAAATTTTCAATTTCACAGAAACTTGTGAGAAAAAATATTTTGTTAATCTAAAAAATATTCTCACGTATTTTTGAATGAGGAAATTTTTTTTTTTTTCACATTTACCGGCATATTTTCTGTCTTTTGTACACCACTTTATATATCATACAATGCGAAGTAGCCCTTATATTGTGTGAGTCGTCGTTGTGGCATTCAGAGCAGTCGCTTTTGTGCTCAAAACCTTCGATTTGGCTGTTAACGGTGCATTTCCCGCAGGTATGAAAGTGCGCTGCAATCAAGCAGGCACCCGCGATTGCCTATCTTGTACATCTGTCATCCTAATGCCGTGTTACAGCTTTATAACTGTAAAAACATTTTTTTTCGCCGTAATGATCTCATGACTTTTTACACTAGAGAGATAAATTATCAAATGAAACTGGAGAATTCCTGCGGACAATACACGCGAAGACATATATGAGTCTGCTTGAGATACACTGTATACCTGAAGGTGAGGCAGAGATGGCTGGTACACACTAGACATATCCTTCGTATTCATAGCACATCCGCTGTCCCCTCGGCAACGAGATCCTACGTCGAGTGGAGTGCAAAGGGCCGAATGCTCTCGGCGATTGCGCGCGCGTTAAGACGCGCTTCTATATCCTGATCTAAGCGATTGCACACGCAACGCGTGCTTTTTTATTTTTCTTCTGCTCTCTCACTCCATCTTCTCACGTGTTGCCTCTTGAAACGAGTTCTCAGTACTGTCGGCCAGTTTCGGGCTTCCAATGTCGTTTTTTTCTTTCCTTTTCACTTTCGACAGATGTTATGCATGCAATATTCATGTAGGTGTGTCACCCACCAAGCACAATTTCTTCCTGACTCGCTTTTCATACATGCTTATACCACAGTGCATTTTTATTCTCAAAGGGGACCTGATGCAGGAGGATAAAAAAATAAATATCCGGCTGGTGATGGTGTATGTAAACACTGAGATTCAACGCGTGACTTTGATATGCACTCGCAGGGCGAATTAGCTTTTGACTGTATGGGGAAAAAGAAAAATTCTTCATACACGCCCAAAATAATTTTCTCCCCTCGTGCATTAACCAGGCATTTGCGTCGCAACGAAAATAGGCCATCAGTGAGAGGGAGTTCTTTACTCTCTCTGTGAATTCATTCACGATGTCGCATTAGTGTCAAGGACTGAAATTTGTCCAATTCTTTTGTCTGTAAATAATTTATTCCTAATGGATTATAGATGATTTTTTGATATGTAATAATTTTTTAATTGAATATTTATCCAATGGATGAGGGATAAAAAATTGACAGAGAGTATACGCGTTTATATTTTGGAGTAAATTAAAATTTTTTTTTTCGTTTGCGATGATATTGCATGGAAATCGGCAAAACAATAAATTATATCGTTGTGATTATTATCGAAGAATGACAGATTGACGACGTCGTGCGATCACGGCAATTGCGCTGAATCACATTCAGCAATAATCTTCAAAGCCGATATAGTTCCATGCCGGCGGATGTTGCTAGTTTTGGCTTATACACGTGTGACACACACTGTCGGCTATTTTTGGCCAACAAAATTTATTGTTTCGAATTTTTATTTCACGTGTTAATAGGATTTTTCTGATTACAGCTGCGTCAGATGTGATTAAATTTTTTATTTGCAGTAGTATAAAGGTTGATAATTCGCTTTTTTGTCGTTTTAAAGAGCACACACTTTTGGTGCAGTTTCACACCCAAGTTTTCTCTCATGCCATATTGGTAATAAAGTTGTGTTATGCGACAACCAAAAGTTCTTTTACACTTTTGAAATATTATTAACAATTTCTCTATTTAAGTTTGAAAAGTTTTAAAATTGTTTATATGTGACACGTGCTACACGCGATCATTATAAACATGAGGGTTTGTGATTTGATTGAGGAAAACCGAAATGACGCGGAGTGGCGGGGATTACCGAGGGGCAAAAGGGCGGGTGCGCGCGGGCACCAGACAATATTTTCTTCTACCGGAAAAAATAAGAAAGAATGAGAAATATTTAGGGCCAGAGAGCAGATGGCAAGCAGGTCAGGGAAAAAATCGGAACGAGACAAAGACGTCGAGCATTCTTTCGCGACAGAAAACGAGTCACGTGGTGAAACTTTCATGGCATCAGCAGTGTGTAGGAGAGAGAGAGAGAAAGGTCACTCTGGATTTTTTTTTCCAAGCTGCATCATTCCTGTTTCTTAGAAAACGTTCAATAATTCCTCCTAGCCAGATGTTTTCGCACGTATTTAGTCATAAAAATCACCTAGAAAACAGAGATTACGAATCTAGTCATTGAATTGCATGGAATTATAGTAGAATAATTTATTGGATTTTACAGTCACGTAATGTAGGTTGATGAGTAAATGAGTGTCGGTATCGTTTGAAGATTCAGGCCAGTAGTATATTATTATAGCGAGAAAAGAAAAATTGTATTTGTTGACTTGCATATATTCGCATCCTGCGCAAAACGAGCTGTGGGCCTTCGTTAGATGTTATATGTCCTCGTAAAATATTGCGTTACTCTTCCGCCGTGTGCAGACAGTCATGCTTGAGGCACATACGGCTGTCAGTGTCCAATGAATGCTTCAGAAATATTTTTTTTAACGTCCAGTACACGAGGTAAACAACATAAAGCCAAACATTCATATATAGCACATGTTTTTTTTTTTATTTTGTCCCTTCCACTCGGTTATCTTGCTTGTTTGGATACATATATCTCATAAATATTAACGAAGTATGGCAAACGCGAGTAGATGGGTCCACGTCTAGACGGCCGAGCCCAGATTTTCGCTTGAACAACTATTGCGCAAGTTCAGCCTCCCGATAAACCCATCCGTCCGTGCAAAGAGAGTGTGGCAGAGGTATAGTGTGTCTATAAAAATTGGTTAACATTTTATTTTTACTAGTAAAAGATATACTAGTTTGATTTTCCAATTCAAGCTGAATTTTCTTGGCACCGTCAAGTCTGAAAAATCGCAATAAAATCAGTATATTAAGGATATGTCTAAGCCCAAAATCGTTCTACACGGGAATTGACCCATATTAAAATGTAAGACAATACAAGTCGATTCGCATCGGCCAAAAATTGGGGTATTTTATCCTCATTTTAATCGCGAAAATGAATTTTCCAAGACTCATTTAGTTACCCCGTGTTGTCGGAAATGTCGATTTTTTTTTTGTATACAGTGTAATTTGGACATTTTTATTTATCTATCTCAAGCGGTCGAAAAAAAAGTTTATCATAGCGATACTACATGACATATGCAAGAGAGGATGCATCTCGTTACTCAGGAGCTCCTCGACTAAATTAATCTCTCAACGGCAATGATGGTTAATTAAGTTCTAATTAGTCTATTTATCCATATATACTTTGCAGTGCATTTTTATATTTTACATCCAATTCGCTAACATTCGCGTTGCGTTTACCATCAAATTGTCATCAAGTTGACGGTTTTTCTGCTGTATTAATCGACCTGATTCTCAGGTTTCTATTCCAGTTTTCTTCGGTGATCATCAATTTAATCGTCACGTTTCTTCCTTTTAATGAAAAAAAAAAATCTCGACTATACACAGGTATAATGTAAATTTTATACGCAGAGTTCTCGCATCGACAAACTGTCAGATATGTGTAACAAAAGTGTTTTCTCGGACATTATGCGAGAGACAGTGAGTAGAAATATATGTGTGTACATTGTTACACACTGTATTTCTAGCTTTGTTAGGGTTTTTATTAAAACTTTCTCATTCTGGGTCAAAAGTCAGCGAACACGAGGTTACTACCCACTTTTATTTACTCTATATAACTTACTTACTGGCAGAATTGGTTAGAAGTGAACGAGAACGATAAGACCCAGTCATAAAAGCTAACCGGCCGGCCTCGATAGCCAAGAATTTCCGCATTGCTGTTACAGAGTGGTAGCTTCATTCTTCAGGATTAACGTCGGGTCCATGTGAACGCCTTTGTCATTGCTTTTTCTCTCTATCTCTGTGTCTCTATCTCAGCCCACACATCTCTCTCCGCGGTTGTACAACGCCCTTCTTCTAGGCATACACTACTTACAGCACGAGGTCATAAAAATAGACTAGAACACGCGCAGATATTGTGTATTATTTACTATGCATTTGTCTCAGTGGGATAATAAATTTTATTCTCATTTTTTTGATACAATATCCTTGTTTAGGCACATACTACCCGCATGATACTAAATAATAATTTTCTGTGGTTGCTAGAGAGCATCCTAGTTCAATCTAGAGGAGAAAGCGCACTCATGTACTTATCTAGTATTATTATATATGAAAAAAAGTCCCAAATCTGACTGAGAAATTATGCTCAGCGTGTTCAGGAGATCAAAATACATTGAACATTGTAGACAGATTCAAGATTGATTAATATCTCCCTCTAAATGGTGCGTTAGAACGTCAAAATCGACTGAAAATGGCAATTTTTTCATGAAATGCATTAAAATGAACGTCAAAATGCTGGAATCCAGGAAAAATGACAATTTTTTTCAATTAGGTAGCCATGTAATATAGTGTTAAATATTTTGTTTATAGGATTAATATTTTTTCTAGTCAGTTTATTGAGTGGTTAAAACACCTAACGTAATCTACAACCCCCTTGCGTCGTTTTACTATATGCTTATAGGCTTATAGGATTCATATTTTTTCTAAATTTCTTGAAATTAACGCAAAATTACTAAAAAACTTATTGAACATTTTTGTTTGTTGAGTATGTGTAATGTTTATTTATTTATCTGAGAAAGGATAACGCAGCTAAGGAGGATTGAGTTCATGTCAGATTGCATATACTTTGGCACATGTTCTCATATTGCTCCTGGCGTATAGAAAATTCTAGAAAAATGTGCAAACTGTACAAGACATATTGGCAAAGGAAGATTTATAGTTGCTTTTTATACTTTTCTGAGTGATTTTATTTATCTTTTACACTCCAATATATTATTTCTTGACCTGTGAGAGAGATGTCATTATGTGGAAATATTTTTTAAACAAAGCCTTTCTCGTGTGTTTGACGTGTATGCAGATTATTTTTTTGCTGATTGAGCGTACATTAATTTTGCTTAGTTATTTCTTTTTGTACTAGAGTTACAACGGGGAAAAATTTTTTTTTTCTGCTGAATTCATTTAGAGTTTTGTAAAATTTTTAATGTAGAATAATTCTTGTAAGGAATAAGAGGTTTTTAATGATGATTATTTGAATTTTATGGGGGTATGATGTGAAAGTGATATGGCAGAATCTGTTTTATCGGCTCCGACAATTTATCTCGCCTTTGGCGCGTTCTCAGAAAGCTTAGCTGTGCGCGAGCACCTCGAGAGGCAAATAATACACTTTACCGGGGTGTCTCTCTAGGCGTTTCTAGTCGGTAAACTATACACCGTGCTTAAACAACACATGATAAAGAATGTAAAATGGAAAACTCGTTAAAGAAAATGCTGACTGTGTGCATATAGCTGTGTATGTGGCTTTGCAATTTACTCAAGCTTTTGCGGTTTCATCTCGCCACGAGTCTGCTACGTGACTCGGACAAAAAATAAAGAGTAAAACTTGAAACTTCATGAGCACGAAGTTGCTGCCGGCGCGTACAGTTGGAAATGTCTTTGCTTTAATACAATTTAGACGTCTGCAGGGTATGATTTAAAATTATACTTTTACAACTGGTGGTTAGTAAATATTAGGTATATTATTTTAAAGCTTTCCATATTATTTTATAGTTTTATTATTGCAGTGAAAAATAAAATTTGCTTGAGAAACATCTGATGCACTTAATTTAAATTATCAACTTTAGAATCGATTCGCGTTGAGTTTTCTTAAATTAAATATTAATTTCTTCAGTAAAAAAGCTAGTTTTAAATTAAATTAATTTTTTTCTCTATTTATATTTGTTTTTTATTTAATTTATTTTGTAATATAAAATTTTAATTATACAACGAGGAAGGTAGATACTGATTAGATTAAAAATGTAGGTTAATACCTAGAGTAATATTCAAGAAATTGAAGTAAATACGTCTAACTAAGTGCAATGACTTATTTGAAGTGAAAAAAAAATTTTTTTTACCGTTGCTATCTTGAAAATTTTTTGCTAAAAAAAAAAAGACAAAAAATTCGGCTCACTCACGATATATTCCATTGATGTCTATGAATGAGCTAAATTTTTTTCTTTCATGAAGAAAAAGAGAGAAAAAAAACTCTGATTCAACCAATCGCTTGCCAGTGTGTATAAAGATGAAAAACTATTGTGGTTAGACAAGCAAGACTTGAATTCCTTACAAAACTTATTTTTTTACGCAACCTCCATATCCATAACATTGTCTGATCACCGGAAACTAATGTGTATTTATTCAAAATTATTTTTGAATGCTTAGAAGTCTGAAAAAAAAATTTTTTTTCCCATGAATTTTTTTGGTAAATACTTTTAGTCATCATTTTACAAGTACAAGGTCAAAATTGACCTACGCATTTGATATATTCCCAATGAATCATACAAAACAAAAATTGAAAATATTTCCGGGAATGTTTGCGAGGGTCACATACCTATATCTTATCACGTTGGCTTTTTTTTTCTTTGGTTAAAATAATTCCTTGGAGACAATGTAAACTTATCACAGTCGTGTGTGGACTAGTGTCGGGAGTAGATTCAAAGTGCTACACTAAATATATTTTTAAATAAAGGTATTGTATTGATAATATTGACTAGTAAACACTGATATTAATGGTATTATTCAATATTTAAAATTTATAGTCGATAAAAGTGAAAACTCGTGAATTGGATGAATTTGTTGAAGGAAAAAAAATAATAAGAAGCATAAAACCGAAGAAAAAATGTGAATAGAAAGTGTTGCGTGATATATTATTAAGAAGTGGATATTTCTTATAGAAAAAAAATGTTTTACTGTGATAAAAAAAAATTCCCACTGCAACTCTATATATTTTTTATCTTTAAGATAAAAAGATGGTTATTCGGGAAAGTAGAGCATCGATTAATAGCGCAGCGTTTCAATATTCTTCTTTTTTTGCTTTTTCTATAGATTTCAGGTATTAGACCACTGAAAAGCCTCTCGACGTTTATTTATCGTCATTGTTGTGTGACAGAGGCCATTATTTATCTGAGTATCTTATCCTAAATATTTTCTAGTGCAGTTGTAAGGTTTATTCGATTTTTTTTGGTTTTATTTCAATTCAATCTGGCTATACGATTTATTAGCCAAGCTTATTTCCACTAGCTGCTTTTTCCCATCTTTTTTTTACTCTCTCGACACGCGGTCCTATTTCCATTGTTTGAGCTGTTCGCTTTTTTTCCCAATTTTCCTTTGATATCAACTCACATCCGCGTTTTCATCGCACCAGTGTTACAGCAGCTTTTCACTTTGAACTTCGACAAGAGTAATGATACTATACTTGATGATTTCGGAGACGTGTGTGCGATGACGCGCGATCCTTGGCACAGTTTATGGTCGAAGATAAATTGATTATTTTTTTTTTTCACCAGGTATTTTTCGCTCGATAAGGCCCCTTATCTCGTCAGGCTGTCACGCCCGCCTCGCGGCAGTTTGAGAAATTCCGGAAATCAGTATTGAAACAAAAGCACGATAGTAGCTCCTGGTATTCTACTCTGTCTATATATCGAACATAGATTGGAATAATTACGCCATCAAGCACGAGATTTGCCAAGGAGATATTCACGCGTGAATAATACGCCTTGATCATGGTCGTTGTCGTTGTTGTGTAATTGATTCTGTGTGTCGCATCCTCGAGATTTGTTGCGCAATATTTCACGACATTTTCGCACTGATATTCGCGTAATTAATTAGCTATTAAAAAAACCATCTTTATATTATTCAAGATTTTTTTTTAATCGCTGAGATTTGAATTTTTAAGTATATATATCAAATTTCAAGTTTCATAAACTTTTATTAGGCATTTTTTTTTAACTAGCTAATTTGCTATTTATATTTAGAGTGCTTGTTTTTTTTTTAGAAAGTTTTGCTATACACTTTTATTAAGATGATATTCTCGACTAACGGGCCGAAAAATCGATGTTTTTTCCCCCTATTATCATTTTATAAGGAAAAAAAAAAATGTTAGATATGAAATTTTAAAAATTGTGAAAAATGGAATTATCGATTTTTTGCGTTTTAGTGAAGGAAAATTTTTTTTAAAAATCAATTGAAAAGAAAAAATCATGGTATATTAAATGAGGAGCATTAAAATAAATAATTTATTGACGGAAAAATAATAGAAAATTTTTTTTCACTGCATATAATTCATCGAAAAAAATTTCAATTTTACATGTTGATATTTTTCTAGACCTTGAAATGCATTAAAAAAATATATTTCCACGAAATAAAATTTACATCACGATTTAGCAATGGATATAAGAGTATTACACGATAAGCGATGAGCTTATCGCGCGAGTCATCCAATTTTTTCGTCCATGATAACAAGTAGAAGTATGTATACAGAAAATTCAATGTGCTGCACATGTCTCTTTGTTCTAGTCGTTTATAAAATATTGTTTTAACGATAAAAAAAAATGTTATCATGCATTATTTACGGAATTTATCAGTTAATTAATATTATAAGCATGAACACCACATGCTGCAAAAACCTTCGATTGGTCGCGCATAACCTGTCCATACCTCTGCAATTCGTTATCAGTGTTAAAACAGAAATACCCGCGCCCACAATTGAAACTTACAACTCCAACTTTTCTCTCTCTCACACACAAACTAAAGTGCTATTCACATATTTCTGTCTTTCGTATAACCCCTCCCACTCGGTCGTTTCTCTCTCGTACTCGCGGAGAGCACGATTATACCAACTCTGCTCGCGCGCAGTCCGTACAGAGACTCCGTTCACAACACGTGTCTCCCTCTGGTACTTTTCTCCGTTTCATTTCCCTCAAATTGCAATGTATAAACCCTTTAGAGTACCTCTGTGATACTAAAAATGATTTATAATGCTTTATAAGTATCTCCAAACATTTAGAAAAAATAAATAAAGCAAAAAGTAAAGTATTTTTATCCCTTAAATTTTTCAAGTGATAAAAAAAAATTGTTACTTACTTTTTAATGTATAAAAAAAATCTCTCGACATTTTCCGGGTTAAATTGAGTGTTATGTGGATCCCGATGGTGCCTATCAACTTTGGAAATTACCTGCAGATGGTAATGTGGTGTTTGTAGGGTCAAAATATTCGGTAATATTGCATTGTTTTATTTATTTATATTTTTTCATTCACTCTACTGCACAATTTAATTAAATTCAAAGCACAAAAAAAATTTTTTTTCACAATTAAAATCAATAATAACGTGTATTTTGATTTGTAGATTTTTACCGTTGATTACAACCGGTGTAGCATCTGAAACTCGTAATCTTTTAAACAAATTTTTATTATTCGTTTCAAGGATGCCTAATAACACGTTTGACACTGCAATGAATGATGGCAAGATGTCTATGATTTTTTTTTATAATTCCGTTTTATTTCGCGAATAATATCCACCACGAGTATACATGTGTAAAGAACTGGGACACGATTTGCGTAATAAGTGTGCACGTAGAATTTATACAAAGCCGCGGATATAGGATTCTGGAAAATGGTGTTCAATTGTATATATATATATAGTGTGTGTACATGAACGTAAGGCAATACTTGCGGTGTATAGCTACTCTGATGAATATTGCATTTCCCTGATGAAGTCATCCGTGTAAATAAGGCGAGAGAAGTTGAACTTTTTTTTTTGTAATCTAAACAATTAATAGTTGAGGAAGTAGAAAAATAAAGGTCATTGACCTGGGTTAAATTAGGTGGATATCTTGATTTTTTAGGCGATAAAGTTTGATTTCGCGCCAGCAATACACGCGCGAGCCAAAGTGTCCTGATGAGATAGAGAGGTTTAATGACAAGGAAAAAATATCCCGATTGATGTTTTACAGTAGAATGCGTATCTAAGGGTAGTTTTTTTTTTGTTTACTTTCGCACGTTTCTAATTGACTGGAATGGCCTCTGAACACTTCTTCAATGATAATCGCGTGTAGTTTATTATGGTATATCAGTGTACGATGTTTCCTCGAATGCTCATCGCGCTCCTCCTCATATACAGTGTCAGGTCTCATCATTGAGACTATTGTATCATGTTGACTTGGAGGCGTGGCTCTATGGCTCATCATTCTGGCTATTTCCACCCGACCAGCCACTTTTTTGAGGGCTTTAATCGTATGCGGGCATACATAATTGACGCTTGAAGTACTTTTTTATGAATTATTACTCGGATATACGCTGTATATAGTCGATAATAAAAGAAGAATAGTACTGGCTTTGATTAATTTAAAAAAAAAAAAAAAAAAAACGATTTTTTTCGACAAACAACGGTTACTTTTCAAATTATCATTTCATTTTATTTTTATTTAAGTAATGAAAAACCGTGTAAATAATTTTTTAAGTCATGATAAATTTTTTACATAGTATATTTTATAAATTTCTTAAAGAAAATATTTTTTTTTTGTTGGTTTGATTAAAGTTAGTATTAATTTTGAGTAATATTTTTAATAAATTTGCATATAAGTAGAGAAAAAAAAAACAATTTCGCTCTACTTTTTTCGCGACAACTCAGTATAGCATAAGTAGAAAAATTCTGTAATTGGTCAGACAACGAATCATGATTAATTGTAATCATAGTAAATGACTGTTGAGGCAAGAAGAACATGAGTTAATACATGCTTGTACACAGGTCTCAGATTGAAGTGTACAAATTTGTTTAGTCTGGAAGTTAATGAGCATGAAAGGGGAGCTTGGAACTGGCAGAGAATGAGGGAGAGAAAGTGGAAGGGTGACGACACATTGTGCACACGTCCACTGATAATTGTTAAACGCTTATTACGGCGCGACACGTCCTTATACAATATTCGTATATACTATATAGAAACAGGCGCACTTGCCGCAAACAGTAATTAAATTTTTCTCAATGAATTAACTCAGTTAATTTTTTTTTTACAACTTCCAGGAACAATAAAAAATATAATATATTTTGTTCCATCAATCTTATCACTGGACTTTATAGTTTCCTCTTACACTTGGCAGTGTGTTGTACTTTCGCGAGAGCTGCAGTAGGTATGCAGTCGCTATACTCTGAGTGCACAATTTTTTTACTCTAATTTACGTTCCGACAATTTTTTTCTATTTACTTTCACGCGTATATAATATTTTATGGCGCAGGATTCTCGCGTAATCGTGTGGCGATAAACAGAGTGTATTTAAATTGCCGATAAAATCTATATCTATTTCAATTATAATAGTTAATTAAAATATATATCTATATTCGTAAATTATTGATCGACTAGGAAATTTTATTCACCTTTAATTTACACGCGTTACAGAACATTGGTCGCGAATGGATTAAAATTAAAATGCTGTTACACAACTGTTTAATGGATCGGCGTAACGATTTCCAAGCACGCCAGATAAATATCGTGTTACTTTGAAAGTAGTGTGTGAGTTAACGTAAATGTATTATTTTGTGCGAAATCTTGATTTGTGGTTTTTGCACATGTATACATATATTTTCTGGCGATAAAAGACGATATATTTCTTTAAATGATCGATTGTACGTGTATTTTATTGCTTTTAACAATCGAACGCAATACTTAACAATGTGTTTTCCGTAAGTTATATAATGATTTTTGTTTATTGTACGATTAAATATTTTTTAACACCTCACAAAACTTTGTGAGAATTTTTTTTAACCATTGAAATAGCATGAATTTAAATGGAGTAGTTATTTTATTTATCATTTAGATGATTAGTTTTTTAAGGTGATAATATTTCTCTATTTTAATTCATTGGTTTTTATTACAGGCGACTCTGAGGTCAGACAGGTTGAAGGATGGAGGCGCCGACGACGAGGTTTCATGACGAAACTCGTAATCAAAGCCTACCTCGTAAAAATCTCGATGCAACTCTTCATTGCGACGATTCCGCAGCCATCGAGGAGGATGTGCGAATACTGTCGGTCAACAAGCTCACGGTTGAAAAGGTAGTTTTGGAGGAAGACTCGCAAAAAGTGCCTCTTTCGTCAGTGAAAACCAGGAAAGAATTACGAACAATAGTGTCACCTAAAGTGGGAGTAGAAAAATCATGGTCAGGACGAATTCAAGGCGAGATAACAAAGACAAAATTGAAAAAACTTGATAAATCGACAGTAGCAAAGAATATATCAAAGCTACCAACTTTAAGCGCTCGAAATGCCAGCCAGGAGAAGAGAATTGATTCAATAAATTTGACAAAAAATTTAGTAGCAAGTAAATTTCATCGTTCTTCTTCACTTCCTCTAAGGATCTGTAAAGTTTCACCTACTGTATCACCTGAACCCTTGGAAAAGTCAATTACTCGAGTTGAAAAAAGCAAAATTGATGTTGATTGTCGTGACGAAATATTTAATAACACTGCTTCAATTAATGAAAATGTGTCCAATGATAATCGACAAGTTTGCGGTGAGTTTCAGCAACCAGAGTTAATTAGAGCAAAGGCTTATAAGCTCTCAAAAAAGAGTCAAGTTGAAATAGAAAAATTACCAGCAAGAAAAATCAATTCTTTTAGTCAAAAAATACCGACACTATATCCACAGATATTTCGAATTTCTGCATCAACAATTGCCGAAGAATCTTCATCTGATGTGAAACAAATATTACAAACCGATTTTGATGACGTGTCTGACACTGATAAAATTAAAACTGAAAAATCTACCAAGCCAAAATACAGTAAAGAAGTTTCCGAGGTTGAAAAACGGTGGTCCGGTCAATTTTTGGAGGCACAGTCTGAGCGAACATCCTCAGGATCTTCTTACGTGGAGGAAATTGGCAGTGAATCATCGCACGACAGTGTGGTCGAGGAGTTTCGACCAAAATCCTATCCCCTGCACTGTCCCCAAGAGCAAGGAGCGGATGAAACATTACGAAAATCTGACGAGATCTTTGAAGAAACCGTGAGTACGGTTGATTCAACGTCGTGCCTTGAGGATCGAATAAAAGCAGTAGACGATGAAATAAATAAGTGTGCAATTTTTCCAGACACATTGGACGATTCTGAATCGAAAAATAGCACTCTATACACATCATCGTCCACGCTAACGTACAAAGAGGCCGGCGCGGAGACGAGTTGTAAGGCGGAGCGTGTTTTTTTAAACAACGAACACGACTACAATGAAGTTGAGGAGATATTAAGCGTGGATAAGCCCGCGGATCAGTCAGAGAGCGACGGTTACGCCGAGTTGATAAAAAAAATCACGATGGATTCGAGCTCGTCAAAGATGAAGGACGAGAAGAAAAAGAGAGGTGGATTGCGCCGCTTACTTCCGGGTTTATTCTCGCCCAAGGACTCGCGCAAGGACTATAAAAAGGAACAGAAGGAGAGAAAGAGGCGTGATGAGCGGCATTTTAGCCAGCATCAGCAGAATGGAATTTACACGAGATCGCCAGACACGATGCACTTGAATGAAGACATCAAGCGAAACGTGAACCTCGACTCCAGTCTCAATGGAACAATAATCGAAGAGAGGTTGAATGAGATAAAGCAAGATCTTTTCCCGGAGCAAGGAATGACTACGAGCACTCCCGACCACTTTTTGCAGGGTGAGCGAGGCCACATGCAGGGTCGGCGAACGCCTCGACTGTACACAGCTAATTCTTCATTGAGCTCAATTGCCGTTGAGGACAAGTGGATCGACCAGAATATTATCAGTGGCTCGCCTGACATGCGTAAATTAAAGCAAAATATTCGAAATGAAGCAGAGCGAAAGTGTAGCCTCGAGCGTAAACACAGTCTTCAGGAATCTCAACCGCGTTTCCTGCGAAATCACGGACCATCCGGAAGAATCTCAGCTCCTCCATCCGAGCGATTTTTAATTAGACCTCGAGCAGTTCATCCGGTAGATCGCCCTCTGCCGGCAATACCGCAAAAAGTTGAATTTTCAAACTATCCAAATCACCGACATATGCACGAGCAGGCAAATGCCGCTTATATTCAGGGAGAAGTTGTAAATTATCAGCCTGAGAGGTACTATCCTGCCAATCAGACGTATATTAATGGTTCGAGTGAGCTCTATGAAAATGGTAATCACCTGGAAAAAACGGAAATAAATAAAAATCACAGTGTAGACTCTGGTTTCAACTTGACTCCTGTGTCCGCGCCGGTCAAGAGCAATCGACAGTTTATAATCAATCAAAATGGTCAAAAAGTGTCTATTGGTGTTGGTAGATCACCCAAGTACTCTCCGAGCTCCAGTCAAAAATCTGGAGACTATGCAGACTCGAGTTACACACCAAACTCGAGTCAAAAGAGTGAATTTTCACCGGGAAGTTCAAAAAGTGGCGAATATTACCTTAACTCACCGCGAAACAGTAGCAGAATGTCACCGGAGAGCTTTAACGGTAGAAGAGAGTTGGATCACGAGTTAAAAGACTCGTATCAAGTGCCTTCCAATGTCAGAGTGGCAGACAAAGAGGAGCGACTGTACGACGAGACTCCCAGGTCGCCCTTTGAGGCAGATAAATCCTCCTCGTCATCGAGTCCGCGCCAAGTAGTCCACAGCCAAGAAGCCTACACACAGCGAGGCTCACCGAACATTCCATTGTCATCAAATCTCGCGAAACTCCGGGCAAATGTTGAAAACTCCTCTTCACGTGCAGAGTCACCAAGAAACTTGGATCAGCAACAAACTTTACAGCCCTCTTCAAGTGTTGGCCGAGTGTGTGCGTCGCCAATTCAATCACCCATCCCGCGGGACGACGCAAAATCGCCAAGTTCAACAAGAATCTCAATGTCAAACACAGAGCAAAGAGTCACATCACCTCTGACAATTGTCACTCCAGCCAGCCCTGTGCCTTGTGTCAACACGTCAAGTGCATCCAGCAAAAACCGAGTTTCAACGACGCCCCTGTCGCCGGCCGCGTCACCGGGGAAAAATTTGAATCGAGGTTGGGTCACCTCGCCCACGAGTGTGCGAGGCTATTCGTCAATGTCGACATTCCAACCGCGAAAAGCACAGCCCACCGACCAGATCTTGATCGCCTCGCCCAAGCGAGAATCAATCTACGACTCTCAGCCACGCCGACCAGCCAGCAGAATGCAATTGGACTCTCCAGTTTTGATGAGTGAGTCTCCGTGCCACCGAGGCAGCTCAAATCTGGTCGAAAGATTGGAGCGCGCCAAGTCGCCAGTGGTTGCAGGCCTGCCTGAGCATCAACTGCCGCCTCAGGCCTTCCGCGACGAGCCGCCAAAGCCGTCAGCGAGCAGGCCGCTGTCGCCACCAACCAGTGACAAGGCTGACAAGACTATTGCGAGGCCTGAACCTATTTACGTGCGGCGCCAGGGCGCGCAAAGGGCGCTGTCACCGCTGGCGTTCAGTTCTGAGCAGCGTAGAGTGTCTCCAGTAGTTGTCGACGCTCGACCGAACATGCTGCTTGTACAGACGAGGGCGGGAAGCGTGGCGCGAGTGTCCTCGCCCTCGCCGGCGAGGGAGCAGTCGCCACGAGTGGCCGAGGCACCCCTGTGCGTGCAGGAGCAACCTCGCAGGATGGCCTCGCCGTGCATTGTGAGCCCGGACGCCCGTAGACAGTTGCAAATGTCACCGCAGAATCGACCTGAGCTGCAGCTTCGTAGAAAAGATCATAGTCCGTCTGCAGGACGGCCACAGGCTATCTACGAAGACGAGAAAGTCGGCCGGGAAATGCGAAGTGCATCATCGGACCAAATTTATGTGAGAAAAACTCAACAGTCGCCGGTTCCAACGGCGATACGATCGCCCGGTAATCAGTGTCAGTTGAAAGTTGAATTGAGCCAATCACCGCGGGCTGACCAGCGTCAAATTTACCCGTCAACGCAGGAAGTGGTAGTTTCAAATCAGGAGGCAATTTACGGAAAGTCAGTAATATCACACGAGCCAATTTACGTCAAGAGAAGTGGGAAACAAGAGGCAATCTACGCGCAACGTGTTTCAGAACCGATATATGGGCAAACGGCGAATAAACAATTATCGCCGTCCAAGAGACAAACGATGCAACATCTCGAGGCTTTTTACTGGCAGCAAAAGGCATTAGAGTCGCAAAATACGTCGATTAATTCTTCAAGTGGTTCGCGCAATCAGGAGGCAATATCACCTCAAGTCAGGGAGGCTATTTACTGGCAACAGTTGAAGAAACTCGATGAAGAACAGCAGCGAAAGATTTTTGAGCGCAATCAATTTGATGAGCGAACTGAGCCGGATTATTGGAAGAGAAAAATTCACAGTTCTACGCCATCGCCGACAATTCTCCAAGGCTCAACGAGTAGTCCAAAGCTTTCACAAGTGCAAATTCACGTGGAACATCAGTCCGAGCCAATTTATTGGCGAAAAGCAAGTGTTGGACCGGCTGCAAAGCCTCCGTTGTCCGGTCAGAAGGGTCTAAACCAACCGGTGTTAATTGTGCGGCCTCAGCAGGCTGTACGTGACTGCGATCAATCGCAACTCTCCTTGGACTCGCACTCGGAGCTAAAAGATTTTAGATCCAAGATTAACTCGCCGCACTTTGTGAGAAATGACGAGCGCAGGAGTCTCCAGTTGCCTCGCAAGCCTCGTGTACTTCTAGAGGATACTTATACTCCCGAAAAATCCAACACAATTGTCCGGAAATCAACGAGTCCACAGATTTATGATGACACCGACACTGACCGGAAACAGCCACCGCCAATTTTCAAGCGCGGAAGTCTCATCAGTAATTCCAGTAACTCGGTGGACTACGGGACAGTGGGACCAAAGCGGGTAAGCTTCTCGAATCAGTCAAACTCGCCGGAAATTGGCTCTGGCAATTGGCCGACAAAGCATGGCATGGCGCCAGAGCCACCCACACGAAAGCATCGATCTGAAGAGAGAATTTCCTCGGATGTCATTGATCCAAATTCCTCACAATTGCACGAGGAAGATCAGAACAATGTCAACATCATTTATGGCAATACAACCTGTGTTCATACCTCGCCCAGTGTTATTTATGAGACCGAGTATGACGCTAAGCCCCTGCCACTGCCACCGCCGCCGTCACAGAGTGATCCCTGGCTCGTCAAGCGGAGTAACAGCATGCGAGACATCAAGCGCTTGGATATTCAGAGGGCAAATGTCCAGGCAAGTCCCAGAAAAGTGCCAGTGAGTGAGAGTGAAAGTGGCAGCGAAGCTGGCGAGGTGCAGAAAATCCTTCAGCGTCAGTACGGTGAGTTTTTATCTCTATTTATTTTTTCTAATTGCTGAAAAATTTATATTTAACTACTGAAAAAACATGTCGATGCATATCAATGAGTAACTCTATTGATTTTACAAAAATGCACACACACGTGCTGGTGCATAAAAACTTTGAGCCGTGTGTTGGAAATTTGAAAATAAATATTCTATTTATTTAGAGGAATAGAGGGAGGATAAACATGAGTGGGCTTTTAGAAAATTATACCGATTCCTTGCCAAAATGGTAATACTGATGCATTGCTCTCATTTGGCCGTAAATAGTTGCGCCAAATGGTTTAATTCTAAGCGCGGGTAGGATTAAACGTTTATACATATCACATTATTTTACACACATATTATGTACGGTTAAACTCGACATTTGCGCGCGTCTTTTACGCTCTCTCTAAGTAGGCTTCATTCACGTTGTTACGTGAGATGATTTTTCTTGTGCGCATGGCGCAGTCAATGCAGCACTGCATGCGCCTCACGCTATATGTGTGCATCACTAGCGCAAAAATATTACCCATTGAATTGCGCCTCTGACTGAAGGCTTATTTTATTTGTTTATCACTTGTATAATCAATGAGCTCGTGTGCAATGCTAGTTGTTCAGGTTGTTGACCTTGGTTAGTCCGACATATTGCAACGTGATTGCGCATAGATGCACATACATCCGCGCCCACTCGCTTCCGGACACAGACCTCACGTTAGAAAGACCATTGTCTGCATTTTTATCTCGATAAACGACCGGTCGATCCGGTCGCTCTTGCTCGTTAACACGAAGACGATACTTTTCGTTTCGCGTGGGCGAACTCGCACTCCTTCGCTTCTGGTATACATTTTCTTTACTCAACTCTTCTTCAGTCAGGTTTATATTTTTCTCTTGACAGTGTATCTATTTTGCTAGAATTTGTAGCTCAATTTGCTGTCTACAAGAGTGTTATTGATGATCGGCAAGCGTGCTCTTCCGACTTGGTCTGAAATTGACTCTATAAAATTTTGTTACTCCTTCAGGCATCATGTTTAATATGTTTTTTAAAAATACGTAATATAATATTTTGCGCTCCAAATACTGACTTATATCAGTGAATTATTTTTTTTTTTAAATAATAAGAATTCTTCCAAAAATTGCACACTTGTAGAAAAATAAATTTAAAGTGTGACGGTATTTTTTTTTTAAATTTTTGACTGTTGTATAAGTATAAAAATTGATGAAAGTGAAAAAATACTGTTTATCGATGTATATTTAACAGGGAGGGAATAGCGCGTTCAGCGGCAGTATAAAGACAGCAAAAATTCCTATTTTTTTCATCGTGAGACAGGCGTTATTAGAGAACTATACCTTTTAAATGAAATTAGATAAACTACTAGTGTGTAGGTAAATTTATAAATTATTAAAAAAATTTCTGTAAATTGTGGTAGATTTCTCGTTTGTATACCGACTGAGAAATGTACCTCTGGAGAATTTTCTATTGTTGTGGGTAATTCTATACCAACCCCTGATGTGTGTGTAAAGGGAGACAGACTAAGAGGAGAGCGCGTATGGAAATCAATTTTCCCGAGTTTGCCGAGAGATGGAATTTCAGTCTATACTAAACAAAATTTACCGTCAAAGTAAATGAAACCGCGCTTCCTCAAATTATTATTCTTAAATTTCACATTCATTTCTTCATCTATTTACAACTATTGGATATTTCTCAAAATTTATCATTTCAAAGTAATCTTTAAAAATCATCCTCGGATATCTCACGCCATGTCCAGGCAATATAAATGCAAGTAGGAACAACTATTATGTAAATAAAATAGCAAATGCAATGACCAGTTTCCCAGGATTTGTCTCTGCATTGAAGAGTAAAAAAAAACGAATAAAAGAAGAAACGTGAAACCAACGATAAGATTTGGCGAGACTACTCTACACATATACAAACACACGAAAAGCATTCTCTCATATAAAATATATATACAGTCGCCAGTTATTTTAGAAGAATTCAAGGCACGTACAAATGGACTCGCATTCATCTTCAAATGATAATTCTCCCGCTGTCTCCATCTCTAGCCACACATTGTCATTTCCACTCGACAAAATTCTTGCACTGTATATACTCTGACATTTTTTGATAAAGCTCTAAAAGTTTTTTTTATTTTTTCTATTCATCCTCTACCTCACTGATGATGGTGGGCTCTGTGTGTTTCCCATTTTTTTTCTTCTTCACCCTCATCAAAACAAAACTGCGGAATGCGCTGTTGAAGTTGGCGGAAAGTCCGCTTGCAGCGTCTTGAGCGCTGACGAAGCTTGACTCGGGCAGTTTCGGCTCGCCCGGCCAGCGGGATACAGCATAGCCAATGTTTTTACCCTGACTAGTATGGTCTAGAGAGGACGTTGGTTCGGGCATCGATCCTCGACTATTCCCGTGACGTCACAGGCCGGGACTCTCGGCACACACGCCGCGGCAATAGATGAGGTGGCCGTTTCTATCGCGAATTGTGTAGTGGTCGTTGTGGTGCCTAGCTAGTGGTAGTGCTCATGGGGTAGTGTCAGTGGTTGTGACAACCTGCGGGCTAAAAACCTGCATTCGTCAGGCTTTTCGGTATATACTTCACTGCTCTAAATATTTAGCCGTCATGATTAGGACTTTTCGCATTTTTCATCCCAAGTTATATCGACTTTCTGATTGTTGAAACGTTGAGCGTGAGTCGCCATCTGTGTTGAAATGAGCTGTAACCCTGGCGCGAAAAGCGAAAAACTCGAGTTTCCGTAAATATTTAATCACTAGTCAGAGAGAAAATTTAAATAAAAATTATTAAACAGTTTTTTCGTTATTCAATTAGTGTATCTAAGAAATTTTTATATCGTGTTGACTAAATTGTACCTGCTGTGATGTGGAATATAAATTTTAAAAATATTTTTCCTTGTGTTTGAAGATTTTTTTTTTATGTTTTGTAAAATTATTATTACTCTTTTGTGGTTTTTTTGTATGTTGTAAAAGTATATAGGGTAGATTTTATTGAAATTTTCTCCCTATCATTCGCCTTTTCATCCTATATTGTTCTGACACTGCGCATTTTGCAGCTGGATATTCTCGATTGTGATGATGATACTCATTTCACATATTGCTGACTTGCTATAGTCTAATGGTATGATAATATAACGTAGATAATAAAATTCCCTAGTTGGTTATTTAACTTATTCTCAAGAGTATCGTTAAATTGGTGGCTACTTTGTGGCAAGTTTGACTTTGTCAAAGTCAATGAGAGAGACATACAAGTCGTTGGATATATTCTTTGCCGAGTTTTTCTTTTTTTTTTTTTTTCAAGTTAGTAAGAGGACAGTTTCTTTCAGGGGGAGATTTTAGAGTGGCTTGGGAATTTTTTATAGGAAAAACTTTTTTTTATCTTCTTTGATGACGATAAATTCGGTGTTTTTTTTTTTTTTTTCATTTGTTCTAATGTACTTAAGGGATGATAGTTTTCTCGATTTAATTTCACGCAGATAAAAACTTGAAGAAACAGTTTTTGTCATTGGCATGCAGTCTAAAGCCACGATACCGGCCTTGCCTAACCGACAGCTGATTGATTCTCGATAAGATATCTAAGAAGCTATTTATATGGTCGAGTGAACTTGAATAGGAGCAGTTATACATTGTTGCAGATTGAATTTCGAAGCAACGACAAGTTAGGGATGAACTAAAATTTGTCTAATTAATTATCTCGCAGCTTCAGACGCGATTGGCTAGCTTCCAATTTGTGCGATTCCTCCTCCTAGCCTATAGCTCATTCAATATTACATCTCGAGTGCGTTATCACCATGTCCTTTAGACGAAACACAGCCTGATGGATATGTCTACAGCGTAAAGCATCATCAGAGAATATCCAATCAATTCAATTTGCTCCACTAGTTCTGTTCATCCGCTCTCACATGCAACTATTGACAACAAAGACCAAATGCTTGTGTCTATAATTGCATTGACAAAGTTTATTTAGCACACATTGCAATTGTTTGATTATTTAATCAGCCATCAGCAATAAACATCAACATATATTAATTTATTTTATTTCCTGACAATTTTTAAGGAAAAATCGCCGTTTCTTCTTTATTTTTACGAAGACAAAGTCTAAAAATGAATTTTTTTGACGGCATTATTTCATGCTTGAAAAAAATGTATAATCAATTTAAATTATTTGCGAGTGATTTTTCAAAATCTTTTATCAATTTTATTCCCCTTTAGACGATGGGAAAAAAGACAATTATTATCGTAGGCGGGAAAAATTTCATCTCACTTTCAAGATTGAAATTCAATGAGGGAAGTGGTTCGTTAATTTTCCAAGAAATATATTTGTTTCAAGCACCGTTTATCTATTTTTATAATGTGTAAAGAGATATTTGCAACAGTGAGCAAAGTTGAAAGAGGAGATTTCCGGTATCACTTGACAGCAACCCTCGGTTGTATTATAGCGCAGACAAGGGGCTGGTTCCATTAAATCGAGTCAATTGCTTCAGAACAATTTGAGGGGGTAAAAGTAAAATTTTATTCATTTCATTAGTTGGATATTTTCATGAGGCTTGTTTCCTGTCACATATACATCTATTGCCCGATGGAATAATTCGGCAAAGTAGTGGCGATCGCATCATAACATGACGTGCCGGATAAAGTTGTGCTCGAGTGCACTGAACGATAAATCGGAGGATCACCGGATTATGACGCGGTAACGATATAACCGCGTGCCGAATATACGTTCTATAACTCAAACGATATGACCACACTGTCATGTATGTGGGATCCACGACAGCGCGTTAATTAAATCCGTGCTTGAGAGCGCAACAACGACCATCCTCTCTATGCCTATGGGCATCATCATTTCCCTCCGTAAATGTTGACTATGTCATCGCTCGTTTCTTCAATCCAATAATATTCACCATATCTCGCCATTAAACAAACATAAATTTACTATTAAAATCTATTTTATAACTTGACTCGAATATTTCACCAAGAGTCCATTGTGTTATTTCAGTGTTCGGATGAAGCATTCAATTAATGGCCGCGCAATACTAAGTAAATTGTTTGAACATCATTGAAATAAAAAAAACAATCTATAGAAATTTTTATCAATTGTTGAATTATATCCTTAGAGTACGTGATTGTTAGCTGAGTTAGAAATTGAAATTCTAGTTTGTACCTATTGTCACTATGTAAACTAAAAACCAAAGGGCCTAGATTGACTATTTCCATAGCTATTTGCACATTTCTTCTGGTAATTCCATGAAAATTCGTCAATTTCAATTTATTATTCGTTGATTTGATTAGAAATTTGTTTATCTAGGATTAATAGAAGTTGGGAATTTTTATGAAAATTATGTATACATGTATTGGGGTGGGTTTTCGTATTAGTTTCAGAAGTTTGAAATATCCCTTGAGACATAAAGTTGCGGAATTTATTCGTCGCTCGCTGTGAGATTGCAGTCGACGAGAAATAAGCATATACTAGTTTTTGATGATGCGTTGCGGTATTTAATTTGGGATAAGGAACATAGAATTGTAGTACTCGTCCTTGCGGATTATTTATTTGCATGGCTACCAACACGTTTTCAGTCGTAGCCATGGCACACATATTGTGTGCATATTAGAATATACCCTCACGCTCTTTCACTCTCATTCATCATAGCGTGCACACACTGTGCGACCCACAAATCCAATTCATCCTATCGTGGGCGCTCCAACGCTTCCGGCAGATGGCAGAACTGGCGCTGCGGCAACAACCCCTATAAGCTCATCCGGCGCGGCATCCTAACCGAAATTCCATCGCGCGCCCCGTGACTCCTACGCGGTCCAGGTGTTTAACTCGTTATTAATCGAGCGGATGATGCGCGTTTATTGGCTCTTGATCCGAGTCATGGACCTTCCGGCTGTTAGCTACCTCAATCCAAAGTACTGGTCCTACCTTCAATTACCGTAATTGCGTCTCTTTGCCCATCGTGGCGTCTCCAATAACTCTTGCAATTACTCTCGCCTCCGGTGCTCTTTAGCTCACTGCACAGAACTGTGTACTACTTAAATCTTCTCGGGCCTTTGAACTTTTTAATCAGTGTCATTTTCTACTTTTTATTTATTTAGAATAATGCAGTGGTTGAAATTCATTAAAACTGGTATTATAAACAGTAAATTTAATATTTGTGTGGACAAATATAAAAAATGTGTTGTGTTGAATGGATTTTGAGAAAGTTTGTTAGTAGTGATCATCGGAAAAAATGCTAATTCGTTGGAAGAGCAAGGACAAAAGCTCTTCTACGAGCGGAAGTGCCAGCAAAAAAAAACGAAAGTTTGGCAGAGAAGGTAAAATATTTTCATTGCATCATCAGTGTGTAAAATTTAATTTTTTTTTTAAACTCCTAATCTAATTACTTGTGGTTGAAATGTGTGGTATGAGACTTGTGCAAGTTTTCAGTTGTTTCTAAACTTTGTAATAATTTTCCAACGTATATTATATACAGTATAAATATAGGTATGACTGAAGGAAAAAAATTATATGTCAAAGTTTTTTAATGAGCATTTTAGTTGGTAGTTTTTTTTTTTTTCTCAATGTCGCGTAATGGCGCTAATTTGAATTAAAACGATGCCGCGCTGTGTCGTCTTTTTTAATCAAAGTTTTTTCTATATACCTTTGTTTTTTTTTTCTTTTTATTCTGTGGGGTTTTAACACTGTTGTTTTTCTCCTTGATGTCGATAATTCTACAAAGTGATGAACGAACCGTAACTCGAGAAAGACCTTGGCCCTTGTCATCATCAAGGTTTCAAATTTTTTCGTTATTGTGTTATATATACCGTCAAACTTTAATATAATAAAACATTGAATATTAGTTTGCGAAAATTAGTTTGAAATATTCTGACAATTAAAAGAGGGAGGTTTCTTGTATAATTGTTTTACCATTTTCTCGTGTAATGAAAGTTTGTGAATTCTGCGCGCACTAACTTTTAGCTTTCAAAGAGTACAGATCAGGTTGAAAAAAAAAAAAAACTTTTATATTTACTGAAAGTCTTGAGTTTACTTGATTGCAATTACTTTACTAAAATCATCAAGTTAAACTACTTTCTGTATATTTCTTTATCTCCTCAGTTATTAAAAACACTAGAATTACAATTTAAAAAATAAATATATTATTATTAGATATTTAAATACGTTTATCTCGAGGGAGTTGCTTATTTATTTATTTTTTTTTTTATTCCAAGTGAAGCGCAATGTCCCCCTGCGCCGACTGCAATTGGTCACGCAAGAATTGTTTCAGAAAGCGGGTCATTCTCTTTATTTTATCGATTTAGTCAGCATTTTATATGTATTAAATGTTCATGGGCTGTCATTGATTTTATCGTAAACTTACACCCCTTTGAATTTGTGCTCAACTGCAGCCACGACGTTGAATAGCACCATGTAAAATGAAGTGCGACGGGCATATATATATATATATATAAGAAAAAAATAAATAAATAAGAGGCATCAGCGTGAGGGGGGATGAAAGAAAAATGTTTGCGTGTCTCAGAGCCAACCCCGCGGGAAAAAACCACTTTAGATCTCCTCTCTGTATGGCTGAGATAGAGATTTTGTTGTGTTTCTCACAAACAGGACTATCCAAACTGCGATCCTGAAGTTTCATCGGTTCGCACCTTCAAGCAAATTATAAAAGACGCTATTGGGCGTGGTCCGTGTTTTTTTCTATTTATAAAAAACCCTCTCCTCGCAGTATCTCAAATGATCACGCAGCAGTAACAGATCTATAGGGTGACGTTGCGAAAAAAAAATTCTTTCATATACAAGGAAGAATACTCTGTCAATGAATATGTATAGTTAAAGACTTTTCTCTGCTATAAAAAAAAACTTTGAATTTTTCAAAGGTATAGGAATATAATAGAAGTTGTTGAATAATAGTCAAAAGATATATAATTAAACTAGGCCAAGAAAAGTTTTGGTAAGAAAATTTGTGATAAATTGAAATAAAGTTTTTTTCACGCTTCAACATATTTTTATCCTTATCAAAAGAAGAAAAGAAAAAAAATTATCTTTGATCAATCTGTGGGAAGAAAATTTGAGTTATTACTTTTCATGCTTACGTGAGCGTTATGAAGATTGAAAATTTTATTTCAAACTGTGCAGAAACCTTGAAAAAGTCATGCAAAGGAAAAAGTCAACTTTGCCTTACGGTTTTTTATTTTTATTTTATTTTATTTTTTTTAATGGAGAGGAGTCTTGAGATAGATAAACCAATTTATCCTGATGTAGCAGGTTGGAGATAGAAACAGGCAGGGTGGCTACACCCTGTCACGCCTGTGGTGCGCCTGCGCTCAGGTTGCAAGCTCGTTTTCTCCTCCTCTCTGCGCTCGGCCGGGTGTGCATCCCCCGTAGGCCCCCTACTTGTCCTCCGTGAGGGCACCGTTCGTAGTACCTACAGAGAACTCGTGAGTAGTCAACCAACAAACCTGACCGTTGCGCGAGAGATTGCTTATCATTTGATATCATCAACAATAATTACAAGTATATCGTTAAACGTAAACATATTCCACGCCCAGGCAATGACAAAAAAATGTATGATATAGTGTGTTTTTATTGTCAACATCAGTTGCTCGCGATTAAAAACAGTTGACATGTCCAGAAATAACTGACAAATGTGGTATCAAATGGTCAGAAGTGATGGAAAAATATTTTAGTAAACATTCAGTGTTGTTTACCTGATTTTTGATATTTAAAAATATATAAATATATATATATCATGAAGAAATAATGTGTTTATAATGGATTTAATTGGAATATATAAATATTTAGATAGGAATTTAATTAAATTTTCGTAATTAGAGGTGTTTTTAAGATTATAGAGTAATTATATAAAATGAAAACATACCTGAAATAATGCTCAAGTCTTATAGATTCATTCAACTTGCTGCGCGGGTTGGTGGGACCAATGTTTGTGTAAATATATAGTGACGTATAGTGGTGTACAATTTATTGTATATACAATATATTTTTTCCTCACGATTTTGTGAAATTTTATGACTGTGATAAGTTGAAGCAAACAGCTATTAATATTTTAATACTTGTGTGGCAATTAGACTTTGTAATTTTTCAAAAGCCAAAGAGTTATAATAATAATAGTTGAGTCAAAAAATGCGCATATTTGTCTTCAAACACTGCGTTTCCCTAGATGGTGGTAAGTTTTGAATATTTATTAAAATTTCTCACTTGTATATATTTTTTTTTGTATAATATATTATATAGAATGCTTGAAAAGTTGATATTGCATGCTTTATTAAGATTGTTCCACGATATGTTCCACGATTATATTCAGAAAAAAAAAAAACAAAGTAGGTAGTTCCTCTGCCTCTTTTGTCGTTGCATCTTAATTTTTATTCAATTTGTCTATTTGAAATGTAGCGTATAATTGCAAGTTTAAATAACATTTCTTCATAAACCAGATTTTCGTTTTAGTATCGAAATACAACTTGTGTTGACGAGATGGCGCATTTTACGATAGGTAAAGTTGGGAGTATGTCTATCTCAATCTCAGTAACCTGTGTGTTACCACACACTACCACCTCAATAAAATGGTAAGCACCGTGCTTTCCGTCGTAGTATTTTCACTCTTTGTCCGATTGCACATCAAAGGTTAGGAACAAGAGTGTCTAAAGATTTCTATTTTCCACTTTTATACATTTCACACGAACGGAAAAGCCTTGAGCTCAAGACATCCGTCTTGAGTCTCCGGCAATTTTCACCACAATACCGCGCTACAACCTCCTCGCACCTTTATATATATACCAATTCTTCGTGCTTGTTCAGCCGCAAGTTATATCACGTCTCAGAGTCGAATATTTCGCTTTGGATTCGTGACAAAACTGAAATTATATCCCATCGATATTTTTATACTCTTTTTTTTATTATTGATTTTTCGATACCATCGTCAAGTCATATATTTCCGTTCCTTGCGTGATATGAACACTGCGTACGAAATCATGTTTTATCGCGCTCATCCTCTTTCATATTCTGTATTATGCAAGAGATCATAAATTTTATTCCATTTGTCTAGCAATGTATATATATAGACACGGTCTTTATACATTTTTGAATAATTTCCTTGACCCAACATCAGGGGAAATATCATTTAATCCATCCGCTGTGGGCATTGTCAAAGACGCTCAATTCCGTTTACTTTTGGTCAGATCTTTCTATATTCTACTGGGAATTCACCATTACCAGTTATATATCTGATGGTCTATTGTATTCCCAAGTTTTTGCGGTTCTTCATCTTCTTTGACTTTCTGCATTTACCTTTTCCCCAAGAAAATCAAAAGTTTCTTCTTCGTTAGTCTTATTTTCAAAGTACACCGACTATCAACTATAGGGTATATGTGTATACATGCTCCTTTTTCCTTCATTAAAATCTTATCTCGTTCGACCTGATGGTGGACCCTGTTTGTTTGTCGTTCATAAATTCTTGTTCGTTCTGCCCTCGAGGGGTAGGAAAAAAATTATCTGGTTAAAAAACAAAAGTGGAAATATAATAAAATATTGGACAAAGCTGAGATAAAGATAATTCTCACACGAATCGATCATTACGCTGTAATAAAACTTCATATTTTTGTCAATTTTTCCTTCTTTTTTTTTTATATGCTTTTGACCTTTTATACTTTACCGGATCATCCATCAATTATTCACTCTTGACAGCATTGAGCCGTTTGTTTCAGACGAATTTATTTTTATTTAAACAAAAAATCCATTTTCTTTGATAAATGATGGGAATTTTATATTATTTCATACTTGGTGAAATTTTCCTTTTTTTTTTGGTTTATTCAGTATCCATTTTCCAGTTATTAAATTCACAGCATGACGTCATGCACACATGATTGAAATACGAGACTTGAAATTTAGTTATATTGTCGCTTTTGATGCTTTATTTTTTTCTATATAAATATATATAACATGATGAGCCCATCGCTTACAGTATTTTTGCGGGCATTTATCTCCCGGCGTTTCAGTTGCGTCTCAGGCTTTACCTATCCAGTTGGCATTCTCGAGGGACATGTATATGTGTGGTATATATGGCGATCTCGTTGCCACACACGTCTCGAGTTAATATTTGATGCGAGTCTTTGCAGTCAGGGTCATTTGACAGTCTCAAAGGCCTTTATGAAAAACCTTATTTTCTCTTCCTTTTTTTTTGCTTTAGAAAATTCTCCGTCGTACAGTGTTTTAACATCAAACATCAACAAAACTTGTTTTTTTTTTTTTTTACAGCATGTTTTGAGTTTTTTCTTTTCTTTTTATAATTAATTTCAACCATGTAAATGTGTTAATGGGGAAATAAAGAAAATTCTCGTCGCTTAGCAAAACATATTCACAACTTTCTCAAAACTTTAAGCTCTTTTATCTTTTTAAATACATGCTACTGTGTATACATAGGTATATACAGGCTAAAGGCAAGTTTGATAATAACTGAATTACGCAGAACTTTGCATTATACGCGACTGTATACGAGGTCAACCGAAATATTTTCCGTCTGCGTGCTGCGTTCTGTATAACGTCGGATTATTGGATTCTGGTTTACGCTCTGCTACGACTGTTGTTCACTGTTGTCCTCAAATTGTTAGTGATGATGATCTTATATAAACCTACTGAGAAACTAGAGAGAATTCGTGCGGGTTATATGAAACCTTGCTCTACCTACTATAGGTATTAGGCTATACACCACAAACTTCATTTAACATCCATCGCCAGTGCCGCTTAACCCTCTATTATCGAGGTCTTACAGCGCCAGATCTCGAGCACCTATCTCGCGCAAACACACTCGAGCTTCATTCCCACGTGTTATACAAAATATCGACGGAAATTTCAACTACTTTATACGATTAGAACGATGAATATCCGACTAATACTAAAAAAATGTATTTTTTTTTTTTCGATAATCTTTCTATAACTCAATAGTGAAATAATAAAGAATTCAATTATCTACAAAAAAATGTAGAATGATTTTTTTTAATATTTTCATTAGTTTTTGAGATATTTTGAGAAATAAAAATTTTTAAAAAACTAATATTTCTAAAACTAAAAGAGATAAAAAAAAATTTATTTAACATTTTTTGTAGGAAATTTAATTCTCAATTACTTTACTCTAATGATATTTTTCATTATCTTACTTATTTATCGAGATATCGTCAAAAAACTAAAAAAAAAAATTACAAAGACAGAGGACGTTCTTAGAAAATTATTGTAAAAAAATTTTTTCACATTGTTATATGATGATTTATAATTTCTCGTATTAACCTAGGGCTTGGATGATTGATGTTACTTTATAAATCACATGGCCGGATCAATTATACAAATCGATTTTGGTGGCAGTTGTGCGGGGAATTTGATTTATTAACGAGTGCGCGACTCAACTAGCATCGCCATTTTGTGTTGTATGAATTATACATTTTGGTTAGGATATTCGTTAGCACTGTAGACGGTTATGCATGCGAATTTTGGAGATATTGAAATGAATTTTCATTGAGTTAAGTTATGTCTCTTCTGTATACATAGGTTGTATTAGTTATGGAGAGTGGATATATGTATTATAGATGCAATAGATGAAAATGAGATATGGGTGGACTCTCTGTAACTTAAACTTTATGGATTAGTTGATTGTTAGTAAATTTCCGGGGCCAGAGGTATATATAACTTTTGAGTGAATTGATGTTATACCTTTGGCAAAATTTCTAAATTAATTTCCGGCTTCATGCAAATTACTTGGCAGGATCTCCACTACATAAATATTCAAAAAGATAAATGTAATAAAAATATTAAATATAACAAACAGCAGAGATTTTTGTGTCAGGGAACAATTGCAAAAATTCAAGCCTCAGTTTTTTATATACTATTCAATTTTTTTTCCACTGTCGTTGCTTTATTTAAGTCCCTTTCGTAATTTCTAGCAACTCACTCTAGGGAATTCTCTGACCACAACACTTTTTTTTTTCAAACACTGCCAACAAAGATTCGTGTGTAATTCCAGTGTCATATTTAATAGACTTTTCTGTTTTTTTTTGTTGCCAAAAAAAAAAAGTTTCATCAAACTTAGTTCATGAAACATAGCTGAAAAGAAACTTTCGATTAATCGACAGTCGAAAAACTAAACGAGGTATAGTGAAAGAAAGTTAAACAGAGTTTCAAGTTGCTGTGTTCATCGAGAGCTAAATAAAATATTCGGTTAAACGCGTATTCTGCAAAAAGAAAGAAATAAAAAATTTTTCTAGTATATTTTTAAGTTGTGAGTGATTTTTTTTTTGATTATGTTAGGAACGAATTTACATTTGCAAGGCAGTTTAATAATCAGAGTGTGTGATATCCAGCTTTTATGATACCATTTTATGCGCTAGTACCTTTCTCTCCATTTAAATTCTGCATATGATGACAGGTAGTCGTCAGGTGAAAACTATTCAAGACTTCCCTAAGGACAAAGTGACGCGTGAGATCACGTGGAGACGAAGGTAGCATTGCAATAAAATCTTCTGTCGTTAAGGGAGAAACTTGGTGACAAGTTGCATCACGTCGAAGAGTCCTGTCTCTTTGAATAATTCAGTCTCTCTGACGAATAAGATGAAAAATATATGGCAAATGGAAAATGTCTTTTAAAATTATTATTTGTAAATTCATCTAATATATTTAGACACTATTTTTAATATTTATATTTATAATCAGACATGCAGTTTTTTAGAATTAAAATATATTTTTTTGGACTGCGCTTGATTTGCAAAAGACTGAAAAACAAAGAATTATAAATGAGAAGCCATCACATCATCGAAGTTTCATATCTCGAGGGTTGATTTTTCTTTTCTTTCTTTTTTCTGTTTTTTACATCCTTTTGCCAACTTTACGTTCTTATTTTCTTCTTGAATTTCCCGCCAACGTTGATGGAACTTTGCCCGAGGATTCTATTTACTAATGGACGTCACCAACTATTGTCGAGAAAGTTGTTGCACCTTCCGGCCCTATTTTGTAGTGTATGTAGCAAAAGAAAACCTGGTTTTACGGAAAACCTGAGATGATTACAATGCTATTATGCCAGATATATACTAGAATATAAAGAAAATCTAGACATACAATGTGAGACACGATATTCACCTGGAAATTTGATTTGAAAAAACTTTTTTTCCACTTTTCACAGATTTGTTTTTTTTTGCAAGCTCCTTTCGTGCACAGATTAACCTGTAGAATATATTTGAGGGATATAGAATTTTATTAGACTACTGTCGGTAATATTGAACAGAAGAAATGTTAGGTACCGACTGCTTTGTCTGACTACGCTTGACTCGTACTACTTACCACAATATTCGTGTCATGAAATATCCAGGCTTTTCAGGGGAAAACCTCAGCCGATACAAAGGAATCTTCTGCATCGTTGTTAGGTACCTTAAAAAACTATTTAGATTCATTAGAAAAAAATTTTTTTTTCAAGTAAATGTGGTTTAAGATTTTTTTTCTTGCCCATTTCAGTCATTTACTAATTTTCTTTGTACATCTACTCACTCGGAAATGAATAATCTCATAATTATTCATACTTTTCATCCATGAATAACTAATGCCCATTGTGGTGAACATTTTTAGTATATTATAATCCATACGTTAGATAATTAAGAAAAAAGTTATAAGTCTATATTTTTTCGCATTTACAACTATTAAAAAAAAACTAGTAGGAAATTATGTAATTTTAAAATAAAAGTGCAGTGAACTACTATACGTGTACGCTTGCACGCGTATATCGGTGGATTAAAATAAAATATTATCCGAGTAAAAATAGAAAAAGTAGGTTGAAAAAAGGTCGATTAGCTGTCAAGACCTACTTCCATCAGACTGATCCTAATGTCCAAATGCATCCTCGATCCACTGTAGCATAATCGACCAGTTACACTGCATATATTATCCCATATAAAATTATTAAAAATTAACAATTTTCCAGAGAGAAAAATTTTTTCAATTCGGTATAAAGAAAAATTGGCAATTTATCCGTTGCAAAAAAAAAATGAGACATACAAGTGCGACACACGACAGACGAAGGAGTCAGTGACGTTTGGAGTGAGGTCAGGCAGTGGGGGGACCGCACCCACCCCGGCTATCGACCCGCGTGCAACCCCTTTGCACAACTAGAATTTCACGCTTTATATACAAACCCGTGTGTCATTCTCTCGGTCACGTTTACACATAACGACTGTCGCATACAAACTTTAGGGGCTTTTCTTCCATCCCATGCATGCGATTCTCACACACATGTGACCCAGTGACACCTGAGATATTCCGTGTCATTCACCGGTATACAGTAATGTACTCTATTCTACTGGCTGCACTCTTCTCACTCGCTCGTAAATCTCGCTATACTTTTTACTACTCTGCCTTGTTTTAGGCATTTTTTTACTTGCTTGTCTTGATTTTTATATTGAAAGTTTTATAGTACCCATTGTTCAGTAGGTTTATAAGCGTTGGATAAAGTTGAAAAAACAAAAAAAAAAATTTTTTTTAATAGTATTTGATTTTTTTTTTCATGAAGGAAAGAAATTCATGGAAGAAAAAAATTTTTTTTTTCGTTAGAATGACGGGTTTTATTGAAATAACCGTTGGAAAAACAGATATTCTAGGGTCTAATAAAACGTTTGAGGATAAAATCAGAGTGCTCTGCACACTGGGCGAACCATCTACACAATCAAAATCGACTTTAACTTTCCCCTCATTTTCATGTTATATCCTCTCCTGATATCCGCTTTTTTAAATCCTCCAAAGTTTAGGCCACAAAAAAAAAATTGTGACTCGATTTTACGGTAGTTAAACCTTTAATTTGAAAATTATTTCAACTTAGAGATTATTTTTATATATTTAAATTGACATGATTGAAACATAAAAGTTTAAGAGCAGAATTGATACATTAGATTATTTTTATTTTTTAATAGAAATATTTTTTTATTTTTTTTAGTTTTGGATTTCACTGTCAGTTGTTGAATCAATCTCGTTTTATTGCAATCGATTAGCCATCTATGTCTACTGCAAACACACCCTTATACCCATCGATTTACCTCTTCAATCTGCCGGACATGCATCAGAAACCACACATTTTGCATTTTATACACATGCAGATATAGGTCGGTTTAGCTATATAGCATCATTTTTACAGTCTACGCAAAACGCGTTTTAATTCGCCCGGTGGTTTTCCGAGAAAAATGCACCCGACAATTCCCATCCCTCGCATACAGGAGGAGGACACGTTGGAGATGGAAGACTTGGTCTTATATACTTTAGAAATGAACTCTAGCATCATGTACTTACCTATGAAATTTTTTTTTTTATCCACCATCTCATTTTCCACGATTCTACTTTTTTCGTCGTCGAGAAAATACCCTGTTTTTTGTCATATTTTTTCCGGTAGAACTTGAATTCAAGAATTATTAATCAGTTGATATACGAAAAAGTGAAAAAAACTTTTGAAATAATCTTCGAGAATATTTATAAGTTAAAATTTATGAAATCTCAAAGCGAAAAAAAAAAAGAAAATTTCTCACCTTTTAATACCGATATCTATTTTTTATATTGTAAAAAAAATTTTTTTTTCCTTGCCATTTGATATTTTTATCAAGTAGAATATCATTAGTATGCGGAGAATATCTCTCAGAGATCGCGAATAGTGTTTTTTCGCAAGTAAAAGAAGAATAGCTGGGTAATAATGTGGCAAATCTTTTTCCTCTTCTTATGACTAAAGGCGGATGGATGTGCGAGTGGCAGTTTCTTCTTTGTTCAACAAGAACCGAGAATGTGAGCGATAAAAAAACCATGTAGATTGTAGGTTTGAAGAGTTAGAGAAGGTTTCTCAGCACTGCAAGCGTGTCTACTACACATTTTTTCTTCTGATGCATCCGGTAATCTTTTCAAACAATTAAGCACTTATTCGTTTAAATCCTTATTCGTGCTTCTGGGTACTGAATGCCTTCATCAGTATCAGTTGAGTGTTGGTCTACTTTTCTCTCCACGAATTTACCAACAATAACGGTCTTCCTGATGATGCAACCTCTTCTTCAGGATCCTAATTGAATTGAATCTCAAAGGATCACTTCACTGCATATGGTTCTTTTTCCCATCATGGCTTTTAGTCGAGCCAGGTCGTGCCAAAAAGAATTGATCAAAAAAAAAGGGAAAAAGAGTGCAGACGTCTTCAGACGTTTCTGTGGCAGGCGGAGGGCGTGATCTTATATCCTCTAAGCACAGGAAAATCTGCTCGACGTGTAGCCCTGGCGTAGTGCCAGTGTCTGCATCCACAGAGCCCCGGAGATGCTTGAATTCTTTGTGGTATTTATATTTGTTGTTATAGTACTGTAGGATTTACATTTTTGTACGGTAAATTTTACTGTACGATCGAGTAAATGGTACATAATACTCGGTGGAGAAAATTTACTCTTTCTTGAAGTAATTTTTCGCGTATGTGGAACACTTTGCCCGAGCAAAAAGTAAAAATTACTACGAGAAACAGTTATCCTTACTATTCAGGTTTTTCGTGCAGTAGAAATAAATTGTTCAGTGTATGCAAAATTAATTAGAAGTCCATTAAGCGGGCTGCTAATTGAAGTGTCTTTCTGCCGAACAGCACCGCCGAATGATTGCCTTCCTCGAGTATAAACAAGTTTAATTATCTTGTCGATGATGATAATGATGATAAAGTACATTAGTAGTTAGTTGTGAAGCATATTGTTCGCATCACTGTGATGTTATAACTATAACGACATGGTCTATTGTATAGAAAGTTGTTGCTCCGTGTTTCTCCATGAAACATTGTGCCAAGACTGTTGAGAATAACTTCCATAAGTGATTCGCTGAGTGATCTTTCCGGTCTTTGTAGCCAACTTATTGAAACTGGACTAATAAATCCTTGGGATAGCACACTCTCGACTCTGATGTATACAATACGGGTCACGGACTTTTCAATTTTATTGATTTTACCCTGAAGCATTTGTTAAAATAGCTCGTACTCATTGTTTATATATTCTACCCAGCATATCTTTCATTGGTATTAAAAATCTTGGATTTTTCTTTTAATTGTGCAATGGTAAAAAATTCACTTTTTGTTACTGTTGACATATTTATAGATTAACATAATTATTTTCCAAGAATTTGGGGTTAAGTGGGTGGCCGATAGTGTTCAAAATTATAGTAGGGGGTTGGTAATTTTTTCAGATGTTTTTCAGACTCTAAACTACCTGTAGAAAAAATATCACTACTAAGAAAAACATTTAACAATATATTACATAGCTATTTCCCATATTGTATTTTGCAAGATTTGTTCGCGCACTCCTGGGGCGTTCAATCGAATGAGGAACTGCTCCCTTGCATGCAGAATTGTCTGAAAAATCCTGTACTCCCCTGTTCAAAGGGATGCCTCCTGAAAATTTGATCATTTTCGTGATTTTTCCAGTTTTTTTGTTGATAACTCAGTAACTAGACGAAGAAAAATTTCTTTTATATACCTATGAATGCCCTGTTGACATGTTAGTGACGCAATTTTTTGTTTATTTTTATTTTTTAGTTAAAAATATTAATAATGTATTTACGTGAAAAAATTGCAGAGATAATAGACAATTTCTTGCGGGTGTTTGCATTATTTTAAATTAGATGATGGAAAGTAACGGAAAAATAGCTCTCATATATTCTCGCGTCGTCGTATCATCGCAAAACAGCACTGTACGCGACGAGGAGACCACGGTGCAAGTTGAGCGTTGTATGCAAAGTATATATGTATAGGCATCTAGGATAAACGTGATGTAAGCTAGCAAGAAGCAAATTCACTTTTACACCTTGACGTAAATATATAGGCAGATAGCTTTAACCATTGTCTTATAAACCAACGAGCTAACTAAATTATATTAAGTTTAACAACATTGTGCAGAAGAATAGTTAAATAAATATTCTTTCCCATAAATCACTCCATCACAAACTCAAGAGAATCAAATGGACTAAAAAAATTTTTTTCCCATCTAAAACTCAAATTTAGCTGCAGCAAAAGCATTCATCTTGACAATTATAGAAGGTGTGTGTGTGTGCAATGTAGGATTTTCCGCACCTTACCCCGAAAATTGCCATGAGAGCGCGTGAGAAGCTAGCGTTTAAACCCCCAACGGAATATTTATGTTGGCGCGAGTTTTGTGTCCTCCTCTAGCTCTTAGACGAACTACATTAACGTATGAGTCGTTTCACGATGTGTTTCAAACGTTCAGACTCGCTTTTATACCGCAACATTTCATTCGCACAAATGCGTTTATATATCTACACTTGCCATTACACACATCCACAAATGTTTCATGTTCCAATGACAATGCGGCTGTGATGCTCTAACGCAATGTCCACACATTTTTACGCAGATGGACTAGCATAGAGCTTTTAGAGCGCGTCTATGAGCGCATTGGTTTGTTACAATAGGATTCCCGCGGTGAAATTATTCGTACTGACAGTGATGCGACAGATGAGCTTGACGTAAACTCTGCTGACACATCTCCTGGGACGCTGTGATCGCTAGTTAGCTCGTGATTTCGATGTGAGTGCACTCAAGGGATGGCGCTAACTGGCGAAAAATCCATTGATCGATCGTCACAAATAGTCTTGGCACGTTTGAACTACTTTCAGACTCATTTTGCTATTACTACGTGACGTCTTATCTGTTCGTTTTTCTCCGCCTTCGGAATATTCATCTTGCCAGCACGAGCAGAAAATTAAGCATTACACAGTTAATAGTCGTGTTCAGTCAACTAAAGTCAAGTTTCCTCTGATGATGCCTTTAAATGGCATTTTTTATGGCAGTTTCTTTTGGAGATTTTTACACTTTTATTCATGAAAAATTTACTAGTTCATCTTGATTCTCTGATTAAATTCTTCCTGGCTCATTACACACACGCGGCTTTCAAAGTAACAGAGGGCAGAGCAATTATCGTTTTCCAAACGACCAATTTTCATTTTTATTTTATTTCATGTCATCGATAACTCGTAAAAATGTCTCGATTCCCATAAAAAAAATTCTACAACGCATTTTCGTTTTTTTTTAATGATTCAAACATTGTCCTCTGGAATTATCAGTCGTGGTATATATAGATATAATATCAGTGATGTTAGCAGTGATCAATGTTTCAAGTTATCTGCCTGTGGCATTGATGGAATGACTGAAATAAATGCAGATTTTAATTTAAACAATTTTTATTTCTCTTGGCGAGCGCAGGCTCCAGCACTTGACAGGGTTGAAATGGTCATATATAGGCATCAAGGTGGATAATAATTTTTAGTTGAATGTAGGGCAATTGTTTCGTGGTAGGATACATATTGTTTGGCTTCCTTTAAAATCCCACCTGAGTCTCGAGGGCTTTTTTGCCTGCTTCTATGCATCATACATATTTCTTCAGTTTTTTTTTCACCTTTTTTTTCGCTAGAAACATTTTATGTGCTGAGTACAGGCTGGTGCTCAGGTGCTCACCTGCAATCATCTCCCTCTCGCCATCTTGTGCAATATTTTACTGTGAATAGTTGATGGACAGAATTAATTGGCTAGGGTGAAATTCTCCAAAGGCGTCAGGCAACTTGGAGTCATTGTGTTTTCATGGAAAATTCTCTTGAGCATCGTTGTTGAACATGGTAAAACCATAAGTATTTACAAATATCCGGAAATTACTTGGTTACTTGGCTAACCCAGTTCTTAAGACTTTGTTATCATGTCTAATAAATTCCTAACGCTCACTCGACAATGCTTAAGTCGAAAAACTATGCGTTTGAACTTGTAAAAAATCTTTTAATGCACAGTTTAACATTTTGAGAGTAGAAAAAAAAAACAGAGTTGTATACGATAAAAGTTAGAAAAGTATTCAGCTGAAAATACAAGATGACTCTTGTTATTCCTGTTGACTGCTTGCACTTTTTTATAACACCTTGCTAAAACTTGGAAAACACTCTGTGTGCTCATTTTCAGGATTTCTGTCGACTCAACGAAATCATTGTTGACTTGTTTCAACGTTTTTATATTTAGGATAAAAATCAAATTATTTATTTATATTGGAAGTAGATATTTTCAGATATTTATTTTTTCTTGTAGGACAGCAGTATTGACGTTTTACTAAGTTTTATATGTTTCATAGCCTAGATGCAATAAATGCTTTCTTGAAACCTTAAGAAGTTAGTGTCAACATGTCTTCCCTGCAGCGCACATTGAGTACAGTTGGTGTGTTTACATTTCTCCAAGTCTTGGTGCACTGTAGCAATACAGTTATTTACCTATTTGTCGTTTTTTTTTTTTTTTTACTCTTTTATGTACGTACTGACGTCTGACGATAAAAAATCCGTGAAATTTCCTCGTTTTTCAAATAGAAAAAAACTATTTTTGCACTTGATGCATCTGTAAATGTGAAAATCGAGGTTTCTTATCTGACAGATGAAATTTTTGTATTATAAAAAAATTAAAATAACTTATTTCAATTTTTTTAAAGAGTTAAAAAATTTTTTTTTTGCTGTAAAATATAAATTGGCTTGTTGTTATTGAATTTTGTCAGGTTTAATATGGAGTAATAGTTGTTTTGGGTTTGTAAAGGAGGAAGTACATAGATTTAAGAGTATAAAAAAAATAACTGTGCTACAAAGGATCCTTTAACCTTGTGTAAAATCTGACTTTGTAAATAATTGAATATTCCTGCAGGCAGTGTTTGATATTCTGCGCAAATATTATATATTCAGCTGATATCGTAATTTATTCAGCGTATATTAGTATCGAAGTGTATTCAGAAGCCGAGTCGAATATCTCACGTAGTATATTGGCTTCTAGGATGCTCTCTATCTTATCGTCAATGACGTAGTATGACAAAGAATCTTGAATAAAAATATTCAATTGATTTATACTTTTTAGAATTTTTTTTTTTCTCTCCAAGTATATTCTCTCGGGCAGTTGGAAAAATATTTTCTTGTGATATTAATTCAATATAATACAATTTTTGCAAGCGTTTTGTCTTTATTTTTTACTATACCAGCGTGATACGTCGCTAGACAACATAAACATTAAATATTTTTTTTAGAGACAGTAGAAATATTATTTTTTACATATTCAATGCATTCATGATACTTTATACAATTTGTTTTCAATTCTTAAAAAAATATACTTATGTCGAGATTGAGAATAGGTTGTTGTGCAACACGTTGCTCCTACAATTATCTGTTTATTATTACATTTAATGGCAATCACTTTTTTTAAGCTACAAATAATTATATGCTTTTGAGGAAAATTTGAAAAAAAATTTTTTCTTCAACAAAATAATTGTAGATAAAATATTCTCATACAATTGATTAGCTCATTTGATTAGATTGTTGGTAAAAATTGTTTTTTTCCCCCCTCAAAAAATTAATATATCGATTCGAAATAGAATTAAATTTACACGGTCTAACATCAGTAACAAAAAATTAAATTTTCAAGCAGGTGTAAAAAATATATTTGCCATATTCGCTGTTGACCCGCTTTTTTCTGAAGGTTGACAAGTGTCTTTTGACCTATAAAGTTGATTCAAGAATGCATGGGTGATCTCCTGCGTGAGTGTTTGGTTGCTTTGCCGTGGACACGAGGTAAAAGCATATAGACAGTGCGCGGCAGCTCGCAAGCTCTAGCGGGTGGGGGCGCTCGTTGGTCCGTGCCGATTGGTGCAGCTTGCACTGCTAGCCTGGTAGATGGTTAAACGGCGGGGACGGAGGGGATTTCCCCTGCCTTGGATGCCGCGACGTGACCACGAGCAGTATCCACGCCGACACCGTGTCACACGGCTGCTCTTTCTGTGGCTTGTGCGTGTTAAAACAGCCAGTGGCCTCGCCGGGAAGTTCGTCTTTGCCACTCCTTAGTCTGTTAAACTAGTTGTGGCCTGAATTAATTATCAACTCGACTGCTAAACTGTATACATCAAGCCTACGTACGGATATAGTCTATATTGTTTCTCAAAAAGAAAAAACAAAGAAATATGCCACTCTTGTCGTCTGGATTTTTTTGTGTGAGATCAACATTTCCTAGGTCATGAATGAGGTCGTCCCAATGGATTAAAGGGAACTATTTAGCCCAGACAATATTCTGGACAGTTGCGGATACTTGGTGGTTCATTCAATGCCACTTTGATTGCATTTGTGGTCTCTCGTGCCATTAAATACCAGTTTATCGATTGTTTTTCACGCCAGATGTGCTGTTGTACGTGCTCTCGCTTTATACTCACTGAACGAGCAATTTTTTTTATGTTTAGAACAATCATTTGGATTTTTTAGTACACACTTTAATAACAAATTTCATCACTGTGGATATAGAATATCGATATGTATACAGGTATTTGAAAAATCTCTCGAGTGTCAAATTCATCTCGCGATACTTCATGGCCACTCGCTCTGGATTTATTTCGGGGATATGCAGTTTTTTTTTTTCGATCAACGGAAAATAGTCGCGATATCAGATTGCACAATGTAGATGATGATGCAATTGCAATACTGATATGTAATATTTAAATTAGTTTTTGTGTGTGTGTGTGTAAAAGCGCGCGATGATTTTTATTTTTATATTGTTTATTTAATTGCTTGGAGATAGAGCAGAAGCGTTGTTTTAATTTTTTATATTGAAAATTTTATGATTCATCTGCATGCTGATGATTATTTTATTAATTAATTTTTTTTTATAACGGAAATATTAATTACTACAAGTTTGTATACGTAAAATTTTTATATTTCATGCATCATTTGATTTTGATTATTTTTTTTCTACATTTTGCAAGGAGAGTAAAATGACTTAATGGATTTTGTATAGGAAGGAAAAATGTGATCAGGCAAGGAAAGCTACTACTGATAAAAGAAATAAAAAAAAAAAAAAAAACTAGCAATATCGCATCAATTGCACGGTGTAGCGGTGTCTTTACGTTGTAACTCGAGTTGAGAGCTAAAAAAGACGTACTCTACTCACGCGGGCTCAGATGGAAAAAGAGGTATAGGAGAAGAACTCGCTAGTCAGGCTGAAAATAAAAGAAAAAAAGTTAGATAAGGATACAAAAAATAAAAATAATCCACTTTTATATGTTCGTGAAAAAGAATGGCAAAAGCTGCAAGCGAGGGCGGAAACGATCGTAGACCTCTCTCTTGATGTTGAAACTCTTACCTAAAAACCATATACATTTATATACATACATTTTACATATACTTACATTAAAACTGATGAACCGTAAAAAATTTTTTAAAGTAGAAAAAAAAAATCGTGAACAAAATCTCATGCTACAGGCAAATTTTTTATAAATAAATTAATTGATAAAAATCACTTAAAACAGAATAAAAAAATGTTTATTATGTATTTTTACTTTAACTCAAGCATTTTTAGTTGAAATGTCGATCAAAATAGTGATAGAAAATTCTTTTTTTAAGATTAATTGATTTTTTATTGAAATTTAGGGGAATAAATTAAATAAAAAATCGATATTAATAGTTCTCGTAGTTTTGTATATGCCAAGAATTGTTATGGCAGTTTGTCTGACGTGGTAATTAAATTTCTAGAAATTAATGAAATGCAAAACGTGAACGAAGGAATTTTTTTTTTGTCATCAGAAAAATTAAATTCCACTGTAATCGTTTGAGCACGATCGATGGATACTTCGTTTTTTCCCGCCCCGACAATGTTAATGACCTCTGGAAAAGTACCCGAAGGCACGTCGAGGGGTTCCAACGTGTCGCGCAGACAAAAAGTAGACGGGAAAGGCATTCGCGAGGTTGTTCGTCTATTCTCCCTTTATTATATTCAACCCCACAGTGATCTCCGAGCTAAATCTACCTCCCAACTTGGTGTCACAGTCTCCTCGGTGTTATCACACTTCAAGTATACATTCACTTTGGCTTGGGATAATTTTTTAGACTCTGATACGCGCCTTGAACATGCCACCACGCGCTCGACGCTCGTTTATTGTCATTCTTATCTCCTCAAGGACATAGTATATTTCAGGGGAAATTTGAGCTGGCTTAAAATGTGTCGAATCCGGTGCAGGTCCGGATGTAAGTATAGGAGACGACGCTGCACACCCGATCCAAGCCGTAGGGACGCCTCGCTCGCATCATCGTTATCCGCTCGTATTGTTCGTTACGACGAGTAGACTTCTCGCTTTACGAGCTCTGGCTCGCTTCTCTTCCGCCTTGTGTTCAGCCAAAAACCTCTCGACAATTGACATCCACACTGTACAACAAACTGTTGTACAACTTCCATTCGTTTGTCTCATGTTGTACCTCGATTTAGCCTGAGAAAACAGTCTAACCATTTAGCAGAGCAAATAAAGTCCAATTAACCAAGCTAAATAGAATTATTTTTGTAACTTGGATAAACAAACTCGAAATTATGATTTTTAAAGGAAGTAGTCAATATTTTAACCAATGCGAAATTAAGCAATTTTCGTGATTTTTTTTTTAGTTATTTTGCTTAGGTAACGAGTTATCAGGAAAAAATTACGAAAAAAACAATTCAAGGGTTTAATCCTTTCAGATTTGGTGAAAAAAAATATTTTTTTATTTTTTATCAAACAGAAAAATTATTCTTGAAACTCTGAGAAAACTTTTTTCAAATAAAGTCGGATGTTTTTTATGTATGTAACGACACTATATACAAGTTGCACCGTGTAAAACAGTAGAAAATTTAAATTTTTCCTTTTTACAATTTCCTTCAGGCAACACATGCATAATCCACGCGCAATTGAAGAGAACCACGCCCTCGAATCTTGCACTCGATCTACACTAAGGGCAAACGGGCAGGAGGGCGGGAGGGAGAGAGAGAAGTTTCCGTGAAATGCGAAGCCCACGAGAATTCGAGAGATCGCACTTGTGGAATTCGAAATTTGCCCGAATATCGGTGTGTGTAGAAACTCGGGCATGAGGTTGGCCCATTAACGATTACCCGAGAAACCGTTCGCTCTCTTGAATTACCGATTCGCTTCTCAATTCTCGCACCGCTTGCCAGTAAATTATTCATTCGTTAATGTGAAAGGCTATCTATCTTTCCAATGCCTCTTTAGCCTTTCTGTTTCCTGTTTACACATCCACATCTGCACCATCTATTGCCACTTTTAGAACCCCCAACATATCATTTCTGAAGGGGAAAAAATCAATGGGTTTTTTAGCAACGAGGGGGGAAAAAAATAAATTAAACTCATCTTTATAAAGCGATTGATTGAAAACATTGCACAAGTATTATTACAATTCTAAAGTATATTATGATGGAGAGAAATTCATTCATTAACAATTTAATACGATCTATCGATGTTTTAGCCTTTGACAGTGTGCTAATTAATGAAATCCTCTTTTGTACTGCACTCAGAATCAATCAATTATAGAACGAGTGCATTTCATGCTCGATATTGACGCGATTTCCTCAGTAAGGTTGGATATTAGACATAGAATTCTTGATTTCAACGATTTTTTTGGAAATTTAATTGCAAATAATTACTGAAAAAAAACATGAAAGAATAATAGAATTAAAAAAATTTTTTATTTCTATGTTTATTAATGTAATGTATGTAATTTTTGAGCTTAAATATAATAATGCGAGTGTATACGCGCTAGAGTTTGTTGAGCAGAGAAACACTTATGGCGTTTCAGAATAGCAAATTTGCACAGCAATGCATGAAGACTCATTCATTGCACGAATTTCGGTGTTCTCAACGGACAACAACAACCGTTCTCATTCTCTCAAGTGTATTCACGAGAACTCACGCTTGCATACGTCCTACAAATGCAAATCTCAATGATCCTAGCAAACGTTCAGTCGTTCTATAATTCAATAAATTCATCATGAGCACCAAAGATACTAACATTTCGCTGATTTTCACGTTTCAGTTTGCTCCACTAAATAAAAACACTATTTCCACTAACTAATTGAATAATTGTTTAAAAATTGATATTCTCATTGTTCATGAATATTTATCGTATTAACGCGATGTAGTCGGTCGAATAGCCAATGCCGATGGTTTCAAGCTGACCTAGAACGCCGCGCCAAGGGCAGTAATGACGCTTCCAACGCAAGCCATGTGGTCAGAGGCTCTAAACAGCTTGGCATGCTTTTGGTTCACACTTGAGATAGCCTGCCATTCTCGACCCATATTTGGTTGCAGCTAAAATTACGGAATTTCACCCACTCGTGTCGATTCAAGAGTGTTCTTCAATAACCGTCGGGTTTGTGCACCCTCGTCGATGGAAAATTCAGCTTTTATTTTTTTTTTTAGTTTCATCTATTAACTTTGAGGGAATTAAATCAAGTGAGGTAAACTTAATTAAAACTCGATCTCAAAGTTTAAATCACTTGGAATTAGTCAGGCGTGAAAGTGACTGCAACACGATGCTATAAATTTTTTTATAAATCGAAATATTAGAGTATTTATTTTTTTAACTTATTATCGACGTCAGGTATAAATATTGATTAATGATCTTTAAATAATTATAGTGTAGAAAAAAATTAGTAATCATTTTTTTCACTATTTTATACATTTTTTTAATAGCATTGAAAAAAATTCGTTTTTATTTTGTTTTAATCATTTGTAATATCGAAAAAAAATTGATAAATATTAACGAAATTAATAATCAAATAATAAGCAAAATACTTTGATATTTAGATTTAAAAAAATTGCATTGTACACACAGTCAACACAATTCTGAAAACAAATTCTAACAAATATTCTTTCAAATTTTTATTTATATGATGAATTGTGAATAAAAATGGTTTTTTTTTTGTGTGCTCAATAATAATTGTTCAAACCAGCATAAATGTTGAATATTTGTTTGAATAAATATTGTCACGGTTATAAAATAATTTGCAGAGCTGTTGCTTCCATTTCTATCGTGTTGAACACACGTTGAGAGAAATGTCAAATACAATGTGTGTATAGTGAAAATCCCCTTCTATTACCCATAGAAAAAAATATTCTGGCGTTGTGATGATGAACTAGCATTGAAATCCGATTTGACTGTAAATGAAAAGACCGAGTTCGAGCGAAAATCCGGGAGAGTTGTGATGTATATACACAGAGCTGCAGATAAAGGACGCACCTTTGACACTGTGCGACCCCCAGGTGTATATTTATCGCAATATTATCACGTTAGCTCGGGTAAATGTGGCTGCGCTGCACCTTTCACATACCAACGGTGCGCATTGAGGATGAGTTACACTCCACGCTTGCTTCGCTCTCCTCTCAAGGCATATTTTATAGGTCTAGCCTGTGTGCTGGCATTTATGCTCTGCATAGCCAACCGCCGCCGGGCCTTTTGCCGTTTACTTTCTTGCTTCCGCCTCTGCCTAAAGGCACAACTATTATTTATTTAATCTTCTTTATATACTCCTCTTACAACACACTATTTTACAATTTAATTACTCGTCAGCTTTTTCATTAAGTTTACTGTGCGCTTCATGTCACCTTTTTTTTCAGTGTCTCAACAATATTTTCTGTTTTCTTTATTTTTTTTTTATTCTAGATACATAGAACATTCGACTCAATTTTTTATTATCACTTTAAAACTGTTTTTAAAGAGAGCAAAAAATTTTGAAACCTTTTTTTTTCTGATTTTATCAAGAAAAAAAAATCTGGCTGACCTGTCGTTGACTTGTTCTACTTGAAAAATGAATTTTTTTACTTTTTTAATTTTATCCGTTTTAATAGATATATTTGTTTACTTTTAATAATTAAAGATCAAATTAAAGTGTTTTTTTTACTGTAAATATGTCGGAAAAAAATTTTTTTTGTATTTTTTTTTCCTGAATTTTTTTTTGATTTTTTGTTTTTGACTTAAATTTTTATTTATTTATTTTTTTTCATATGGATTTTTATGATAATAATGGGTGCTGATTTTTTTTGGAAAGATTATTTGAAGTGATTTGTGAAAAAAGGGGTTTAACAATATCACAAGTCAGACAGATTTTTTTTTGTATCTAACAGTGATAAAGTCGAGGTGAAAAATTTACTTTATTAATTAGTTGAATTAAAGTTTTAGTTTATCAGACTGTTATTCTTTTAGTTAAATGTTTGTCAAAGGGATTTTTTTTTTGTTTTTTGTAATGAAGAATTGTTAAACTTTGGGTAGGAACGAATTGGCCGAGCGCAGTGCAGAGAATGAGAGCTTTTCTACTGATGTTTTAGCGAGTGTGACATACACAGCGAGCACTCATTTGCTTTTCATACCCCTGCAGCCGAGTAAATGTATACCTGTGTCTCTCTGAGCGGCGTAGTATGTATAGAAAAAAAGAACGCCGAGCAATTAAACGCTCTGCAGACGTCACAAGACTCACTCGTCGAGATATACGTACTGTATTTTTCCATTTATTTTACATATATCGAGAGTATACTTTTTTTATATACGCGCAATCATCCAAAAATAACGTCGATTTTTTGTCGTTTCTATATGTCGTCAATCTGTTTTTTATTTTTATTTATTTTTCAGTATTCTCATACTTTTCAAATCTGAAATCTAAACTTTTTCTGCTTGTCGCACTATTATCATAATTCGTGTGTGTGTGTGTGTGTCTAGAAGAAAAAGCTTGCAAAACTTTTCGCTGTGTATGACTCTTGCAAAATTTTTAATAAAAACTTACGCGACAGAAGCTTCAAATAAAAATACATCCCAAAAAAAAAAAAAACCATTGAATCTCGTCGTATTTTATGGGTTAGGATATTTTTAGATGAAAAGAATGATAAATAAAAAAAAATTCGCTTTTAGTATTATATTTTAGACATAACTTTTTTTCTCTTTATTTTAAAACACGTGAAAACAACACGTTTGCGTAAAGTAAATTTAATTTAAATTATTTTAATGATGAAATTTTTTAATTCCTTGAAGGAGGTTATATAGAATTTTTTTTATGAGTCTTGAGTAGAGTAAAGTTTTTCATTTTCTTATTTACTTTTTTTTTCGTAAACAATGACGACGACAATGGTCGAACTGAGAGATTGGGTTTTTAAACCGTTAAAATCCCACTACTTACCCTTTCTCGGTATACTTCACCTTTGTTCTTCTTCTGTGAACGAGGCAATTGAATTGTTGATAGAGGCGAGAAATGCATACTTGTACACAAGCGATTTTTCTTTTTGTCATTAATTGTGTTTTTTCTTCTCCACAAATAACTGGGTAGAAAATCAATGATAAAACTTTAAATAGCGTCACTTAATTTCCCCACTTCTGCCCTATTTCACCCACTGCCTCTTTTTCTCAATTGCTTTATTACACTAGACGTTAGATGGGAAAAAGGAAAAAAATTCTCCCGGTAATAGAGAGTGGAAATTTATTAGTTGCCCGTGTGTCCGGCGCTCAGTTGAACTTTTCCATGGGAAAAATCGATTGAAGCTCACATAAAGGAAGTCTCAAATCAAACAAGTTAAGAAATGAATTTTGGCTGTAATTTATATTTTTTTCTACCTGTAAATTTTCAAAGGGTTACCTCTTGGGAATCTTACTGTTTTCATGATTTTTTTGGTTTTTTAGTGATAACTCTGGAAATAAACAAGATAACGCAAAATATGATGAGAAAGAAATGATAGCAATTTTAATTTCCTACAAAAAACGTAGAGTCAATTATTTCCAAATTTTCTTTAATTTTTGAGATATTTCGGAAAATAAAAATTTCAAAAAATCGATAATATCACGAAAACTAAACGAGGTGAAAAAAAATTGTCTCTACATTTTTTGTAGCAAATTGGATGCCGAATCTTTTAGTTTAAATAACATTTTTCGCTATCATCCGTATTTACCGAGTTATTGCCAGAAAACTAAAAAAATTATAAAAAATACGAGATTTCCAAGGGGGCATCTCTTTAAAAATTTCACGAAAAAATTTTTTTTCATATAATTATCGATAAATAGAATTTACTTACCCATCAAGATGAAATACCACACCGTAATTCCTAAAAATAAATAAAAATTGATGATTTCTCGAAAAATTGCGATTTACAAAACGAAAAAATTTTAATTACATTTAAAAAACAGCAGACAAGAGTGGCATATTGTTTTAAATGAAAAAGAGATCTATTTGTATTGAAAAAAATAATTTTATTTCAAAACTTTCTATTGTAATATACATACATATAGAAACGACGTATAGAGAGAAAAAAAAGAACAAAAAAATGTGTAGCAAGTGCAGCGAGTGTTGCCAAGGTTCCAGGCACAGTGTAGATGCCAGCCCCACCCCGGGCTCCGACTCGGAACCCTCAGGTACAGAAAAAAAAATGAATTACTCGCATCAATCATGCGGCTTGTGTTTATACGATGAATTTTTGAGGTAATTGATAGCAGAAAAAAGAAAAAATGTATGATTTTTGGATGAAAAGTATAATAAAAGTAGGTAATTTTCCCAAAGGATATCAGTTTTACGCCATATTGTCATGGGGTGCTGCAGGGGGATGGAAAATTGATGACCCAGTCGTCAGGGTGGTCAGAAGTTCATTCACTTTAGTCTCGTTTTATCACAGTGCTATATTGCCCGTTAAATTTTTATATCATCTCGGGGAGAAAATCGATGTCACCTCGACAAAATCAATGATCGAGGTAGTTTCTTTAATTTACTACCATTTAATTTTTTCAAAGAAAATTTATCACATAAAATCAATGTAATTGCTTTTATTAATCAAATAAATTTTATTTAAATCTAGGTTATAAGTTATGCATCAAGAAAATATGATAAAAAAAAATTTTTCAGAGCGATTTGATTTTTTTTTCTTTATGATTTTAATTTTATAATGGAATTGTTGTTTGTTCATGGGATTTATTTCATTGTATTGTCATGCCTAATTTCTCCCTGAGTACAAAAACGACTCTCGGTATAAATTTAAATTTTCAAGTCCCACGTGATTCCAAGTGTTGAAACTTTATACAATGTTGTATTATATGAATCTACAAACTTTAACATAATATAACAACGATTAAAATATTTCTAAACGCTAGGAATTATTTAATTTATTTTATTTGATTTATATTCATTATAATTTTTCTTTTATTTTACATTTTTTTATTTTATTTCTTGTTACAGAGGAAGAGTGGAATCCGGGTGGTAAAGGTCGCCAGTCCAATGATACCGGTGAGTTTTTTTTAATTTTTTAAAATTCACTGAGGAAAAAAAAAGGAAAGAATTCCCCGAGCGATTAATCGAGTTTTTACAGAGTTCACTCTCTCTCTTTTAGTTTTTACAATTATTTATTTTTTTTTTTTGAAATGACAAACCACCGCGCACAGGAATATAATCACCAAGTAATTCATGCCACTCGTCTGTCCGGAAATTTAACGAGCATAGTCTACTTCATTTTTGTACATAATTCTGCGTTAAAACTCCATTTACATTGAACGCGAAGTTAATTAATCAGGTTGAATATAAAATGTAAGGATTATAATGTGTGTACTTGTGTGTAAGAATTTTTATTTTTATTATGGGGAAAATTTAAATTGGAATTTTTTTTTTTATATTTTCTTAAATCGCGATCTCAGGAACGACTTTATATACTTACTCTTCCATTCGCCTGTAAGTAAAAAGATTGCTAGTCAACGACATGGAGTATATACGGAAATCGATATATAAAACTTGATTTCCTGCCTCTCAACGCATTTTCTTCTTCCATTTTTCAACAACCAATGAATACATTCTTCAGAAAATAATACAACTTCTCGTTCAAACATTTAAAATCAATATTTTTCAACTGCAGAATCATTTTCTCCGTATTACAGTATATTTCTCTCTCACTTTTATTTTTGATTTTTTATGATTCTAATTGGTTCTTTTGACAAATATTATACTGACATCGACAAATTTAGATGCAACTTTTCACGCTGAATCTAAAAATTCAGTTGGCGCAATCCATAGAGTATTAAATCTGCGCGGTTATACCAAAAAATCCCTGAAATTTTTACATTTAAAAATTAGAAAAAAAAAATTTAATACTAGGTATTCAAAAATCATAAGGAATGGTTCCATTAGTTTTTTTTTTATTTGATACTCTATGTCTGAAAATTGATTGATAAACAAAATATTATAGCCCTGAAATACAGAGTTGTGGTCAGTTAGTTTTTTTATAATATTTAATTGAGCGAAAAAAATTGTTTTAAAACACTTTAACACTTGTAAAAATGTGAAATTACGTGATTAATGTGGTTTTTTATTCTTTGCGTAAATAATCTATTCGCTCACCAATGATATATAATAATTTCTAATCGGATCATCAGAAATCCTTTGCTCAGCGCTCTTTTATACAGCAATCTCCGTGAGCTTCCGGCCTGGATTTACCGACTCGCGCGCGAGGTACATGCAATATTGAGTTCCTTGATCTAAAGTAAAAAAAGAAGTTTAATGTCGTGTATATGGGAGAGATTACTCTTGGTAGAAATTTTTCATAGAAAAAATTTTCCACGCTGTAGATTTTATTCTGTGTCATATGTAGAAACGTGTTTCACACCTTCTCTAACATATGCTAATCTTTCATGCTTTGATGTTGGACACAATGTACAGAGCAAACTCACGATTGACTGCGCTCATAGGCTTAAATTTAACCCCCAGAACTGTCACACAGCTTTTACTGGGTTTCCTGGATTGAATTTCTCTCTCTCTTGAGCTTCACCTGAAATCAATATCTCAACACCTGCATAGATAATATAGAATGTATATGTGTGTACGCTATGAGGATGCTGTTTTGTATCGTGTCGGCCTTGCGCACGATCGTCGACCTCTCTTCTTGTTCTTCAACGCTTAATAGCGTGTAATTTCATTCTTTCCTCCAGCTTGACTCCTTCAGATTGATCTTGCTTTGCGGCAACCAACCAAACACGACGAGAAAGATCAGGTCTGCATGATGATGTTGCCAGAAAAATTACTGCATTCTATTTTTACTTATATTTTTATGATCGACCCGCACTTGTGCGGTTTTTATACGCTAGACATCTTGGTCTACCGCGATATCGATATTTTATTATTCCCTTGACATTACTTTTATCTTCTCGACTAATAATAGTACCTTTAAAACACTCTTATACAATTAAATTATTAAATTAACATTGATATTCATCGATAAAAAAATGAAAAAGAATTTTTTATTTCGCATAAAAATATTTTTATGACTGAAAAAAAATTTATAAATGGTGAAAAATTTTTTTTTCCATAATTTAAATAGTATTTATTCATTTTTGGTATGTTAAAATAGTTTTAGACACTTGAAAAAATACTTTTTTGTGTTTTAAATGAAAAATTTAGGTTTTTTTTTTCGGTTTATAAAGCACATGATGATTTAAAATTTTATGTGTAACATTAAATTGAACTATTTCTAGTTCACATGACTTGATGAGAGAGTATAAAAAGGTTATTAAAGTTTACTACTGCTGTAACTAAGAAACAATATTAATTAACAATAAACTCGTGTGGCTCCATTAATTTCGAGGTAATTTACGTTATACCGCGGCATTGTCTTGTGTCTGGTAGATCGAGTGACAGAGCACTAAGCAAAGTTTTAATTTATTCCACGCAGCAGACGCTAGAGCTCTCGGCCCCGGTGAAAGGATTTCTCTTGCATGATTATTTGCAGTGCAATCAAATGCGGTTTATGCATTTTTTTTTTTCTTCTATTTTTCAATTTCAATTTGATATATACTGTGCAGTTAAATTGAAATTAACGGAGCCTAATGAACACTGAGAATTCTTTGAAAAATAGGAAGAAAAAAAAAGTTTGAGCCTTTGTTGATTTCATGCTTTGTCTTGAGCATTTGGTACAGTTGAGGAATTTTTTTTTCTTAGTCAGTTTGCCACTTTTCAGACAATTGTCTTTGTCCATTGAATCTGTGGAAAATTCTCCTGTCATTTGCAGTGTTAAATTATTTTTTTTTTTCACTTGCTCTTCGGCGTATATCTTGAGCTTTAATTAATTGAACACTTTTCCCCGGATCTACAGCTCCACATCTCACAATTTCATTCCGTTACCGACAGCAGTTAACACACACTTTTCCCCGTGTGATATAAAGAAGTTTTTCATTTTCTTCCATATTTTTCTAGTTAAAGCTTTTTTTTTTGTATAAATACCATATCCCATTTTACGAATTATTCAGTAAATTTTTAAGAGCCAAGTATTTCTCTAAGATAAACTCGTTAATATACCAATTTTACGAATAAAAAAGTTTTTTAACACCAACAGTAAATTTTAAAATCCTTCAAAAATGATTTTTAAACTTAAATAAAAAAATCTAGACTTTTTACAATTGATTTTAAAATTACTTATCGTAGTTTATTCCTGTATTTACCGTTATCGGTCACAAAGCGCACTGCAGGAACTTTAGTTATCCATTCACATCGATTGGTAAAGTAGATTTCAATTGTTTAAATAAAAAAAAAAAAATTTTCAACTCTTCTTTGAAGATAATTTAAAATTTTATTAGATCATAAAAATAATTATTTCTAGTTTGTGGGCGATAAAAAAAATTTATCCGAGATATTTTCACACGAGGGGGATTTACGTCACAGCAACAGTTAACAGTTCGACTGCGAGATGGCAGAGTAAAGGGTTGTAAGGGCGCCTCTAGCGGATGCCGGGTACAACCGTGGGATCTTTTTAAATGTCTGACGGTGTTCGCCACACCCTACGTGCACCCGTGGGGGAAAAAGGCACGAGGGTTGTGTGCCTGGCTCTGACGGCGCCGCGAGGGTGGCGTCACGAGGCGTCGGGATGTCGCGGACGGATGTCCTCGCGCAGTCTGTGATAAATTTCATCGGTATCTATAGTGAAAATGAACTTTCAACAGTTCTTTAACCCAGAGTTCAAGCGTGAAAATTCCACTGCAGTTGATAAATTCAAATCTCGTCAATATTTCATCGGAAAATAAATTTTTTTTTTTTTTCGGTTTTATACATCCGCGTGACAGTGCCACTCACCTTCTTCATTGACACGACGCGACACGCCGCGGTCGAATTGTACACTAATATTGATTGTAAAAGCGAGCAGTGGTTTTTTTGGCATTTCGCCTCTGGCGGCGGCAGTAGTACACGCGCGATTGTTCACCGCACGACTTGAGTGTCATCCGAGACGAGTGCGCCAAGTTTTTGTCTGTCGACACCGCAAATCCACACTCCAATTTTACCGCCTGCCAATAACCCCATAAAAAACGATAAAAATAATACATACAGTGACGCGATTGTTTTAAAAACCGTCTTCTCTCATGCCACGGGTGTTTCCGCTCGTATATATTCAAGCATCGTGGATTTATAAATTTGTAAAAAGCGAATACTAGCCTAAATTAACTCGAAGTCATGTAAGTAAATTAAAAAAAAAAAAAAACCATTAACAAAAATTGAAAATCCTTTCTAATTCATAAAGTGAATAATTAATGTTTAAGATTTCTTATTCTTTTATTTTTATAGGAGTAAATAATTTTTTGCTCCTCTCTTTGCGTGTTTCAAGTACCTCCGGATGTTGCCAGTCTGTTAATTCATAGTCTTGTTCTTGTTAGAAGTAACTTTCAGCATGATTAAGTCTGTAAAAATAGTCCAGTGTCGAATAGTAACGCCACAGGCGGCCTTGGTGCTTTTATCAAGCAGCTCGTTGTGTATTTAGCCTCAGAGGGTGGTCGTGTGGCGTGCAGAAAAATAAATATAAAAAAAAAACCTTGGGGACTCTGCTATCGTCATCAAAAGGCGTACGGAACAATGCACGCCGCGTGGAAATATATGAACTCTGCACTGTGTATGACCAGTACGAGCTCACTGAACCCGGAAGGTTCTTGCCAACTCTGTCGTAATGTCCTTGAAATAGTCAGGCTTATTTTCTGCGCTTGAGTAATTTTTATTTCTTCATTTTTCCATGATTTGTTTTTTTTTTGAATTGATGTTAGTAAAAGTGTTTTTAACTCTTATCACTATTTGATGAGAGCAATATAGATTTTTTTTATCTGACTTGTGTGTGCAAGACAAGGGCGGGTGCACACACACTCGAATGCACGTTTCACAGTTGAGAGTCCGCCGGATCCTCACACGTACGACGTGATGTACAGGGCGAGCAAGCTGAGATTGGTATTTGCGTTTTGGAGAAAGACGAGGGTGAAAAGGGAATGCACCTCCCCGTCTAGTCAGACGGGAGACTCACCCTCTTGATCTCTATTCCGCCCTTTCTCTCTCTCTTCCATTTCTTGTCTTGCTTCTTTTCGCCTATACGCGCTGAGAGAGAGTGAACTTGCGATTCACCTGCTGCGGTTCCGAGCACGATTAGAAACTTTTTGCTGCGAACCTTCCAGCTTCTTTTCTGCCACCCTTCATGTGCACCCTGCAATGGCGTCGTACAAAGAGCAAGCTCTGAAAGGCACTCAATGTCTCTTGTTTTTTTCGTAACTTGATATCTGAACATTTTAATTTTTTTCTTTTCCTATGAGTTCAATTTATCCCTGGATATATTTTTCAACTCAAATGGATACCTGGGAATTGATTGATTTTGTTTCCAATTGATTAATCCATCGGGTTTTTTTGCCGTTCGACAGCTTAGGGAAAATTTGCGGAAAAACGAATTGCAGTGTGTTTACTGATGTTTTTTTTGTTGAATTCAATAGTTTTTTTCATGCAAATTTCATTTAAAAAAATTATATAAATTTTATTTAACTTAAAAAAAGCGAAAAGTATATTATTACAGATGATGGTAAAATGTTTTTATGATGCTGGATTATTCAACTGTCAGTCGCATGCGAAAAAAATTTTTGCTTCAAGTAGAAATAGCCGGTAAAGGTCAGACAAGTAGAAATACAGTTTTTCAAACTGCGCGCTTTCTCGTGTTTAGTAGTAGTATCGCATTTCAACATGACTTTTTAACTGATAAAAAATAAAAATTAAATTATTCAATACACATTAATAAATATACAATTGATGAACATCAATAAATATTGTGTACTTTGTGCGTATTTTATTATCAGAGTATATTCAAGTACTTTTGTAACGGCGCGTTATATACCTACCTAAGTACATATATCATATCATTTGACCTATTTATTTACGCTTTGAATTTGCGCATATTTCTATACATATATATACGATTGCTAATGGAATGCAATTAAATTAAATTCGAGTTTAATTCAAATTCTGCGCAGTTATTGAATATGCATTGATTATATTGTAGAAAAAAAATCCAAAAAATTCCCTATCTACCCTCAAAAGCACATGGACAAACAAAATCAAAAAAATTCGTCAATATTTTTAGTTTATCATTATTTTTCACGGTAAAAAAATTTTTTTACGTTTAAAATCTCGACTAAAAAAATTTATATGACAGGAAAAAAAAAAGATTCTGAATGTTTTTCAAGGTTTAATTAAACAAAACTATTATTTATTTTTACTATTAGGATATGAAATTAAATGTGATCATGAATTTCTACTGGAAATCTCCACGTAACAGTGGCAATGGAGCAGAAATCGTCTCGCTTTCGAGCACACAAGATTTATACAGCCAAACACGAGACATATCCTTCAGCTATATTTATACACACGTGCACCAATGTTCTATCGACGCGTCCCTATATCGATTACCCGAGCACTTCCGGGAGTATACTGAATTATCCTCTGTATAGATACATCTCTTTGGTTTTATTCAAACGCCTATATACCCATAAGTGAGAGGGTCATCACCACTAATAGTGGGATATTACCGATTGTTTGTATCTGTCCGCACATACGTGGCATTGTATGTATTGAGAAGCCATTACTGTACAGTCTAGTAAACTGTCACGCTTCGTGTGCGAATAATAATCGATTAGCATCACGAAGCTCATTGACTGCGCGTCAAATTGTCTGTCTATAGGAGCGCCTCTATCGCCCGGATCCTTGCAACTGAGGGCATCAAATGGAGAAAGAAAAAAATCCTACGGTGATTACAACTGAAGCGAGTGCTTGTACAAGGTCTTTTCTGTCGGGTTTTGCGTTTTAAAATCTCCGAGATTAATTCTGAGCAGTGACTATACGTCATCTAGGTCGATGTGCCAGGTTTTTTTTACGTCAAAAGCTCTCTGTGTACGTGTATGAATATGTGTGTGATGCTCTCGCGACGGAATAAAATTTAGGCGATGTCCCAGTGTGGATGAATAACCGTTGCGAGTAAGTGCCGACGACAAATCTCTTAATCCGTCGGTCGAATAATATCGAAATGGTTCATGGTGCATATCAACGGAAGTCACGCGGCTTTTTTTATGGATTTAAATTGTATATATGTACAACGCTGTGCATATGGCTTTGAAGTTATTCGTATGCCGGATATGTTGACAATTGACATTTTGACATGACGTTATAAAAAGACTTGTTTTATTATATGGTCGTAGATAATGTGATCGGCGTTCATCTAGTGCTTCCTCGTGCTCTTCACTTGGCAAATACTGCACTTGAGATTTTTACTTTTTCTTTATGTTTTAAACTCGCTTTTATTTATTCTATTTTTGTCTTGTCTTGAAAATATTATATTGTATAAGCTGACTAGATCCAAGAAAATTCTATATTAAATATTTATTTTTAAATATTTTCTGGCATCAATCCACCGTGGTTAGAAATTTGCGAAAATATATACCGGGTAATAAAAAATGTGAATAGAAAATAATTATTTTTTTTCTCTCTGAACTATTTTTGTATGTTTAATATTCATGTAAACTACCTATAAAAACTTATCTTGCCTCGTATAAAGCAACCGAGATTATTTTTATGCTTTAGCTGGACGTCGATTCACTTCCTGACAAGCGTCTTCTCGCCCTTTCTACCTAACTAATCGAACTCTTGTGCCGGCTAGTTAAGCCTGAGTCACTCACCGCACACACACACACACATACACGAGTGTATCGCGCGTCTTTGCATGCAAATTCTCGAGCCTTTGCGACCAAAGTAATGTATGCATCTGATGTAATATGTATAACGTAAAGGGTGAGTACCCCTCAGCGTGCTCAGATCGTCCATTCAAATTTCCGCGCTGTGCTCAACCATCCGCCTATTATTTTCTTTCTTTATTCGCGTTTTTTTTCTCTTATTCCTCGGTCCCTTCTCTTTTTCTCTGCTGCTGCAAACGACGTTGATTTACCACCGACAATTATGAACATTCGCGCTTTTATTCATCGCGTCTGATTGTGATCAGTTGGAACAAAATTCTATTATTTAATACTCGAAAAATTTTAAAAGCTCAATTTCCCGTTCAACTATACTAATATCAAGCGTTAAAAATATCAATAAATATAACCACGAAGAAGAATCTCTCTGAAAACTCGAAGAAGCTTCGTCCGTACAGTCATCAAACTGCTGCAAGAGTTGAAACTTTTTCTCCCGCCATGATTTTTATATAGAATCTGCCGGCTGACCACGCAAGTTGCCAATAGCAATCGTCGCACTATACAACATACACTTGTGACAGCGCAGAATCTCGTGTTATAAGTGTGACGATAAAGGGCGAGTAGAACTTTCAGACGAGGCAGCATGTTTCTCAACGTGCGAACTTTTCACATTCTGCACGAAAGAGCGAGACAGTGTCTCGTCGATTCCATTAGGGCTGGACGCTGTGGCTGGAATTTCAACAGGAATATAGGATGAGCAAGTGTGGGAAAACTTGGTAGACTAGGTGTGGTGCGATGAGCATATTCATTGAACTTCAATATTGAATTAACGACGACGATGCATTGAAAAGATTGAAGCGAGCGACTATCTATTTCTGGAATAGAATCATCACACAAAAATGTGACAGAAAAATTCAATATACGGAATTAACTCGGAATATGGCATCAGATGAGCTTTGGAGATCACGCTTGACCTGTTTCCAATGGCCTGATCTCCTTCTCAGTCCCACTGCTGGCAGCGAAGACCGGCCAACTACTGGTCGATGTGTCTGTACCCAGACAGTGGCTACATACACTTGGATAGCGACAGTAGCAGTAGGGCATCCACGCCTCTTCATCATCAACCGAGAGACATGAGAGAGCGTAGAACCCGGCTACGCCGTGTGCGCGTCTTGTTACACCAGGGAGATCACGAGATCCAGTTGATTGGGATTATTAAGATAATTCGCTGCAGGCGACAATTATTCGTCTGGCGTTTACTCAGCCATGTTGACTCTAATTTAAACGACTTGGTGGTAATTCAAAACGAGCAAAACCAGGCTGATGTTTATCCTCTCTTCGCTGTGATGTCTTTGTCTGTAAACTTAATTAATAATAAGTAATACACCAATGAACGCAAGTTCTGATACAATTCTCCTGTACATGAAGAAAATTCACATTGAGTTATCTTACTGAATAGTGTGACGCAACTTTCGCAAATGGGATTAATCTATTTCTCTGCAAAATGCTTTCTCAAGCGTTAAATGCTGAATCTTTCTCTTGCCATGCGTTCGTCGTTGCTGTCAGCGAGATTCGCGCGGTTTTCTTCATGGCGGGTAATGTGAGAAGGATAATATTCATGGCAGAGTTTTCTTTACATTTGTGTGTTGAAGAAAAAAAGGGTGATGATATACCAAGTGCAAATCCAAATGTTAAGTCTGTGTGGATCAATTTCTTACCGAGGAATTGTATATACAAGTAACAGTCGCAAAGAAACAATGCTTTTTACCCGTTGTCGTCGCGAGAGGCCAGCTTATATCCGCAACATTTTTTATCACCCTCCGGGGACACGAAATCCTCTGGAGTATACCCTCTGTTTCTTGATCCCTATTTTTTTTTGCCTGGTTTCTACTCTTTTTGCGTTTTTTTTTTTGGTGTCTCACGTAGTGCTGATGATTAAAATGCATCTGCAAGCATCGCCAAAGTCTATTCGGATTATACGAAAGTCTCTGATGGTGATATCTAACTTGATAAAGTGTAATGCCTCTCATACTTTATTCATTATATTTTATTTGGTGCTTCTATTAGCGGAAATATGCGACCAGTTGGTTGAAATTCTGGCTGATACCTCTTGTGTACGTCAGATTGCATCCCGTGTCTTCCATCATTCAGGGAATTTCCTGCACGTCTGCCACGGATTTCTCATCCATATATTACCGCTTGATGTGATTCTCGGATTAAAGATCAATTTGCAAGCACCGTATACACTAGAGAATTCAGTCTCTGAATTCATGACTGATTTGTTGGACGGTGAGATTTTGATTAATAACCGAAATTTCTTTTTTGTTTTTTTGGTTGTAATTTGAATTGTGGTTGGGAATTAGAGCGTAGACAAATATGAGAACATGTGCTAGTATTTCTCGGTCCCCACTTGACCATCGTCAGGCACGATAAACTAACGCCTGCCTCTGCCACCACCTTCTCAAGACTATTTCCAGCTTCTTCTAAGAAACCTCTATTTCTGGCGGTGCTACTTTATGCCAAATAGGCCGAGCTCGTAGGCGCCGTTTTTTTTTTCTTAAGAATACTCTCTACCAGCTGCATCATTGAAATATAAAATATCCAGGCGAAATTCCCCGGTTAAATTATTGTACACTCCTTATATGAAAATTTTAAAAGAACTATTTTAAACAAAACTAGCAAAGAAATTTTATCAGTGAGTGAGAATTTATCAAAGATAGGTAGTCAAACTCGAGGCATTCAAATATTTATTTCTGATAAAGTCACGTTTACTGATAAAAATTTAGTTGAATATATCAATAGTTCTACTTTGACGTTTGGTGCGCGAGCAGATGTCTCCAGTGTAATGGTGACTAATAAAAAATTTTCAACCGGTTTATTTGAAAAAAATTCTTTCCCATATTCACGATTGGCATGAATTATTAATTTCGAGACAGTTTAATCTAATCATTTATTTTTATGTTTGTATTTAATTAATAAAATAAAATGATGAGAAATTTCCTGAAAAATATATTTTTAATCCTTATCGATAATACATTTAATCTCTTACAATTAATCACATTCCATTCTTCATTTTTTGGTCGAACCAACGTCACTCCAACCCGTAGATATATTTTATCGAGTGTATCATCCTCCCCATCAGCTAAAATGCACCCCTATAACTTGCTCGAGCGATTGATGTGAAATAGCGTGGTAGAACATGACGAAATAAATTGATCATATTTGTTACGGCAAATTACTAATATTTTTCACGTCAAGGCCGATTAATTCCAATTGTCGAAAAAAAAAATGAAATTAAGGGGATGTGAGATTAGTTGGATGGAAATGGTGCAGTTGAAATGCCGAATTTAATGTGTTTTTGCGGTTGTTTGCAGGTGGGTCCGGCAGGGCGGAGGGTGAGGGTGGTTCGAACGATCTTCCCGGCGGGCGTCGAGGTGGAGGCGGTGGAGTTTTGGGCAGTGTCGTCGGCGGCCGTGCCACCGGGGCTGGTCGCTCGAGGGACGAGCCACGGCGGCACACCCTCAGCGGCGATCACGCGCCCTCTCTGCATCACCAGCAGTTTAACGCCCAGCAACTTCATCCCCTGCATCCCCATCACTTACCACCGCCGCACGGCCAGTACGGAACACCTACGGGCCGACACACAACCATGGATCTCGAGGTGAATCTTAGCCCCCGTAACATGTAAATATCCTCGACATTTTTTTAACAATTTATTTCCTCAACTCCCTCCATTTTTTTCTTATACGACTTCCGGTTTTTTTCACTCTCCAGTTGCACTCTGATGTCGTTTTGCCTCGTAATGTTTCTCCTTTCACCCAAAAACAAACATATTCCCGGCCTTACGTGTGATGAATTTCATTTTGCATGTGTAAATGTTTAATTTTTTTATATTTATGTGTTTTTTAATGTTCGAGATTGATTAACTGATGGAAAAATATTTTTTTACGCAGTGTCCGGGTTTTTTTGGGTGCTCATGTTAATTAAATTTTAATTTAATTGACAGACTGATGAATAGAGCTATTGAAGCGATTTTTGCGCAGGCGGTCTTTGAACGATATACTTGACTCTTTTGATCTCTGTCATATCATTTATTTGCCTTGTAGACTCAAATATTTTCTGTCTGAGAATTCAACACAGAGGAGATTGTTCATATTTGACAGCGTTGATAAACAGTAGCAATTACTGGATCAGATCGGTAATATATTTTTTAGCCGACGGCGCAGTTGATATAATAATTTTTTTCCATCAGTTACCGCCAGTCTTCTTTATTCTATCTCGAGTGCAGCTGATGGACACGTTTCTTCGAAGCGCTTAAAAATTCTCATCGAGCGCTCGAGGATAATTTCACCAGACGAATAGTCAAAGGGAATTTGTAGAGGCGGAAATAAAATCGTCTCGACATCCCAAAAGCAAATTTATTTCTCCATCAAACTCTCTCGCTCTCTGCCTACATTCCCCTCGACGCTTTAAAGCCATTTCCACTGACATGGCGCTCGATAATTTCCTTTACGCATTGTCGATAATCGACAATCCCTGCATGTATATATGTGAGCGCTACAATTTCTATTTGTCAGTTAATTTACAGGGTTATTCAGAATTATTGCTATATAATGCCGCGTATCGGCAAATATTTTCGATTAACCTGCAGCACAAAATTCAACAGTTTTTCTTTTTAATTTGTCAAAATTACGGAATATTTTCAGTAAAAAAAAAAAACAATAGATTGTTTTAACAAACTCGCACTGTCAAAAAATTGCCAACTTTGTGGAAAAATTAAAATCGGATGATTTTAAAAGACATCCAAATAAATATTTCGGATGACTTTTTACCAATGGATGTCAAGCCAATCTTCAATAATTCTGCACAGCCCGCACAAAAATAATTTAAATCATCCAATAGGCTGATAAATTGCTCATTGAACTTTACCAACATGTCACGGATAAATTTTCAAGGTTTAATTAGTATTTCAATTAATTATTGTCCGTTAAAATGCATGAAAAAAAATCTTTTTTTTCAATAGCGATGAATAAAAAAAAGTTGGAAAAAAGTGTATAACAGTTAATTGGATTGATTGAAAGAAATCAGGGTGCACTCACCAAAAGTTCTGAAGGAAAAACGTAAATTAAAAAATAAATAAATGATTTATTATATATTACTTTTAATTTTATATCTTTTTTGAAATGCATTATTTTAGTTTTGATGGTATAATTGAACATTATATCATTAAATACAGCGATGTAATAATTCGCTTTGTGGTGCAGAGAGCGCACGGGTGCCAGTGATAATCGAATAGCGTCCAACAACTGCTCCATCATTTTCCCTGTACAATATCCACCACCTGATTCGAGGTGTTCACGAGCCAGTAATGCTCTATTATTCACTCGTTTATTTGCTCAACTATTCTCACTCTGACATTCATTTATTGTTTGCCATTTATTCACGAACAATATGATCAATTATGTGTCCTGAATTTTTCATTTCCACTCTAATCTCTCTCCATTGCCTGATGCATTAATCTGTTATTTTTATAAGAATTTTATTATCTATTTTACTCATATTTTTGTTTTTTCATATTCTATCATCAACAGATGGGGACCAAGTCTCGCCAGAGAAAGGTAATTTTTTTTTCCTAGCTTTATTTATATCTGATCGTAATGTATCACACTATTTTGCATGATTTTTCAATTGTTGAGATTACTAAAATTTATGGTAGACAAAAAAAAACCGTGAATAATTGAGTTAATATTTACAGGCGCCTCTTCCAAGAGGATACCCGCCTCCATCTACGGCGATGCTCTTCGATGATGACCCGGGGATCATGTCAGAGGTGGAAACCTCCAGCACGGGTTTTCGCCGCGGGGGAAAGCAAAGGAGTAGCTTACCCGTGGTGCGAACTCCCAGCAAAACTCTGGAGCGACCACTAGGTAACTGAGATACAATAATCTCTCATGAAATCCCCTCCTAAACTTTAAATTTAATCCTATACCCTCGGCATAGAGTAACTCACATTAAATTGAATTATACGACGTGGCTGGTTGCATTGGACGCGTTGGTTCTGCCTTTCATTAACACTGCCCTTTAGATAATTAACCAATTCAGCTTGCCTGACAAAACAATGAATTTCTGTGGGCGACTCCCTAGGACTGGTGTTCCTGCAGTACAGAAAAGAGACGAAGAGGGCGTTGCTTCCTAACGAAATCACCAGCATAGACACTGTCAAAGCTCTCTTCGTCAGAAGTTTCTCGAAACAATTAACAATGGAATATCTGGACAGCCCTGATGTTAAGGTTTACATCCATGACAGCAACAAGGACATGTTTTATGAGCTGGAGGATCACAGGCAAGTTAAACTATATATTTTTTATTTTAAATTAACATTGTACTGCCATCAGGTTCAACTAATCAAATATCAATATAGCCCCTCATACTCAAGAAAACAATTATTTAAATTCGTATTAATATTCAAATCAATACTGAAATATTTTAATCATGAAATTTAATGTGCATTTTGTTAGTTTACACACGACAAAATAAAAACTCAGCAGTATACAACTTTAAGATCAATTTTCAACCAATCATTTAACTCTGTCACTGATTATTTTATCTGATTGCAGGTCTCATCTGCGAGACATCAGGGACCGAAGTGTCCTGAGGCTGATTGAAAAGACCGACGGACCTGGTGGCATGACAGGTCCACTGGGTGCTCCTGTCGGAGGACCGCCTGGACTTCCTCCACATTGGGAAGACCAGAGTTACTTCAGCGAGCCCGAATTCGACAGTGAATTTCAGCACCAACACATCCACAAAAGCAAGGTCAGTCAAATTTAAATAATACCAAACGCAAATACCGAACAAATGGAAAAAATTAATAATCCTTTTATTACATTCACAATCCTTGAGTTTTACACACACTATAAACTCATAAAATCGTGATGAATACGTCTCCAAAAAAAAAAAAAATAAATGCCGGCTTGTTTTCTGTACAAGTTAAAAAAAAAAAAATTCATAGCCTCAGTGTTAAAATACTGAGATTATCAATCTCAAATGAGTATTTAAAAAAAAAAAAACATAAATAACATTTACAAATAGAAACAAAAGAGCTTAACAGTGATATTCGAATGGCAAGTGACACACCAGAATTCAATTTGATAGAATTTAAAATCTTGGCGGCACCACGAGAATACAGGGCAGAATTATAGATAGGCCGCTATGAGCTCATCGCCATTTGTCATACTTTCTCGATCCACAATTGCGGAGCGTATATAGCTAGATAGACGACCACCCTGATAGGCGATCGATTAAAATGCCTTGCAGGCTTGAGCTGCCGGCAGCCAAAGAGCACCGGAGTAGATTTTTTTCGGAACACTTCTCCAGTCCATTACGAGGGCTTTTTCAAATGGATCGGGAGTACAGCCATCGCACACGTTCATCACCATTCTCACCTCGCCCTCGGCGGGCTCGCGCTCCTCATCTTTCGTCTGATGTGCAGGCAATTGAACCCCAAAGCTCGCCAGACCAGAGAAATAATCGTTGTTGAGAGTCTGTGGTGCAAGGAAAGAATCGTCGATTACCGAGCCATCTGAAAAATGTACTAATGCCCGTTTCTTCTTCTCTGAGTCGCGTTTCACCAGAGTTTTATCTAATGCCTCTTCACGTGCGATAAATGTTACTTTATCATCCGTTTCACGCTTTGCCACTTTTTTCTGCGGCTCAAATGCCTGCACCTTGGCCATCGTTTCGCTATCGTCATCACGCTTAAAGAGGTTGTGGTACTGTCCATCAAGGAATCCGTAATCTTCCGCGGGTGTTTCTGGCGTGGGGTAGGTCAGCGAGCTGGGCAAGCGCTTGCCAAAGAATTGCGACGTGCCGTAGATGGGTCTGTAGACGGGTGTGGGAGCCGGAAGTGGTAGCAGTGAGCTGCTGGGATTAGCTGGTGGGAAGGGCATAGGCACTGGAGGTGCTGGAAGACTTGGGTGACGAAGTGTCACGCCGTTTTGTTGAATTTGAAGATTTGTTCCGGGATTGAGCTTTACCTGGGGGTGAAGAAGTAATTTAAGAATTTTATGTAGTTATTAAATTGAATTTTCAATGCTTACCTGGTGATTAATTTGACCTCCGGTAATGAAAGGATGCATGGGAAGCGGTGGGCCGGTAACAGGAGCCTGTGTTGTGGTTCTTGGTACATTGTTGCTGGTATCATGCTCAAAGTGGTGGGCATGATGATGTTTGTGATCACGATGGGCTTTTCCCGCGGTTAGTGCAACATTATACAGCTGTATCATCGTCAATTCCCCGAGCATTCCACCAGATCCTGTATGCAGGTATAATAATACACTTAATTTTTTACTAATTTTTTTAATTATCCCACACGAACACACAAATACCTGCTGGGGCTTCGTCTCCTTCGAGAAATCCTCCGCCGAGTTGACGTTGCTCTTGGCCGGATATAGCGATTCCACCACCTTTGATTACGTGACCCACCAGCTGAAATAAAAAAAGTTGAGTCGATCTGACGGGTAAAAAATTCACGCCCAGGATAAAAAAATTCGGGCTTTCATAGACTGAATTGAGCGATTCAAATCACCGAATTTTTTCGTCCTGGGCGATGGCGAGAAAATCGCGTGGCTAGGAAAACACGTTGACAAAAATTGCTATCGCACTTCACAGCTCAACGACTTTCGAGAACGTGCTCGATAGAGATTGAAGTGAATAGCCTGGTACGTAGAGCTACATGTTGATCAACATGTCGATAGCCAGCAATAAGATTCAAAGATAGCAAGGACGTCTTGAATGCAAAATCGCGCGACACGAGTGAAATTCACGTTGAATATGACTCCTTGGACGATTACGTGAATTGCACCCGTGTATACACTTGGCCTGTATGTCACTGAGAGTTTCGATAAGCTCAACATGATTTTGAGCGATGAGCTACTCACCCGGTTGTTGAAGCCACGACCAACCCGCTCATCATTGACCCATATTTGCCACTCTCCCGTGCGACCATTCCAACTCTGGCACGAGTGATACCATTTGTTCAGTCTCAAAGGATAATTCAGGCGGTAGAGATTGTGTCCGTCAATGTTGAGCATGTAGTACGAGCTTCTCGGCGTATTTGCGATCCACGACAGGATTGCACGTGGCTGATCGCCAACTGTAATCAAAGCGCGCAAGTCATTGCCAGGGAAATGAACATACGCCGTGCATAGACACTCATTTAGACTGACTTTCTACATGTACGAGAATAAAAAAAAAAAAAGCCTAGGCGCGACGCACGACACTCTAAACCTTTCTAAATAGCTAAATAGCTTTGTGTTATCCTTTCACAGTTTTTAGGCACGTCATTTCGGAGAGAATTCGAATTTATATAGAAAGTTATTTGCTCAGGTATTCAAGATATTATTTAAAATATTTCCTCTCACCTGCGTAAGAAAATAGAGGATGATTGTTTGTGTGATTGGTGAATTTTGTCCACATGCAGAGAGTAAATTCCTTCAGATCTGGCAGATCCAGTTTATAGTGGATATACTGGAAATTAAATAATTAATTTAATTGAACGATTTATAATCAGAGAAAGGATCGTTAATTCTTTTTGTCAATTTATATATGCTTTTCATGGGGTTAAAATTCTCTTGGCGTCGATAAAATTTCATTTTATTGAATCAATTAAAATCCAAATGTTAACAACTTCCTTCTGATATCTTTGCGTCAAGTACCAGCAGCATTTCACAATTCAATATATATTTTATGAGTGCACCATTAAGTTGGTTATTGATCTCGAGACTGGTTTTTTTTTTTTTTTATTTAATAGTTTTCTAAATTTTATTTGGCTTTGAATTTTTTTTCTTCTTCTCGATAAAAACTTGATTTTTTTTCTGTTTTTTTTTTTTGCCGAGAGAAATTTTTGTGTGACAATGGGCGTAAAAAGGTATAAACTGCTGTCTGCAGAATATTTTCATGCGTGTAATATTTGTTGTCTGCATACACACACACACGTGTCTCATCCCTCATCACTCGGTAACACTGCGTGCAGTCGCTTGCAAAATGTAAACGTGTCGTTATACACGGAAGTGCGAACATTGCCTCGCAACTTTTACCATATTTCCATGTACATTTCTCTGTGCAGGAGACATATATTTTGCACACACTGTATGGATACAGTTTATATTCCTTTTGATGCAATGATGTGACACTCTCAAGTTGGTATCCAAGTTTGGCACGAGTTCTTTTCCTTGTGCTCTGCTTTGGAATGCCGTGTATGCAATCTAATGACACTTTTTCACAAGAAATCGCTGTGTGACGTCTCGTAGGGCAGATTCTATTGCCTATTCAACGTATCAGAAATTTGTTCAACCACTTTGAGCAATCGCATATCTGCAACCTTTTCCGGCTTTCATGGCACAACGTAACCGTCGCTCATTGATCCACACAAACACGTCTTCACTTTCATAGTTATCTTAACAGGTGTGCAGTCGATTTAAAGCCTTGCGTGTGAATAACCTCAAGATGTAACATTTCTCAAGTTGAACTTCACAATGAAAAGTGAAATTTATATCAGTAATCATCATAGTCACTTCCGTGTTGAAAATGTCTTTTTTCTGTTTGTCTAATTGACATCAAGATTAAATCTTAATTCACAACTCATTAGATACACACATTAGTCATTAAATTGTGGTTTTTTCTTACCATCGAAATGATCATAATTTTCATTTGGGGCTCGTAAAAACATTAAATGAATTCATTTAATAGTTAAAGCGACTGTTTAAAGGGAAAACTAAGGATTAAAGGTAATCAAAACTTCTCAAAGTTTCCCACGCAATTTAAACCAACATCAGTAGCTCATTACACCAGTAATGCTCAGTAGTTTTTTATATTTTTTTTCCCCAACTCACAACATCCGGTAAAAACTTCTGAGTGCTTTACAAATACTTTTTGTATTTTGTCTCAAGATTTAAAATAAAAATAAAATATTTTCTTGGCTTTGTATAAATATTACTAAAATGTGCTAATCATCGCACGTCAACTTGTAAGAGGAAGCGAGGACTGCGCGAAAGGAAAGTACATGCAATATAAGTACCGGATGTGATTTGATCAGTCTATTACAGCTGCTCCATCAGCAATTGCTGAACAATCTGTGATTTTTTTTTTTTTTTTACATAACTAAATGCTCCATCTTATGTTTATAGATATTTTTAGACACGTTTAACTATTACAGTTTAGCAATTTCTCGCGGCTTTACTACACTACCAAGCCCAATAAAAAATACAAATCGTGTGCGGTGAAGGCGAGAATGAAATTTCACTGCGTGGATGGATGTAGGTATGTAAGTGCTTTAGCATTATTGGCACGACCCTCATTTTGTGAGCGGAAAATCGTGGCTATTTAGATTTTAGTTCCTGCCTACATAATTTTGACATTAGGGTAAAATCTCGACACATGAGTTTCACTCGCTTTCATCAATCACACCTGCCCACTGATTGTCCATTTTTTTCTTGAATTTTTTATCAATTTTACCTTGAGAGTGCGTTTAGATGAAAGTGTGATTTTGCGTTTTAAATTGTAGGGGATAAATATTAATTGAAGTTTGAAAATTCTTTGAAATAATTTCATATCAATCTCACCTCGAAATAGAGCTGTTGGTTCATAGACACTTTATATAGTGCACACGTGTCCTGATCCTGCTGTGCGAGCAATTGTTGCGATAGTGGTGCTTCAGGCAGAGTATAAGCTGACTGACCACCATATACTGCGGCTTCTTGATGAAGAATACTTGTGCCCAGTTGAGCTGGAACAATCGGTCTCCATGAAGATACTCTCAGCGTTGTGGAGAGTAGAATGCACAAAAGTAAGAGCATCGTATCTTCTCTCATTTTTCTTCAATAATCTGAAATTATGACACAAACTTTTATCACTTCCGTCAATTGAAACGGGATATTCTCTTGCCATTAGTAATTAATAGCCCCTTGTAAATTTCAACTAAAAAAAAAATCTATATCTGTTTTGGAAGTTAAAAAATGTTATATTCTGTTTTAGAATTAAAATTAACAACGATTTTGGTGGCGTTTAATACGAAAAAAAAATTTTTTTTTTTTGTGAAATTTTTGAATAGGTATGTATATACCACTTGAAAATCTCGTTTTTGTGATTTTTTTTTTGTTTTTTGCGAATAACTCGATAACTAAGCGAGATATTGAAAAATTTTACTCTAGTTAAATAGATAGAAATTTAATTTTCTACAAAAAATGTAGAATACATTTTTCTAATATTTTGCCTCGTTTTTGAGATATTTCGAAAAATTAAAATTTCTAAAAATCGATTATATCTTGAAAAACAAGAAAGATGGAGAAAAATTTGATTTATATTTTTTGTAGTAAATTCAAACCTTAATCATTTCACTTTAATGAAATTTTTCGGTATCTCGCTTGATTATCGAGTTATCACAAAAAAACCAAAAAAAATCACGAAACCAGCGATATTTCCAAGGGTATTACCCCTTGAAAAATATTTTTTTTTCTATCTTAACTAAACATTCTTAAATTTATTCTAAATACGTTTGAATATTATTACATAATATTTTGAAGGAATACAAATAATATTAACAAAAAAAAAACGCTTATGCTCTTGGGGCATTAGCAACGTGATATTTCGATAAATTTCTTGTTCATGAAACTCCAAGTGAATAATCTCTTTTTATAGTTACAAAAGCAATCTGAAAAGTAGGTCAAATATAAAAACAATTTACAAAGCCTTTAATTCACAAGATATTTAAGAAATAAAATCGATAATGCATCATTTTATTTTACTTGATCAATGAAAAATGCTATTAAATTTTTTAATCCATCTAATTTAATAACATAAAAGATATTTTTTAATCAATGTCCCTTTTTATTACTTCAGACTGTGTTTTGACGGATGTGAAACAAAATACTATATACTTATCTTTTTATTACTTAAAAAGAAAATAAAAACATGGATTTTCGTCTGTTGAATTGAGGCTAGATCTGTTGTAACGAGGCAAGCATAAGTATATTCGCGTGAAATTAACAAATCGTGAATTTTTCAAGGCAAAGAGGGGGCATGTGCTTCCCGTCGCAATTAAAATCCCCAGACGTAGATCGAAAGTGGTTCGAGAGCACCTAGTTATCCACACGCCACGTGCTTCTGCTCGTTGACTCGCTAACGATAAGCAACGAAGACATAGCCATGTAAGGCGGTAGTGTATCACAAGCTGGATATAATCGTACGCTGCGCTAATTGATTTACAGTAGACGATCGTGCACGTCCAATTAAGGCAAAAACTCCACATGCCCTCGCGGTGTCTGCGTAAAATCCAAACGATACATAACATTAATCCAATGCGTATAATACTATTATCAAATGCCAAAATAAATAACGCACGCACTATAAAATGTCGAGTAAATCATCTAAATTTATTAATTAATTTATTTTTTTCCGCTGAGTAATATATTTCTTATGCTGCTATAAAAATTACACAATTATTTCACATGAATTTATTAATATTTAGACGATTTCACTGGGCTTCAATGAATTGATACTATACGTCACAGTTCAGATGTCTCAGTCGTGTTTGACTAGTTTTTCGTAGATTTCGCTAGTTATGTCACGAAGTTTTTTTAATATTTACTAATCAACGTATGAAAATCACCATCGACGTGTTTTTTTTTTTTTTTTACTTTAATCTGCGAAATTCTGATTAATCATTTTATAGCTGATGCGAATCACTTTCAAGTATATACTTTCTCTGCACGTAAAATAACAAGTTGGGCTACGACTGTCAACATTGCGAAATGATTTACTATATCACATAATGTTGATAACGATCAAATACCTGACGCTAGACTGCAATGACTAAGTAATTTTATTCGCTATGATTTAATACATTTCTAACTGTCAAATTAAGGGTTATATAACTGGCGTGAGATTTTATATTATTTTAGAATGTCGAAAATGAAAACATCAATCTTAGCTGTGTATGAAAGTTCTTGATATACTTTCAAGTGCATCTACCAAACGTGTGAGGCTTTCGCTTCAGATTAATATCAAGGTCCATTGTGTACACGGTTTTAGACAAATGTCGACGACTTTCATGAATGCATTTATGACGGTAATTTAGCTTTATACACGGAGAACAAAGGTATAGTTGCTACCAATGCTGCACGACCACCAATTTCTAGTGCATCGGTAAAACTTGGCCATTGTTTGCGCCACGAGCTTGCCCTGGTCATTTATTGTCGGTAAGATACTTGTGTTAGAGGAGTGAGAAATCTTTTCCGACGACAAAACGAAGATACAGACGCTAATAATTCAGTAGACATTTTATATCGTCTCCTTGAGGCACTGGTAGAGTCGAAACATGAATAGAATAACTCTAGCGCGCTTTAAATGCTTATGTAAATATTTTTATGTCCTGTTAGTCAATCTTACATGTGTACAAGTGATTACTGGAGCATAAAATTTATTTAGATGTCTAGAAATACTCTGTGAGATGAAAAAAAAAAAAAAATTAGGTTTTAATCTGATACAACTCGGTTTTTATGGGTTTTAATGTGTGATATATGGTTTATTGATTTGTTTAAATTGATAGAAGTGAAAATAGGAATGTTAAATTAGATTTGTTCGTACATGTACGAAAATTTGCGATAGTGAAGACAAGAAAAAAAAATTTTTTATGATCTTATTTCAACTATTTTTTCGAATTTCGTGAGCAACCTCTAAAAATGCTTGTATCAAGCTAATTTTTTAAAAAGTCTCTTAAAACATGATAGACTATGATTTTTTTTATATGAGATCTGAAAAACAAAAATAGTTGGTTTGTTCTGTTTCAATAAATAGGAAAAGTTAATTTTTTTACTGTATCTTAGAAATCAATTTGACGAGTGCAGAAATACTCTCGTGAGAGACTGTGCAAAATATTAGTTGAACATTGTGACATGAGTGAGAGAGGATACACGGTGTAAAGAGTGAAATTAATGAAAGATCTTTTCAAGTTTTTAAACTTTTCTCTTTAGACAGAGTTGATTGTGAAAAGCCAAGTTTAAATTTGCTGAAACCTTCGATGATAAACTCAAGTAAAAAAAAAGGAATCTCTGTATAAACCGGAAAACTTTGAAACAGCCTTCTCTCATCAGAGCCACTGTCATTATTATATATGCCCTCACAAAAGAATTTCTAGTAATCTTTCCCACTATCAAGATCAAAATGATAAATTATTTAAACCACAAAAAACTTGAGTTGAAAATTCTTAAAATGAAAAAAAAAAAAAAAATTATTTACTAACGCAAATGAACATTGAATAAAATGAAAAATATATTTTAAAAAATCAACAGAGTAAAAAAAATGCGAGTATCCAAATTGAATTGAAATAAAAGTATATTCTCTGCGAAAAAAAAAATTCACGAGTTTACACAAAACTCACACTAAACAAAACAAGATAAAATTTTTAAAAACCTTGCCTTGGCAGGGCGTCAAGTAGATCCTCGCGGTCTCGAAACAGAAAGGTAACTGTCCGTTTGCGAAGCTTTCCGTACACCTCGTAAACTCTCTGGAGAGACCATCCACCTCCTACTCAGGAGCCGCGTTGCTATATGAGTGCACGCGTTGCGTGAAGTCAATGTGTCGAAAACCCCCACGGAAACTCTCGACAAATTAAAAACCTCTGTGTGTGCATTGTGCAGATAAAATGCCAACTAAAAAAAATGCACCACAAGTTTCTACACAACCAATCTAAATAAATCACAATCGATCCTTCAGTTTATGTACAAAGAGAGAGAGAACGTCGTCCTTCACAAGAGTTTACAATAATTAATCCAATCTTCAGGTGCGTAGGAAAAAAAACAAGTGAAATATCGCACTAATTATTCATGCAAATACTCACCCAATTTTTTTTTCCGTGCAGAATTTTAGCAACTAACACAAATAAACAGAATTATACAGTTGGATATTTTGTTGGCTATAGTTTCGGAAGATAATACAGCGGTAAATTAGGAAAGACAGTGTTAAACAATATATAGTTTAAATGTTTTATATTCAGAATAATAATTTTCCAAGCGATTATCTCATTGCGAGCTTACGGTAACGGCGTTAGATTAGGTATCTCGTGGGAATTAGAATATAACTCGGTGTCATTATGTGTGAGGAGAGGCTCTATGTCGTCATTACATGCTCCACCAACGTCTCATGTTCTCCGTGCCCACACACGTACTTTTCTCCCTGCTGTGGCCACATCTACATGCGCATTGTCTCTCCATTGTATATGCCTGGGTGATCCCATAACGTAGTGCAATCACGCTTGCTGCAGTATTTACAGATAATTCTCCGCGAGACATGGAAAAATCGCAGACATATACTTGAAAACACCTTACACAATCTTGTAAGAGCCCAGGTATTTTCTGGCCTGCCTGGGATGGAAAGCACTCTGAAGATTGGAAAAAAGAAGCAAAAAAAAAAAGGATGAAATAATAAAAAAACCGACGGCAAATGAAAGAACAATACAAAGACGACCGATGATTGCTCTTATCCTGCACGCCCATGCAAAAACTTTCACCATGGCGAGCATCCCTGTCCAGAAAACATCCGGAGATCGTGCGATGCAGACTTGGCAATTGGAGCGGAATATCTTGGATAAGCTACACTTAGTGTGTGTATTCACATAAAATGTAAATATAAAACGTGTGTCTCATGAATACAAGTTCAGCTCTGATGAGGAACTTGATGAGATGTGTCAGAGGTAGTGCCAACACCATCTAGCTATACTGATCTGCTATACTTGGCTGATTCCAAAGACAATTGAGAGTGAATGCAGAGCCGTTAACCGCAACGAGTTGACGCCGGGTCAGCATTTCCGTTTAAGCCTGGGTCGAAGGTCGATGTTTCAGGTATATACCAAGTGCCAGCAATCCAATTAGTTACAATCAGTGGAGATGAAAGTGTTTAGAGAGGGTTCCGATAGATAGACGTTCTGCTCACATCAAAGCCCGAGGCGAACAAGAGGTACAATTAGTCTCGCGATAATTTGATATTTGCAATCATTGATTTTCTGCACTGGGACACAGGCAGTTTTTTTTTTTTGCCTTGTTGCGTAATATTTTTTTGTTTGGCTTTCTGACCATTAATCTCTTTTGTTGGCTATTGGAAATTTTGACAGACATTAAAACAGCTAAAAATTCGAAGTGCTTGATCAATGACAATCAAATTGTCAGCTTCACGGTCACTGCGGTCTCTCACGATCGATAAAATGCATGGGCATGCTTGTTATTAGAGAATTTACACATGAGAATCACAGCGAAGGGAGGGCCTTGAACGTCACGGATGAATAAATAACAATTATGGCAGTTTCACTTGAGTCTATATCATGTGCCCTTTTTTTTCTTCTCTCACTTTTCGCTTGATGGGCAAACTTGGGGGAGAAAGTTGGGTCGAAAATTACGAAAGTCTATATATACTCAGTCAAAAAGAAGAAGTCTATGTGAATAATTATTTATGTGAGTTATTAAAAACGTATATTCTATTAATCGCTATCGCAAGGAATATCAAGCGCAGTTTCTCCGCTATTGAGTGATACTCGTGTGATGGAGATTGGAGAATAAAGAGAGAGATAAAAAAAGCCAAGTAGAGCAGCCGTGATCAATCAAGAAATGATCTCGTTAGCTGTCCAATTAATCGTTCAGTTCTTCCTCTAGTTAGCTTTATTAACTTGGACGTTCTACAATTTCACAGTAAATTCATATTCTCCTTCTCGTATAATTTCTCTGCACTATTGAAAAATTGATTTTTCGATCGTTGAACGAGGTCGCAACATCATTAAATTGTAAAAACACCACCCGCATTTTGCTGGAGTATTTTTTTTTGTTCAACTTTAAAATATGAACTCTCGTTTATCTTTCACCCCAATTTCTTTCAATTTGAGGCTCTGTCTCGTGAGCTATTCAATGGCCAGAAGAGGCGCCTGTTAAGACAGATGAAAGCAAGCCTTTCACTCAGCTTCACTATTTTGCAACTCTTTCATATACGCAACCAAGCGACCTTGAGCGAATCTACTGAGTATAGCGCAGTTCCACAGTCTTGAGAATTAGTAAGAAAGAAATGCAATTCTAAACCGAAAAAACCTGACCTTGCTTTCAGGCATTTCTTCCAACTAAAGAAAATAATAATTGTTACAAATATTTTCTTTATTATTCATCAAAGATCATCATACACGTTTCTTTTTTTTTTTTTTTTTTAATTAAAAGCCTTAAGATATCCAACCTTAAACTAAACATTGATACATCAATTTTTCGTTGTTTTTTTCCTTTACATTCATGAAAATATCTCGATGGCGGATGTGTTGTATATGGATAAAATATTCCCACGATATGTTGTTCCACAGTATGACTCCAACTCATGTGTATAGAGAGTATATCCATTTTTGTATGTTGAATAATACGTCGAAACTTTATGCAAGTTTTTAATTATAAAAAAGTATACCGTAAAAAATAGCTTGAGAAAACGAATATAACGAACAACTAGATAATTATTGATTATCGTTTGACTAAATACTTGTAGTTTAGTATTAAATAAAAATTATCTCACAGGCAGTGATGAAAAAAGTTCTGGACATTCTTAGTTACATGGAATTTTAATTGGATATCATGCAGGTTCAAAGTATGTATAGAGGAGATTCGAGATTATATCTGTGATCATACATACTTAACAATGTTACCCTCTAGATAATAATCAAACTCGTGGGTGTGCACTTTCATATTGTACCTACCTACACAGTTGAAAAACCATTTTCTACCATATCCGGAATTGATCTCACGCCTTGCACTCTCGCTGTCGATGCGCATATAACACAATGAGCGCGTCGGAATAAATAAAAGGTGTTGTATGCATCAGCAAACTGTGGTAGTCGTACTGCCACTTGCTCAAATTATCCTGCAATCCAAATTACCCATGATTTTTTATGCTCAGAAATTTTTTTTTTTTTTCAGTTTAAACTGTGTAAAAATATTTTAGTATTTTTTTATTATTGACAAACGACTTGTGTTCTACACTCGCGATATAATAGAGTATATAGAATTGTTTGAAATAACATACTTTTCACATTGCATTATCATATATACCAAGTTCTCAAGCAAATTCTTCTATTTCTTATGCTCATCCTGTCGTTCAAGTTAGTGCACTCTTTGCACCAGGTTCACAAGATCATATTCAGTGTTAGAGAGCCCCACATATCTACCTTAAAAACAATGTCATTACGTGTAAGGTGACACGTCGTCGTTCTGCTGCTGCTAATTAGAGTCGTGAAATTGTTTCTTTTTTTGTCTTTCGTGTGTGTGTGTGCTCTATTAAGGAGGAATTTCTGTTCCTGAAGTGACAATAGAGGGGTAAAAAGTGATTATGACTAGTGCGACATTGTTAAACACTTTCATCTATGCCCTAATAAAATATCCATAAATGAAAGTACCATCCAGGTAATTGGCAGGTAACCACTGCTCTAAAAATACTTGTCACTGCATTCCAATTTTTTTTTTTTTTTCGTTTATGTTTTTCTGCTTGGCTGTATTCGGGCAATCTCATTAGCTAGAAAATATTGCTGTATTCTCACAAACGCACACTGGACGGAAACTCGTTCAGTACGTAATATTCCCTTAATGTATTTTAATTAAAAAGCAATTAACCACTCAGGTTTTTTCTGTTTTTTTTTTTTTTTTCACACGGATATTCGCAACAGCAGCCCAACACAACCAATCGATAAACTGGCTTTTAGTAGTACCAGAAATTTCTCAAATTCTCAATATATATTAATCTGGATAAATTGGCAATCTCGATGTTGGAAATAGCCTCGAGATCGTGTCCTTGCACTTGCTGCTGCGCTTGAAATCGATTATCCCGCGACGCTTGATCGTTGCACAACGCGAAGATTGATAGCCCGGAGTGATTAGTCATCGTCGACACAAAGATTCCAATGTTATTGTCAGTGGAATTAAAAGGTTATTATATCATTATTTATTTCATAATAATCATTGTGATGCTAGATATTATCTTGGACGAAAAAATTCGGGGTTTTTGAATCAATAAGGAACTATTGCAAAATTAATTAATCTGTATTATGACAATAATAGTCGATCTAGACTTTAATCTCTTTATTTATTAGAGACTGTAGTCTCAACGATGAATTATTTCAGTGATTTGAATCGCTCAATTCGGTCTATGAAAACCCAAATTTCTTTGTCCTAGGCAAATCTTTTTTGAGAATACATTATTTTATAAATTTAAAATATATATATACTGGAATTTTTTTTTTTGTATATTAACGAGACACAATCATTTCTTTATTCTCGTTAGACGTGCATAAATAATATAGAATAACGATGCAAACTGACATTGTATTCTCATCACGAGATGAGTTTATCTATATAACACACGACACGACAGAAGGAAAAAGAAAGTTTTTATGAACGTGCGGCGAGTGACAGAAAGATGCAAATCATTTCCTCCATATTCACTGTGCTTTAATTCTCTTTGACAGACAAATGAGTGGATTTCTTCACAGAGTGTCGTGTTCAGGTGACACAAAATATATTATATCACGTTATAAAATTTAAATAAACCAACGAAAGAGCCCCTCTGGCCCCAAAATATGTCTAAAGAACTCTCATTTGACCAATCAACATGGCATTATTTTACTCAGCTGCCTCACAAATAGATGGAAAGGTTTATTGGGACAAGTGAAGGTAATTTTGGCTTGGAGGTTCGTTGCGGAAGAGCTGGGCTAATCGATTGCCTGGCTGCTGCAACTATAACCAGGGTGAATTTCAGGCCCTCTGGGCATCCTCTCATTACGTAAGAAATCATAGCGGCACCTCCGGCAAAATTGAGGAATTACTGACTGCAACAGCACACGCGAATCACGTTAATTTCGTCAGCCCTGAAATAAATCGAATCACCATCATCAGTATATTGGCGAATCAATCCTGTGGATAAATAGACACTGTGTCACTAAAAAATAGCAATATTAATCATGAAGCAGAAAAAGAAAAAATCTTGGTGTCAAGCTGAGAGAAATAAAGTTACAACCTGATCGATTGCTCAATCGTATATTTCGCAGAAGAACGATGTGAAGAAACTAAACTCGCGAAAACCAGTTGGCGCAAACTTTTTCGTTCAAGTGCCTCTGATGGGCTTCCAACGAGGCCGCAATCAGCCATCAATCTATAACAATAGAGAGGACTCCTCAGAGGCCATTTCAGATCTAGGATAAACCTTTGGGTCACTTCTAAATGCCCTTTATAAGCTCAAACTCCGATGTTTATATCGACAAGTTGCGCAAATACCTTGATTTCAGTTTAAACAGTATTGCAAGTCACTTGAATGAAACAAGCAACATCAACTAGTTGTCCCTTGATCCTCATTAAGCAGCTGCCCCATTGATTAAATTGAACTCTCAAGTGGACGATGATTTATTTTGCCACGAGCTCTTACGCACATCAACTCACACATTGCCTCAACTTTCGCTCAATAGCAGTTGAGCCAGCAGCACTCTGACACGAATTTACCTGGTGGCATACGACCGACAGGATAATTGTTGCAGGATTAATTAGCACGAAATTGAAGCCACAAAGCGACATTCTGTTGTCGCTGTGTGGAACCTTTGCGAAATTCATTCTCACGAAACTATTCGACGATGCTATAACGTAATTGATGTAATGGTGGTTGATCATTGCTGGATTGACTGGTGTGTCAGGCAGTTCAATTGCTTGGGCGCCGATTATAGCCTGAATGACCCTCCTCAGGCTGCTGGTCCTCGTGATCAATAATCAGTTGAGAAACTAGTCTGGATTAGAGGCTGGTTTGAATATATTTTGTTTTCTCGATCGATTTAGTTGAGCACGACGTCGTGATGCTTTAAATTGTCCCTTTGCACACTTTCGAGAGCGCACTATCTCCTAGAACAATCACGACGTGTTCTCGTTTCCCCCATTCAGCCAACTATTTATTCTCCATCCATACTTGCATGAATAGCCGGCATTGTTGCATCCGTGAATGCATGTGTGGGCACATAGGGCTGAATGAAGATGTACGTAAACCAGGAATAACATTCGCAGACAACTGCGAACCCTGATGAGTTTCCAATAAGTTCCTTGTGGGTAAAATATCCAGTCTGGTGATAACCACGGGTTTTACGATTTATCCGGATTCTTCAGATTACGATGATTATTGCCCGCGAATTTTACGAGGGAAATCGCAAAGATTAAAGATTTTTTTTTTTTTAGTATTTTAGTTGATTTTTTTCTTAAGACAGTAAATAGGCTTGAAAATGAACGAAGAAAATTGGTTGGATTGTTTATTTATTTTTTTCGATGCATCAAACTGGTTTAGGTAAAACGAGTGATACTGTTGTGACCATAAAAACAGACCGGAATTAACTCTGTGTTACACATTTCTGCAATGTTTCAGTATAGACAGTAACTGAGATCTGTTTTAGGAATTGGATATTTATATTTCTATATTTGTCTATAGTTTGATGCAATCTCGTAATTTCTCAGACAAATATTTTTAATTGATAAAATATCGATAATTAAAAAATTATGACATTATATTAATTAGCTATTTTTCTGCGTTTCTGCAGAATTTCATGTAGTTTTATTTAGAGTATTTTTTAAAAGAATTCACTACTTAAAATCCACAAAATTAATGATTTATAGGGTGACTTTAGATCTCAAATTCGGGATTTGACGAGAAATAATTATACAACTTGATGTTCAATGTTCTATTTCGTGATGATATTTTTTTCAAAGTTAGTTTAGAGTCTTAAACTACCCTAAAAAACCCCAAATTTATACGAAATAATTATGTAATACAGTGTTAGATGTTTTGTTTTGCCATTCAATTTTTTTTATAGTTGCATCATTTAAGCGGAATAGTTATAAAATTATCAGTTGATGTGTTGGATTATTAGTTGAAATTTTTTATTGTGGTTAAATTAAATAATATTATTATGAAAATTTTCCTGTTCTTTATTTTATTAGAGAGTATATATGATGTGGCAACGGGAGATATTTCCTCGAGATTTAAAATACAACTGGACCACATTCTAAAATATTAGTCGAAAGTACAGAGTATGTGCTGTGTTAGTAACGATGCATTATCATCATTGGGAGAAAGTTTTTAAGTGCATATAAATTCAACATCAGTGAATTCCCTTATTTCGCGGTTGATTCTACAATATACAACAGCGATATAAAATTGTTTTTTTATCCTAAAGCATAAAGACCTACTTTTCCATCGTTTATATCACGAATGGAAATAATAATTCCCTCCGTAATATATTACTCCTTCATGTTTATTACTGTCTGTACCATGGCGAACTGTGAAAATTCATCACACCCAAAGTACCAGTAAGTTTTAACTTGCTTTACGAGACGTTTTTATAGTTAAGAAAGTGAAGAAACACATAAAAAACAACAACAACCTATATACATATATGGAAATAAACAGACAGGATTCTTCATGGTTTTTTGCTGCAGGCGCATCAAAATATTTTTCAATGCAGCGAAAGTTAAATGTCGCAGATACACGTGTTAGGAAATTTAACTTATAAATTAACTATCCAAGTAAAATGATCAATTGATCCGGAAGACAGTGACAATTTTAATTCCTCCTCCATTTACTTTGACCAATCAACGAGAGATAGAAGCAGGAAGTGCATTAACTCGCAAATTGCAGATCTAACAACGGTATGAGTCACACTTGTCGCCTTGCACTTGGACGTTGCAAAGAGAAATTGCAAGGAAGTGAGGAACATTAATTACGAGGATGAAAATACAGCTACAGTGTTCTTATCGCATGTATTGAGTCAGGCGCGATAGAAATTAACTATTTGCTAGAACTTGATCATATACTCGAAAGCTTCAATTCAAACAATCAAAGATCTAATTAAAGTGGCAGGAAAAAACTGACTTTTTGTTTTACGGTTTTCATAAAAAAAAAAAAATCAGCTTTATACAAATATATTTAAAGATTACTCACAAATTTAGAAATTTAGAAAAATGGTTAAAATATGGTTGTAAACTATTTTTTTCTGATTTTCATCATCAAAATCATGCATTTGTTAATTTTTTTATTTTATAATTTCTTTTTTCATCACGAAAAAAAATAAATTTTTAATATTATTATTAATATTTCGAACTAAAACTAGAACTTTTGACAATTTTAGCTTAAATATTGAGCTAATTTGTAGAAAATTCTCTTAAAACATAATAAACTATGATTTTTTGATATATGAAATCTGAAAAAAATTGTCGGTTTTTTGCGCCACCCTACTCTTTATTTATCGATCCACTTCTTCACTGACATTACTTCTAAACGCTCTTATATATATACACAAAAAGCTATTGATTACCAAAGAGTTTACTTCAAGTGTTTCCGCTCGCCAGATTTCTCACGCAACACTCTAACTCGTATAGTCTGCAATTACAGTCAACTAACATCAAGATTAAAGGCACGAGCTCTCTCAAGTATTATTAAATACGGAATATACTCTATTGACATGAAATCTTGAGTAACTGATCTAGAAGAAACCGTTTAACAACAAATTAAACAGACAAAAAAAATTTATTATTGAATCACATAATCATCTTGTCAACTAAATCAATCATTCGTTTTTTTCTTTTTGATAATTCTAACGAATATGTTTACAGTATTTTATTATTTTGATTAAGAATATTAAAGACCCCACACTGGCTATCGACATTCTTCAGTATTGCTCCGCCAAACACCTTGACGGGCGTTCGCGTCCACGAGATAAGAAGGCGAGAGCCACCAATAAAGGGGCTTCCCCGTCCTACCTCACACTGAAAGTAGCCAGTTTCGATCATGCGTAATCCTATGGGCTTGGTGGACGACCTCGGTGGATTTCTTTGCCAAGTCGAAGTTATTGGCAGCTGTCTTGGGGTGATCCTCCTGATAGAAGATCGCAGTGAGGGCTTAGTCGTCACTGACTGTTCGTATTGGTGCACTAGGGTATATCGGGCACGTGGCGCACGTGGGAAAAGCGCTGGGCCAATGCTCGTTGGCTCAGCAAACTCGGAAAACTCGAGGCTAGAGTCATCGCCCAATTGATTGCCTTCAAAAGCCGGACTGGAGGCTTCAAAAGCCGAGGCCAAGAGCAGATTGAATCCAAGCACAGCTCCCTCAATACCCTCTTCTAGTCCTTTGTCAAAGTCCGTGTACTCCTGACCAAGCACGATATCTCCATCCTTCGGAATCACATGGCCCGCCATCTGTAAACACGTTAAAACAATTTCTAGATATTTTGCACAGACTTTTGTGAAAGTCTACACCTGGCAGGAAACTAGCTGCGATAAAGCAGAGATCTACATCAGTCTTTTAAAGTTAAGTGAAATTTTTCCCACCTCTGATGTATATCCATCAAGTTGAATCTGACCATCGATCCACAAACCGTAGCGTCCTTGAGCGTTGTCCCAGCTCTGGCAAATGTGGTACCACTGATTCTCAATAATTGACGTTGGTTGAGCAAAGATTTCAATGTTGTTAATCTCAAGATGGATACTCTGACCATTCGCGGCTATCCATGCTCTGACAAGCCGATCTTTTTCATTCTCTGCAATCAAGTCAATTGTGGCAGGTATGACATAAAAAATGCAATCATTAATTCTATTACTTGAGATTTGTGTTGACTCATTGAAATATTTGACATTAAGTAGGTCAGAATAATTCTGATATTGTTGCGCAATATTTTTATAGGGGCTCGAATACCGGTTTTCCATATATACAGCCATCGTGATATCGATCGCGCAGTATACAGAGAATCTATTGCGTATGAAAGTTTAGCGAGTTGGTGTATGAGATAAATAAAAATTATGGTCCAGTAAACTTGAATTATAAACGATTCAATTAACGCGATTGAACAAATGCTCGATATTAATTATGGCTTCCCTGTAGATCGAGTTAAGGCTAGTAAGTCTCAAAGGGCTTCGAGATTCTATCATGTGCAACAAGTATAAGCAATTGCTTTAGCTGTTTCGAATTGATTATTTGACTATTATGCGACCTTTAAAAATCCTTTTATCGAGCTAATTTTTTGTGATTTGCCGTCTTAAATGCAAAAAATGTAATAGAAATTAACACAGACAGTTGCGCCGTCTGCTATACCGTGACTTTTACAATTACCAACTACTTTCCACTATGTAGTTGACTGTTACCGATCATGCAACCAACGAGTTTCATGGTTACACAGCCATATAACAAATTAATACCCCCCGTTGCGATTCCTGTGGATTCGTTTACTCACTTGAGTAGGAGAATATTGAATGTGGGTACGTGAGGTTGGTGGACTTGACCCACACGCAGAAAGTAAACTCTTGGATTTCTGGAACTGGCATCTGCCATCTGAGAAACTGGACAACCATGTTTGCTTTAGTTAATCATCTATGTTAAATTTAATTAAACTGTCTTCAGAGAAAACACACACAGAAATTAATTACCTGAATATATCCACGTTGAGTTAGTTCAGCTTTGTGCATTGGAGTTTGATTTTTGCTTGTAACTTTGACAGAGCTCAAAACACCCGGCGTTGTTGATGCAGTGTCAGTGGCAGCTCTGACAACACCGGTCACCAGTATTATAATCCACATCACGTTCATCGTTCTTTTTCTTTTCTTTTTTTGTTTACAGATCGAGAGCTCTGATATAAATAAAATTTTCTCACTGACAAACTAGCAACTTGAAGAATTGTCGGCAAGTGCGTGAAAACTCGGACGGCTTTCACACGAGGTCTTAGCAATATAATGTGTCGCTCGTTGCGTGAAATACAAATCAATGAATAGATAGTGTGTGGTGTCTGTTGGGAGTTGAGAGACAATCTAGGAGGGAGATTTCAAGATCCCTGGGCTACGTTGCGTCAATTTTACCTGGAGCACAGGTCGCTCCAAGGGATTTCGTGACTTGTGATGTATTTGCCCCTCTATTACCAGCTCATTTCCACAGGTCCACTGGAAATTTCCTAAAGCTTTCTCGCAATCTCGGCTGTAGTGTCGATTAATCATCTGAAACTTTGATGAACGTGTGGGTAAATTTGCCAAGCGCTGCCTATCGTATTTATTGTACGCTCTCTTGGCACGGAAAAACCTGATCAGTTTTACTTATAAACAGTAGAATTCCCCCTACATAGAATCAAATATTTTACTCTATTAAGTGTATACTAAAAAATCAAGAAACGATACTAAATGTATAGGAGTAAAATGTACCCAAGTAATATTCTATTACGCTGTGAAATTTTTTTTTCCGTGTGTTATTTACACGTCCAACATGGAGGGGTAAAATAATATATAGTTATACTGCTATATCGATCCTTCAACACCTAATCCACCTATCTATACTCGTGCTACTGTAGATGCAGCATGTGTGTACACATTTTTTATAAACCAGAGCATCCTCTTGAGTCTCATCGATCCAGCAAACACCACCTACCTACTTACACAGCACGCATGGCACATTTCACTTTGCACACTCCTCTGCAACGACGTGCGTCCACTTCGTCCGACGTTTCACTGACGACACTGTCCGCGTTGGTCCTTGTGAGATCCTCCTCCCGCCAACTAGGACCACTTTGTGCATTTACGTGACTTATGTAATCACTTCAGCTCACCTGCATTAATATTAAGTAGTCCTTGATAAATCATCCAATGTGTCTTATTACAAATTTGCATCGATAAACAACAATTTTTGTGTACTGTCACTTGTGAAATTTTTATCTTTCAATAATTAATTAACAAAAAAAAAAAAAGACGAGATTGAGTCACGTGAAATTCTCTCAGTTGTTTCGATGCAACTGGAAAAAGAAAAGCCGACACAGCACCAATAAAAAGTGCTGCGTTCAGTGAGTGGGAAATAATTCTTAGATTTTTTTTTAAACCATCAATTATAAAATTCTAAAGGTATGAAGTAATTCTTTGATCCAAGTATCAGAATATCGCGAAATACTTGTTTTTTATAGTTAATATTATAGTGATTTAATAGATATTTCAATTTTTTTCTCTAATTTTTATTCAAGTTTACTGATATAGGGGGTTTATATTACTCGGGAAAATTGTCGCAAATTAATTCCAGGCATTTAAACACGCTCACAAACACTTCGAGCTAGAGGGTTGAGTCTTGTGACAGTCTAATACTTGCTCATAGCGCAGTGTCACGTTTCACCGCAGTATTTAGCTCCATTGCGGGTGTCTGTAAACGCTTTTCAGGTCTCGATATCAACGTGATGGATTTTCACCAGCAGTGTGCACATCTCAACACAACGCAACTTTCAATTTGTCGACGACAAACATGAGACTTGTGCGAGCTCTATGAATTAATATGCGGTACATCGTAAATTTGAGCTTTTAAGTGGCGTCAGCTCGCGAATAACTCTGCAGATATTGTTTGATACTTCTCTACTAATTTATGCCCCAAGAGAAATATATTTCTTTCACGAGGTAAACACGCGGGAGAGAGTTAAACTCGCATAGAAATATTAACTCCCACGGTTGTAAAATATGTAATAGTATTATTGTTTAAAGAAAAAAAGTAGACATACGTGTTTATTTATTTATTTATCTTTATCATTGCCGTTAAAAACTTGCACCTTTTTCCGGCCACTGTCTCGAGATGGTTCCAATGATGTGCACGTGCTGGGTCGTGCCATTTTTTTTTATTTCGTTAAATGCCTCAACGTATCAAGAAATATATACATTTCTTCTATAGTTTTACTCGATGACTAAAGAGTATAACTCGTTCATTCCTTCATTGTTATGAATAAAAAACGCGATTCAATTGTAAGAAAAAAACAAAGTGTCTTGGAAAAATTATCATCATGCAATTTCTAATGACGCAATGGGATTTTTTATGAGGCAAAACGGTTGATACTCTCATTGTAACATGCAGGCTTATAATTTTCAGGACATTTGCTTGCATAATTTGCGCAGAGTTTCGTGATGAGTTTGTGTACACCCGGAACCGCTGTGAAAACTGGCAATTAATGCGAGCATCGTGCAGAGAGCATAGTGAGCTCATCAGCCTAATGACCGAATCTTGAGAATTGAATAATTGTTGAATAATCAAATTGACCTTGGACGAACGTGTTTAAATAGTTGTGATTTTTTTTTTCATTGCAGACTGCGAAAAACTCATCGTCGGGAAGCTACTACATGGGAGGGAGCAGCACTCTTCCTCGAGGTGGACCCATTATGAGAGCCTACAGTCCAGCGGCCTCGGCCGTGCTTGCGGGACCAAACAGCACACCAACTCAGCCGAAAAGCTTAGGTCCGCCAGGTAAATAACAGCTGAAAACTACATCGTGTTTTGCAGAGATCAATTGAGTTGATCGCGTCACTAATTTTAAAAAAGCGTATCTTTCTAAACAAATTTTGAAACTGGTTATTAATGACTATTATTTATATTTAGAATGAATTTCAGAACATTTGATTGCGATAAAAAAAAATTTTTTTTTTTTGTGAAATTTTCAAAGGGGTGTACCCCTTTGATATCTTGCATTTTTCATGATTTTTTTTTAGTTTTTTGGCAATAACTCGGTAAATACGAAAGATAGCGAAAAATATTATTCAACCAAAAAGATTAGGCATTAAATTTCCTACAAAAAATGTTAAATAAATTTTTTTTTATCTCCTTTAGTTTTCGCGATTTTATTTATTTTTTGAAATTTTTAATTATCAAAATATCTCAAAAACTAAGCGAAATTTTGAAAAAAGTTATTTCATATTTTTTATAGGAAATTAAAATTGCTATCATTTAATTTCTATAAAATTTTTCGTTATCTTGTTTATTTATCGAGTTATCGCTAAAAAATCGAAAAAATCCGAAAAACTGCGAGATTTCCTCTCGAACATTTTCAATGAGAAAAAAAAAATTTTTTTTTTTTCTAAAAATCATTAAGAAACTCATTGTTAAAGTTATTTTAACTCGTAATATTCTAGTTTTTTTAGGATTAGTGACGTCATATCACAGCTCAAATGATGTCGAATTAAAGCCACTAAACCATCAGTTATTTCGTTGGAGGGTGAGCAAGAGATTTGAGCTTTGTCATCATATCATGCATGCCTGGGATATGCTTTTAATGTTCGGAATAACTTAGGAGCATGCAAAATTAGATATGGTGAACCACCATTCTAGAAACCTTAGATGAAAAAAAGAAAACAAAATTGGAAACATGACAGCAGTCGTTAATATATTAATACCACTGGGGAAGTAGGTCAGGTAAATTAATATACGGGGAAGAATGATTGAAGAGGCGACGACAGATAATCGATAAATGGAGCAACACAATCAGTTAATTCGGCAAATAGAAATTCGAAGCATTAACCAATTCTGTATCTGTCCCTTCACTAAATTGCTTGCTCAATAACGAGGTCATGTATTTCGCGATATGCAAGACTAATATCAGACAATCGGTCAATTCAACTGTCAATGATAATTAATCGCTAATAATCGTCACTGAGCCCCAAACCTCTGATGACGATTGCATTAAAATGGGGCAGTTTCAGGGCTGATGCTTAAGAATTTATCAGAGCAAACGAGTGACGTTGGTATTATGGTACATTGCTTTTTTTTGGTTTGAATGGTTGGATAGGTGGTGGCGGGGTAGCACCAGCCAAGCCGCTTCGGGGACTCTGTGGTAAAACTCCCCTTGGAAGCCTCGGGGGCTCAGCACGCTTCTCTAGAGACAGCTCTGTGTCCCTCTATAGTATACCAGGTCAGTAGAATACTTAAGATAGGCCAACGGCAATATTCGACGAGGCAATTTCACAAGTACTACATAAGATATTGTCACCCATCGGCATCAACTGCCGAAAAAATTTTAAACAATCGAGAATAGTGAAATAAATTCATCCTAAATCTTTGGGCTATTGGAATATAATTATATGAGAGACACGCAATTTATTTGTCAACGCACACGCGCGACACTGACGGATTGATTGTGTCAATGTAAATTATGTAAATATTTTATTTAATATAGGAATAGTTGGATTTGATAACTACACACTTTCTCCTATTTATTTAAGACATATCTGTCTTTCTGTCTTACACGCAGTTTTTGACATTTTTTACCTTATTTTTGTGATTATTGGTAATATTTATTTTGCATGTAAAAAATTATTTTTTATCTTGAGTGACTGATATACTGAAAAAACAGTCACAGTGCATTTATTGGTAGAATTGTGTAGAAAATTATGATTGAAATTTAGATATATTTTTTATAAAATATGAAACAGTGAAGATTTAAATTTTTTAAAAGATAACTTTACTGTTTTCTTGTTAAAACAAAAAATACTTGGTCTTTGTGATGATATGGATAAAATAGAACGTAACATTTGACGAAATTGAAGCAGTAAAATTTTCATCGCTGCTCGCATATAGTTAAGAAAATATTTCCCTGATGAAAGGGCAGATATTTCGAACGTATTTTACTCTTGGCTATTCTTGATAAGTATGTTGAGAATCTTCTTTGACAATTTTACATGAGAATTAAATTGAAATAACTCCCTTCTGAGGTTAATGCAAAAAAAAAAACGAACTATTTTTGTTTTTTAGATTTCGTATTAAAAAAAAATCATATTTTATCATTTTTTACAAATTTCGAAATTTACAAGCGACCGTTAAAAATATTTAAAACAAAAATTGTCCGTTTTTTTTTTTTGCGTCACCTCTCGTTAAATCACAAATATCATTTACAACAAAACAAAATCGTGTCGTAAATATCAAGATTTATAACCTGTTAATATAATTATACAATAAATAATTCTCACTGCTTTATATTTTATAGAAACATACACCCCATTTGCCCCGAATCATCAACAACCATCAGTAGGACCTAAAAACAACCCCAAAAACCATTTTTCCCCATGAAACATGCAGAAATACCAAAAAAAAACATAAATAAACAAAAATAAATAAATGTTTAATGAAAAAAAAAAAATTCGACAGATCGATTGCACGGCGAAAGCGGTTACATGAGCAGTCCAGAAAGAGGCGGTAGCGTTGGAGCCGGGAGTGGACGATATCCAGGTGGCCCTTACAGCACAGGAAGCAGTTACGAGGAGCCATACTATTCACAATATTCAGGAACAGTGACGCCAGTTATCGATGAAGAAGCCAGGTAGGGTTTTGCGCCTCTCAAAAATACCATCATTTATCGATACATATCCAACTAATGACATTTCCCCTGACAACTCACCGCAAAATCAATAATAATAAACAGCGTGAAGTTGAGCTGTAACGGTTAGGCTGCGATAAACGTGTATGGCTGACAGTGTGGGTATATTATGATTACACAGCGATACAGAGCTGTTGGAGGAATCGTACAGCATGTATGGCGTAAAGCCGCCCGGTCGTCCGCCATCAGGACCACCAAGATCCCCATTTCCTCCAGGAGCTCCGGCTCTACCTCCGGGACAGCCGTACGACGTAACTCGGTACATAAATGACCAGCAAATAAAATAGTCTTATCGTTGCATAGACAAATAGCGAGCTGTGTCTTGTGATGGTCTATACTCTGTGTCAATGCTTCCGTCAATCATCAGGCCTCCGAGAGGAGCATGCTGAAAAATTACATGCACGTTAAACACCTAGCCAGTAGTCAAATAGACACGTTTCTTATTAATTAAAATTTTTTTTTTCTTCCACTTTTAAAATTTAGAAAAGTCATAGCGACTTGGTGCGTGCGACAGATCGGTTTAACTAGCGGTTTAATCCTGTACGGCGGTTAAAACAAGGTCGAGCCAGCCTTCATTAATGAATACGGAATGCAGCATGCGATATAAAACCGCGCGATGCGGTTCCAAAGCACGATACATATATATATAGTGTCGCAGCGAGGTCGGCAAACTTGCTCGTTCATAACCGAAGCTTGCAGCGTTACGAAATTACAGTAATAAATTGCTGCGCATCGTCTCGTCTGTGCTGTGCATAACGTTTTTTTAATGCAGCTTCGTTACTGCATCTGGTAGTTTAATTACTAATAGACGAGTATATTATACGTTTGTATATGAAAAAAAGGATATTTATATGCGATATATTAATAATTAACTTTATTTACGATAGGATAAGGGTGGAACACATGGAAAGACAGCTTGCTAACTTAACTGGGCTCGTTCAAAAGGCTCTAACCCATGCCCCACACACCAGTCCCTCTCCCAGGGACTATTTGCAAATCCCAGGTGGACGTGATCCATACGCGAGAAGTACAGGTATACCTAACTATAATATTTTTATTGGTTTTGGTTAAAATTTGATTTATAATACTATACTTAGAAAAAGTGTTCAAAGCAATTTCGAGGATTCACAATATAGAGCCTAAAAAACGTGTTGCAATGCTTCATAATCATTCATCATCAATAATTGTCATTTTAACAAGCAGTAAACAGTTTTTGACATGTCACACGCTGTGACGCATTCATCGTAGTGCACGCAACTGCCATGAACTGTGAGGAATTTAGTTGGATATATATTGGTATTAGAAATGTTTTAATGCAATCACCAACTTGGTCTCGGGTGCATAAATCTGATCTATATACACTAATTCTCTTGATTAAAACAAGGAGATAAGCAATGGTATATCAGATAAACTGCTTAGAAAATATGTGGAAATAGGAGATGAGGAAAAATGTTTTTTTTCTCTTTATTTTTTCGTATATTATACTGATGCTTAACTTCTGGCTCTTGTTATCCTCAACCCTGCTGTACAACTGCTTCGTTATTTCGACTAATGCACACCAGGCGCCGGGGATGAGTTCGACAAACACTCTAGCTCCAGCTCTGCCTCATTGCCAGGTGTGTCTGTCATCTTTATCTCCGTTTAATTTTGTTTTTCAAAAGAAGAAAAAAAATAATAATGGCTCTATGAATTTTTTTTTATTTATTTATTTATCTGATCGCGACAATGCATCATAAATGTTTCACATATACCGTTGCAGATGAATCGTACTTAAGGACTGACGTTAAGCCACCAAAATTAGGCAAAGGTGCGACTCAAATTTTTTATCAACAAAACAAATATATTGCACTTAATCTTATTTTCATGCAAATATCAAGATTTAAATTTTATAAATTCTTGTTTTTTTATTTTTTTATTTGTTTTTTTTTTTTTTTTATATTAATAATCGAGGATTATATTTACTTATTCGCACGCGAACTTGACAGCATGGCACACATGGCTTATCCGAGTAATAAGTGTATTCTAAACTGTTTTACTGTATACACATCTTTGTCATCATCAACTCATTTTAATGTTGTTTCATTTTTTTTTTTTACAATGTTTCATGCTGATCTGTATATATTAAAAGCACACTACTTCCAGTTTTATGATGCACATAAAATCCTGTTGATTGATTGTATATTTTATATACTTATATATTAAAAAAAAAAAAAATATTTTATTCATGTTAATTTCACGAGAGGGAATATATGTAAAATTGTGAAATCCTCCATTGCAGACAAATCGGTGTCGTTCGAAAAATCCGTTTCATTCAGTGATGAACCACCTGACATGAATTCACCTAAACAACACTCTCCACAACACGCAGGTAATTTTTTGAAATGAAAAAAAATATTATTTCTCACATGCAAATTTAACCAAAATACAGCTTTTTAAAAAATATAGATAGAAAATATTTTCCAATTGTGTCTTTTTTTTTTTTTCTCTAACAACGCTAATAAACGGTGCATTAATGTGTATGAACGTCTTGCGGGACATTTAACCCTTGAGCTAAAGCTCTATTTTAACAAAAAAAAAATTTCTTGAAACTTTCCACGAATGCTACTACCCATAAGCGGACACAAAACCTACGAAACCGGCTATCAAGTCGTCCACTTTGCCTCGGATGTCATCGCAAGGTAAACACACACTTGACAATTATATAATAGTTTTTTTTTTTTTTTTTCAAAGTGTAAATTTCATCAATGAAATTTATTGCACGACATTGCATAAATATTTATGCCTGTAAACGGTATTTTCAGAACGAGACAGACACAAACCTGCTCCACCACCGAAGCCTGTTGCCCTTGCGCCCGGCCAATATGTCTACAGAGATCTAGCACTCACTCCGGAAATGTACAATCAACTCAGAGGTCTGCAGAAAAAAGCGAAGGATCTACGCCAAGAAGTTCGAAATTTACGACGCATGTCACAAGCTCAGGCACATTCAGTTAGAGAAACTATTCGCGATACTTTCATCACCATAAGGTAAATTGCACACCCCTTATGCAAAACAATACTTCTAAATATAATCATTTATCCATCCATTGACCGGTATTCTATTTTTGTTTCTACTGTTTCAACAATTATAATATTGTTCATGCAGAGCGATGCTGTTGGCTGGTGGCGATGCAGCTTGGGCCGCGGGAGACGCGGAAAAAATTCGTCTGAGTCGCGAAGAGGACCTCTACAAACAGGAGATGATTAGGCTGGAAAAAGATCTCACGTGAGTGAAATAATCACTATAAAACGCAAAAAACATTTGACAAAATTATAGAACTATTGACCGGTAGATATGATTTAAACGTCTTTAATATTTTTTACTATTTAAACACAATTTAAAGTATATTTCTGAATTTTTTCAAACTAATCGGTTGAGTAGTTGCAGAATTCTACGCAATTCGCAAAAGTAAACAAGGATCAAACTGACCTAGAGTGTAGTAGATGTAAAAAAAAAAAATAGGTGTATACGCGAAAACTTGATGAATATCTTTGTAATATTATTTAATAATTATGCAGCGAGCTAGAGAGTACGGTGGAGGAACTGCGAGGCAATGTAATCAATAGAAAAACTCGTGTCAACATGTCAGACGTTGAGAATATGGCGCTAATACTGAGTAAATCCAGGTAAAATTTCATTGGCTTTAAAATTTTCCCTTGCTCACCTGAAAACCACTTAATTATCGCCAACTTTGCGTCGGTATTTCCAGTAAAACTGTAGCTGACTTGAAAGTGCGGTTCCCCAACCTGCAGGAGAGTATGAAGGGCCTGCTAAGTTCCGAGATGGAGAAGGTAGTGCGCGAGGAAAAGTTCCTAAAGGAGGAACCAGACAGACTGGAGTCTGCTTTGAGACGATGCAAGAAGCTTACAGGCACTCTCGTAACACTCAAACGGTATTGAAAAGATTTTCTAGAAATATTATTATACGTGATATGAGGATAACAGAATAATCTTGGATAATTTTAGCTTGGCGTCGGTGCAAGAGCAACGATTACCAAATGCACCGAGTTTAGATTCCGAAGAAACGCCGCCAGTAACACCCACATCAGCGCAACAATCTAAGGTAGGCCACAACTGCTTCTAGTGTTTGATTGTTCCCGCTGAAATCCCTTCCACGTCGGCTAATGATTTTGTACTGCATGTTCATCCTATCTCCGATGAGTTGCTTGGAGTACATCCAGAGTAGTATTGATTTATTAAACGAGTGATTTGTCAGTCGGTATAATACTTGGTGCCACTAGAGGGGAAAAATCAAATGCACTTATCCAAACCATCATCTAGTAAATGATTGGAATTATAACTCTATATTTATTTAAACCCCATTACAAGTATTTTTCGTGATATACATAATCATGCACAATTATCCCTGTATCATCGTACAAATTCAACAGGCTCTTGCTTGTATTTTCACCTCACAAGCATCGGTCAGAGCTGTTACAATGACGTGGATCCTGTTGGAAATATTATAAACATTGTAAAAAAAATCATTTGTCAATTGACCAACATATTTTTAACTATTCGAAATATATTTAAAAATGCTTTATCCTCTGCCTAAAATCGCTGAGCGCATGAAACCGAGTGATATAGAAACCTACAGATTTTTTACACGCTCATATATTTATCTATTTATGTCTATATTTATTTATATATAGATATTTATATGCAGTAAATATATATACACGATTTCTGTGAGATTATATTATCTTAACACACATTTAAGTATAAATTTGCTTTAATTATGAATCAAAATTATACAAAACTATTTCGCATGTGCGAACACTGATATTATTTAAATCCAGTAGATAGTTTGTTGAATAATTTATTGAGTGAGAAAAAAAAATTATTCTGGATTTAAGTAAATATACTTTCACCCGCACAATTTCTTGTTGTAATATCATGCAACATTTTTCACAAATTCATCACAATTTTGGAGTAGAGAAGATGATGGAAGCTCTCTGTTTTGCCAAAGTCACAAAATAGTATTAAAATAATTTTTAATATGTTAGTGTAAATGTGCTTGGCAAGATGGAATTAACAGAATTTTTCTTAGGCAAACAATTGGCATGGTATCGACGCGCAAAATAAATGGATTTGAAATATATTATATATATTTTCAATAAATTATAAACACCGAAAGCCGAGTTTTTCACGGTAACAAATCAATAGAGCTCACTAATAGTGCCTACTGATTATGACTTCACATTGTTCGCACTATTTTCATTAGAAAAAAAAATTATTATTCATCGTAAATACGAAATCTGATGTAAACCTTCATAGATTAAAGCCATGCGACCACAATTTTTTTTTTTTAATTTGATATTTGTCTGCCAAAATCGAGCGTCAATTGCTCGACACTGTATATCATTTCCACGCATAATAATTTACACATATTTAAGATATTAGATTTTAGTCATCACAAATATCAATTTTAGATTTAGCTAATGCTTTGCTCGCCAAAAATACTCTCAAATTTTCTTGAAATAATCGCGAGCCATATAGTTAGTAACCTTTTTAGACATCGCATATATTCGGTTTTTTTTTTCGAATAAAATCTTTTTAAACACAGTTAAAAAATTATTTGCAGCTAAATATAGAATTTTTATTTAACTAAAAGAAAAAAATCAAATATTACAAGTCAAAGCTTCATTCTCATGCCTTTTGCAATCATTATTCTTCTTCTTTTCTTACCCCCCTCAGCACTCACTCAATACTTTTTAAGGGACTACAAAATATTTCATTACAATCTATGACGTTGTCAATGGCAGTTTTGTTCCTGCAACTTCCAATTAAATGGACCCCAACCCCCAAACCTTTTTACCAATTTAATGTTTGCTGTTTCCCGATAGAATAGAACATTAAAATCTAGTCCACGATGTGACAAAACATTTTTTTTTTTTTTCACCTTTTTGCCCATTACGAGGGCAAATAATTTTCAACGGAAACCAGATTTAAATGGAACTTTTAATAATTCTTCAAAATAATAAGTACTTTCAAGATATTTTTCAATAGAAAAAAGTCAATAAAAAAAAATTAAACGTTCCATTTTTCTGGATTTTTCTTTGTAATTTCGAGAAAACAAAGTAAATTTTTTTTATAATCTTTTTTATGCAAAATCTTTGTCTGTGCCGTAGCACAGGATGTTTTGTCAAATCATTATTATGTGTTAGTTGTAATATTCACAAAAAAAAAATCTGTGTCATGCCTTTCAATACGTTTTACGTAGGCAACATTGGTTGTGCGTTGAAACAAAATCACTGTTGCCACGAGCTATTTCTCCCTGGCCCATAGCTATATAGAGAGAATAAATAAGAATCTCTCCCTGAAATATAATAATAAATAATAATGATAATAATAATACCAAGCATACGGCGATACAAATAATTGGAAAAAAATACAATAGTGAAGATAATATGAATTTTTATAGTATGGCTGGAAGTGGAGTACTAACTTCAAGGAGGCCATACAGACCAGTCACGAGTAATTTTTTCTCATATTAATTCATTATAATTATTCTATAATGTTTTATATTTATATATTCTCATCGTTCAATATATATCTTTCATCAATCATCAAAAAAAAAATCACCTTCATACAATAGGTCTCAAACTATTCTGCAAAAGATAAAAAAAAAATTCAAAATTAATAACATATTTATAAATATACTTTTTTTTTGTTACTAATTCGCAGAGTATTTTGGGAATTAATAAAAGATTGTGCTATTACACGTGTCAACATATATATATTATATATTTAAATAATGCGTGCTTGTTTTTAAATTCATTTGATTGGTTTTTTTTTTTTTTTTCTTTCAAGATTTACTTTTCGGTTTTTCTTTTTATACAGCACTGCTATTAAAAAAAATTTTTCTTGTGTACATAATTAATTAAAAAGCGTTAATTGTTGTCTATTTATATATTGAGCAAAAACCAATTTAATATGTCAAATTTTTAACTGTTATTTAAATTGATTTATGATAAAATTTAAATGTCATTACAAGACAACATTAACGCTCTATTATTTATATAGAAATTCTATAATATTTATATTATATATATATAAAGTGTACGTAAAAATAAGGCATATTGATCGAAATTTCGGCGTGCAAATTATTATATTGCCTAAAAAAATTATCTATCGCTGCTGCATTGATTTATTTTACAAACTGTTCTCTTCTCTCGGCCTATATATACTTATACTGCAGTTTCTATCTCGTTCTCTTTCAATCTCTCGATTATTAAGCTCATTATAAAATTATTTTTGCTCATTATTATACTGGTGAAAATATTATTTAAGCGTATATATATATGTTAAAAAGAGAAAGAAAAAAAATCATTTTAAAAAACTTAATTATGCGTGTAACGCCGTTAAATATTTTTAAATACGTTTTTTTTTTTTTTTATCATCGATACATTATATTATCAATCATAACCAAAATGTAACTTATTAGTTTTTTTTTTTCACAAAACACACGCTCCAATCCACTTCTTATAGTAAGGTGTACCGATGTTCAAGGTTTACATTGGATTTCCTATATAAAATGACAAATTTTAATAATATTTAATCGCAATTCCATTTAATTATTAATGCGTTTATCGATCTATTAAATTATATACTGTGTATTCCTCCTCTTCTCATCTACAATTTCAACTAAATTACCCGTGCAGGTTCTCGTTACTCAATTGGCACTGCTCAATGCAAACATTTACAAAAAAAAAAAGAAAAAAAAATGTTAATACCTGTAAAATGGGTGACTAAAAGAAATCTTGTCGTTATTTTTTTATAAAAAAAAATTTTTTTATTCCAATTATTGGTGAAAAACGGTGACATTTCTTTTTGATACACCCTTTTAAAAATATTAATATATATTATATTATAAAATAAAGCTCGTAGAGTAATAGTGTGAATTATTGTGATTGATTACTGATGTAATTAATCTTGAAGACAATTTTTTTTTTTATTTATCATATGATTTTATGATTATTTGAGCTTTTTATGGCTTGGTTTATTCAAATGTATATTAACTTATAGTACGTATATGTTTTTTCACGTTTTTCTACAGTATAATAATGATTATTTTTTTGTTTAATATATTAATTTATAACGATTAATAATATTAGTTTGAATTTTTTATTTTTTAAAAATATTATTTTTTTCTTTTCATCGAAATACTATACGCCTTTTTTCTCTCTAATTCCATTACTACTATTGCCTTACTATAAGGATTGGACTGAAGGTTTTGTCTATGTATTTTTTATTGGCCATTTTTTTATACTTTATTCAAGACTAGACGACTATCAGCATGGATGTGACTGCATGATGCACGAACAAGGAGTTCAAACACATATTATATCAAGTAGTCCACTGCACTTGGATTATTTTAAATAATTTTAATTATATTATATTGCAAAGGCGAGGTATATCCAACTAAAGCACATGTTATTTCAGATAAATAATTTGAAAAAAAAAAGTTTAATTATAATTTCAATATTTTCTTACATCACATAAACTCACAGCCGACATATTTCTATAATTTTTTTCAATTTTTCGTTTTGTTTTTTGCTTTTAAGTTGACTAATACTGGACAGCAAACGGTGCCAAATGTAAAAGAGCCCCAAATGAGTACTGACTTGTAACATGCACTACACACAAATAAATATAACCGACCACTGCAGGTAACTATCTAACCAAATTCGTTTTTACTTCATTATTTGATCATTTTTTTTTCATTATCATCTCAAATCATTTAACATTTACCACGCCTCGTCTATTAATTATTTTCCGTTGAATTCGCATGCACGTTTTAGCACATCAGCATGATTAGTTAAACAGTATTATCCAGCGTACATGAAACGTTTAATAGAACAAACCATAAAAAACCATTATTTCAAAACAAAAAAAAATAATAATATATATTATCCGTGAAAATATTTAATTGAAAAAATAAATAAACAATTTCATGTACGTATTAGACAAGTCATACACAGGCAAAAAATCTTAAAAGCCTTCCCACGCCTAGAGTCACGCATCTCACGCCAATCATCAGTAGTTAATCATTACATAACATCTAAAAAAATAACTAAAAATGACTGACAATTCAGCAGGCGAAGGCTATAAGATATTGTCGATCAATATTAAAATAAAACAAAATGCACACAATAAATGCAGGCATGTAAAAATGATAAAAAACCAAATATACTAATGCATTAAATTGTATGTAAAACACAGACAACTGCCTCTATGTCAGCGGAACGCACTGTCATGGGGTCAGCGAGCATCATCGGGGGAGGGTCACACGTTGACTCATCCGCCGCCTATCAGCAGCGTCCGGAGAACGCACTCGACGCTCTGCTAGACGAGTTACAAACTTTTTCGAGGCCTTCATCGCAGCTGAGCCAAGTTTCGGGCATGTCTCAGCCCAACCACATGCCAACAATGCTGGAGATAGGCCGATCAGCGAGTCAGATAATGCCGAGCGGTCGAGCGCCAAACATGTCAGACATCGGGCGCAAAGGAAGCATCGACTCGTCGAGCAGCTTGGCCATTGTACCGCCGGGTACCAACACTTTGAGGAGACTGCACTCGTATCCGTCGAGCTCAGACACCGACACGTCGCCGCCTATCGCGAGAATTCAAGTGTCTGACGGCACGACACCGCCGCAAAAGCCGCCGGTGCCCGAGAGAAATGCCGAACTCCTGCAGCTGGCGACTGCCAGGAGAGTTCCACCACCGCCGCCGCCACGAACGAGCTCACGATCGCCCCTGGCGAGTCCTACAAGCCCACAGCTGCCGCCGAGAAACCCCACGGGCACGCTGCGGCGTGGCCGAGCGAATGCCAAGGACAGCGGCAAGCCTCCGATGGCTCTGCCACCAAATGCCGCCCTCGAGGACGCGGTTGGCAAGCTCGCGACGAATAATATCCTCTCCGCGTCGAATTCCAGCTCCTGCGAGAGCATCAACTCGCAGGAGGGACAGCAGAACAAGAAGGAACGCCAGGATCCGTTGGAGGTGCGCCACCAGGAGCTTCTCCGCAAGCAAAAAGCTCTGCAGGAACAGTATGCTCGGCTGCAGCGGCTCACAACGGCGCCTCCGGCCCCGCCGGATTTACTGAAAAAAACCGGATCCGAGAGCAATCTCCTGGCGAAAATGGGCTTGGGCATGAGCGCTGCTAGCTCTGGGTCTTTGACGAGTCTTAGCGTGGCGAAAAATGGAGAACAGGCTCCGATGGTTACTGCGAATGATGCCGGTGCTATACAAAATTTCAATGCTACCCCGGTCGCTGGTAGTCAAACAACTACTAATAAAATTTACGAAACGGATATTCTGTGACCGAGAATCGATTCACGATGGCCAAATGAAAGTTTGAATGTCAGTTTATTGACAATGTCTACTGCTGTCAGTTAACAATACTATCTGACAAATTTTGACCAACTGACAGCAGCACGACAGCAGGATGATATCCGTGTCCATTAACGTGTCATGTATTATCAAAATACATGGAATAATGCCACACAGTTAATTTGTTTAGAGTAAAAAAATCTTTTATCAAGTTACAGTGTTTTTGAAAAATAAAATTTTAATCCTTCGTTGATGCACGGTTAAATTGCGGATATTATATAAATTTTTTAATTTTCAATTGTGAGATGAAGAAGATGAAAAAAACAACAACGTTGCTATTTATTGATGCACGTGATTTTTAACACTCTTTACTAGTAATTAAAATACAAAATAAATTAATAAATTATATTGTCGTTAAATATCTTCACTTAGGAAAAAAAAAAAAATGAGAGAATTTGTTTCGTTAAAATGTACATTTATCAAAAGTAAAAAGAAAAAAAAAAAAAGGAGAATATGAATGAAGTGATTTAGAAATTTTCTAAATGATAAAAAAATTATTATGTGTATGCGTATATATACATTTTGAAAAAATCGTACATTGTAACGGTAATCATCTCAGTCATCTTAGTATATTAAAAAAAAAAAATTAAACGCGAAATGATAAACATGATACTGCATTAGATGCGCAAATGACACTCTAATATCCACAACTTCGTAAAGAAATATAATATAATAGAAATTTTTAGGCAATCATGCATATTAGCAAAGACATTTACTGATTAATTGTAACTTTAAATGACGAATTTAATCAGATAAGATACTTAAGATTGCTCGGTTTTGGCTGTTATATTAATAGGTTTATGTCATCACGGAGCATCAGTACTGCTGTCCGAAATCAACTAATATAATTCTACATAATGCGACCAATGCACAACTCAGTTTACTAGTTGTGTATATCGTCATTAGTTCTGGTATTGTCGTAATTAAAACAAACAAATAATAATCATGTGAATTTTCAAATTATTCAAGTAATCGAGTGACGTGAAAAATCATAGTGAACATTAAAGAAACGATTATGGCATTAAGAAAAAACATTTTTTTACACATTTTTTCTTTCATGAAATTGAAAAATTTAGAATAATTGCAGTATTAATTCAACACATGTGGTCGACTGATTACCACATTTACTATATGAGTATTTTACAAGAGCTCTTATCGACAAGTTTTCCCTGTCGAGTCTAATGACAATTATAAATATTTATGAATATATTAATTGTTTGCGGAGAAATTGATTTTAGTAATACAATATTTTTTTTTTTAGAGTATTAATGATGAGAGAATTTAATGGCAAGTAATTTTATTGAATATTTAATTGTTCAATATATTTTCATTGTAAATTATCAAGTTCATTTATTATCACACATACACACAGAGACACACAGTGCCAAGTAATTTAAATGAATTTTATTTCCTTAAGAAATTTAAAAAAAATGCTGTCAATCATTGCTCGATCAGGTTATTTTTTTTTTAATTATGGAAAAATTTACGTTAAGAAATATTTAGATAACGTAATATATATATTATAAATAATTATTTACACATATACAATAACGAGGTAAATGAAAAAGAAAACGAAAAGTAAAAAAAAAAAACAACAATTATACATATAATACGTATCACGATCGCGACTGAGTGCTATAATATCCTGTTAGAAAATTTTCTCAAGCATTTTGTGTAAATGATAATGCATCAAATAGACGTGTATATGCATCACTCATCTCTAAAAAAAAAATAATCCATCCCCTCCTTAGACCTAAAAAAAAAATGCGTGTATTAATGTGTGCCAATAATTATCGGTCATTTCGTACTGGGAAAAAGAGAGTTTTTTTTCCTCTGAAAAATAAACTATGATCGACTCATCATATTACTGAAAAAATAATCGACTAACTGTTTTTTTTTTTTTTTTCAGTGAATTTATAATTTTGCTTTGTTACAACGATTTTTATCTCCGCTCGAGTGGGAACAAAATATATATTATACACACTGCAATATAATCAATTTAATTTTAGAAAGCCATATGAATTAAAATCAATCGCGTGCATATCCTTGATCGGAAATTTTTATAAATTAATGTTTATCTTGTGAAAAACAACGCACAGAATTTATTATTCCAATTTTTCAGGAAAAAAATTCTCTATTCTGGAGAATAATAATGCTCATCTATTATTATATTTGTCGCGGTATTAAAAATAAATACAACAATAGAAATTAAAAAATAAATAAAATCATCAGTCGATTTATGATGAAAAAAGGATGTATAATTTATTTATTATTTTTTATTTAATTGTCAGACATTAAATATAATAAACACAGCTAAAATTTATAAATGTAGATACAAAAGTGTATACATAAATCACATCATATAAATTCTGGATTTATTTCATCTTTGAAAAAATATAAATGGACAAAAAAAATCTCAATTTTTACGACTTTGCAACTAAAGAGATTTTTATCTCAAGCTCGACAATCTGTCGTACTTTTGCATTTTTTTTTGTCTTTTTAAAAAAAGTATAAAAATATAGACCAGAGATCGATGCACTAGAAAGTAGGATTATGAGGGAGGAAAAAATATAAAAAATTAGCCGACATTTTCTACACTTGAATAGAAAAAAAAAAAAAAACTATATTCATAACACGGGTTGAAAGATGAAAAAAATTAGAAATTAACTGCATCAGGCACATTTTTAATGGCCTAATAGTTTCAGAAATTTATGTAATTTTATGCCAGCCTGTTTCATATGAAGACGCATATTAATAAACGCACGTTATGCTTGCAAAAAATAAATAAATAAATAAATAAAATAAAATACATAATTAAACGAAAAAAAAAAAAAAACAGTAAATCACGAATGCTTCATTAAACTAATCACTACACATTATAATAAATCGTCTTGCATTCGACATAAAAAAAATATTTATCAACGTTAAATAATCTATTGTAAAAGAATTTTTTATTATTTATGCATATATGTAGATTTTTTAAATGTACGTACAAAGTGTCACTTTTGTAAAAAGCTCATTTTTGCACGATTATTTGCCTTGCACTAGTTCAAACAATAAAATACAATTTTTTTTTTTATTATTAACATCAAAAGTATCATAATAGAGCGTATGAATGCAAAAAAAAAAAATGTAAAATCACTTCTTTCTGCATTTATTATTTTAATACGCACTAATTACACGAAAATTTCTTTTTGTTTATTCAAAATCCACATAATTAAACACCACTGCAATGATCCAATTTTTTTTCCAACAGTCATGTACGCCAAATTGAATTGAATTGTTACATTTGTAAATGTTTGTAAGTAATATACAATAAAATAATCGAGTAATAATACATGAAGTAATCCAGAAGAATCTTCAAAACAACGAATAAAGCACTGAATTCTATCTTAAAAAAAATTATCTCAACATTATTTGCAATTAAAACAAGAAAAAAATGACACAAAAATTTTCTTTTTTCAATTTTATTGACTATAATTACATATATTTCTATTATTTATAAAATTACTCAGTTAAACCGTGAGCTTTTTTCACACCGTCATCGACAGTTTTCCGTGCTCTATCAAGCTCCTTGAATGCATGGAAGGCCGCAAGCAATTTCCCTCTCGCAGGCGACTCAATTTCAATATAATTTTGGATGAATTTCAAGTCATCACCATCGTGAACCATCTCTGCGGACTTGGCAGTGGGATGGATTTTATTATACAACTTGATTAACAATACAGCGTCTTCAGTTCGACTGTTCATCAAGTTTTCCAGCAGTAAATTCGTGATATTCTTCGTCCACACCAAGTGGAACACAAGTGGGCCATAGTGGCGAGTAGATCGCAACGTTTGGAAGGCTTTTGTGTTATTAACGGCTTCATAAACCGCTTGAACAACGCGGTGATACTCTGGATCATCGGGATCAAACTGTACGCATGCACGATCGAGTATAAACTCGTACTCTGCTCTTTCTATCAAGCTCTGAGGGAAAAATCGGAGGGATTAGTATGAGTAGTGACAAAAAGGTAAATTTATTGGGTGAATTGACTGAAATACCTCGAAATATTCCCCGCTAAACATTTTTGGAGTGCGCAGCTCTCGCCCGTTGATCGGGTCGTAAATTTGATTCATACGGAACCTTTCGTCCCAATCAGCGTGTCTCAGCAGTCCATTGGGCTCGCGAACGACAATTAAGCGATCCACGCGGTTGCCACCGTAGGTTATATCCATAAAAACATGTCTAGCAGTTTCGTAGCCCTGTAGCGCAGGATCTTTCGACAACACGCCAGTGATGGGCTGACGTTTTCGCACAACTGGAGGCATTTGCAGCAATACCTCGAGCCTTCTGTACGCATTTTCCCTTGCTTCAGTTAGCTCCTCCGTGGTCATGAATTTATATTCAGCATCGGTAATTTTTTGTCCCTCTTTTCGTACTCTAAAAACTTTTTTTAAATCCGGCCGTGTGAGAGTCTTGAGAATGTTGTGGATGGATTCGTCAAAAAATAAAGGCGCTGGATCACGTTCTCCAGCTAAAATTCAACAAGAAAATAGTGTTAGTCCAATCATTTTTATGAAATAAATAAATTTAATAGTTGTAACTCGATTGTAAATATGGTAAATACTCGATATTTTTTATGGAAAATGAAAATATAACCTTAAAAATGTTTAGGAATAGATATAACAAATACCTGCTTCTATTTGGCTAGCAGTTGAAAGACTCGTACAACTTCTACGAGCAATATTTAATTGTAGAAATCGTAAAATTGAGGAACTTCGTGAAAACATTGTAGTATTAAGTTTTTTAAATTCGTTTGTAAAACTCTCTCACATGCCACAAAAAGTCGCCGAATTCACAGAGACTATGTATACAATACTGTACATTATAAATTTTTACTGTTGGATATGTAGAAAAACACTCTTGTTACCCCTAGTCACCTAATGCAGACAGATTCTCGTCTCGTGACGGCGTCAAGCATGCTCGGCAACGCTCAAGAGTGCTTAGCTGAGCAGTCATTTCCAATTTTAATTCAATTATATATTTTTATTATTCCTACTCTAATTACAGTAACTCCTTGAAATTAAAGGTAAGTGAATAATGTCCTTGCACCTGCGCCCTTGCCGAATTCGATCTTGATCCATTTATAAATAGTAAAATAAATCACTTTTTTATGTTTAAAAAAAAAAGAAACAATTTTACTGTGATAAAATTATGGAAAAAAAATTTTTTTTTAAATAAATAAAGTGTGTCATTTATATATAAGTAATATTACATTTAACGAAGAGGATGACAATAGCCTATGGGATAAAATGCTCGCCCGCTACACCGAAGATGCGGGATCGATTCCCGGTCTCGTCATTTTTTTTTTCTTCAATTTAGCATTGTTCATCTTAAACAGCATATTTCATGTAATTTAACAATTGTTTTGATTAGTTTAAACAATTAATCAACGCTCAAATAATAAAAAAACTGTTGTATGAAAATTCCGTTTTTTGGATTTTCCGGCTATGGATGAAGGGCTACAAAAAATTTTATTGATCATAATTTGTAGGTAATTTAATTCTGGATAATTCATGTGGAGCAACATTTTTCGATATCTACCTTATTTCGTGAGATATCGAGAAAAAACGAAAAATCACGATTTGCGACCGCAGCGCTACCACGCAGTAAATTGCAGAACTAATTTTCTCCGACAAATTGACGAATTTTTCATGGAAAATTTAGTTCTGCAATTTGCCGCGTGGTGGCGCTGCGGTCGCAAATCGTGATTTTTCGTTTTTCCCTGATATCTCGCGAAATAAGGGAGTTATCGCAAAATGTTACTCTATATAAATTATTGCAAATTGAATTTCCTACAAATTATGTGAGATAAAATTTTCTGTAGCTCTTAATCCGTAGCCAGAAAACGCAAAAAACTAAATTTCGGAAAATGATTTTTTTTTCGTGATTAATGGCAGTTAATTAGTCGAATTGTTAATTACATACCATAATCAGTTGTTTAAGCCACGAAATTAGCGTTATTTTAGTGTTTTTCCGACGCTAAAAAAATCTTCACTTTTTTAAAACACTAAAATAACGCTAATTTTATGGATTAAACAACTTATTATTGTTTATAATTAATAACTACACCAAGAAGAAGCATTTAATTACGAGAAAAAAAACATTTTCCGAAATTCAGTTTTTTGCATTTTGCGGCTACGGATAAAGAGCTACAGAAAATTTAATTCAACATAATTTGTAGGAAATTTAATTTGCAATAATTTATATAGAGTAACATTTTGCGATAACTCCCTTATTTCACGAGATATCGGGGAAAAACGAAAAATCACGATTTGCGACCGCAGCGCCGCCTCGCGGCAAATTGCAGAACTAAATTTTCCATGAAAAATTCGTCAATTTGTCGGAGAAAATTAGTTCCGCAATTTACCGCGTGGTGGCGCTGCGGTCGGAAATCGCGATTTTTCGTTTTTCCCTGATATCTCGCGAAATAAGGGAGTTATCGTAAAATGTTACTCTATATAAATTATTGCAAATTGGATTTCCTACAAATTATGTAGGATAAAATTTTCTGTAGCTGTTGATCCGTAGTCGCAAAATGCAAAAAACTAAATTTCGGAAAATATTTTTTTTTTCGTGATTAATGGCAGTTAATTAGTCTAATTGTTAATTACATACCATAATCAGTTGTTTAAGCCACGAAATTAGCGTTATTTTAGTGTTTTTCCGACGCTAAAAAAATCTTCACTTTTTTAAAACACTAAAATAACGCTAATTTTATGGATTAAACAACTTATTATTGTTTATAATTAATAACTACACCAAGAAGAAGCATTTAATTACGAGAAAAAAAACATTTTCCGAAATTCAGTTTTTTGCATTTTGCGGCTACGGATAAAGAGCTACAGAAAATTTAATTCAACATAATTTGTAGGAAATTTAATTTGCAATAATTTATATAGAGTAACATTTTGCGATAACTCCCTTATTTCGCGAGATATCGGGGAAAAACGAAAAATCACGATTTGCGACCGCAGCGCCACCATGCGGTAAATTGCGGAACTAATTTTCTCCGACAAATTGACGAATTTTTCATGGAAAATTTAGTTTTGCAATTTGCCTCACCATGCGGTAAATTGCGGAACTAATTTTCTCCGACAAATTGACGAATTTTTCATGGAAAATTTAGTTTTGCAATTTGCCGCGTGGTGGCGCTGCGGTCGCAAATCGTGATTTTTCGTTTTTCCCTGATATCTCGCGAAATAAGGGAGTTATCGCAAAATGTTACTCTATATAAATTATTGCAAATTGAATTTCCTACAAATTATGTGAGATAAAATTTTCTGTAGCTCTTAATCCGTAGCCAGAAAACGCAAAAAACTAAATTTCGGAAAATGTTTTTTTTCTCGTGATTAAAGGCTTCTTCTTGGTGTAGTTATTAATTATAAACAATGATAAGTTGTTTAATCCATAAAATTAGCGTTATTTTAGTGTTTTAAAAAAGTGAAGATTTTTTTAGCGTCGGAAAAACACTAAAATAACGCTAATTTCGTTAGTTGTTTAATCCATAAAATTAGCGTTATTTTAGTGTTTTAAAAAAGTGAAGATTTTTTTAGCGTCGGAAAAACACTAAAATAACGCTAATTTCGTCGCTTAAACAACTGATTATGGTATGTAATTAACAATTCGACTAATTAACTGCCATTAATCACGAAAATGGAAAAACACTAAAATAACGCTAATTTCGTCGCTTAAACAACTGATTATGGTATGTAATTAACAATTCGACTAATTAACTGCCATTAATCACGAAAAAAAAAACATTTTCCGAAATTTAGTTTTTTGCGTTTTCTGGCTACGGATTAAGAGCTACAGAAAATTTTATCCCACATAATTTGTAGGAAATTTTATTTGCAATAATTTATATAGAGTAACATTTTGCGATATCTCCCTTATTTCGCGAGATATCGGGGAAAAACGAAAAATCACGATTTGCGACCGCAGCGCCGCCTCGCGGCAAATTGCAGAACTAAATTTTCCATGAAAAATTCGTCAATTTGTCGGAGAAAATTAGTTCCGCAATTTACCGCGTGGTGGCGCTGCGGTCGGAAATCGCGATTTTTCGTTTTTTCTCGATATCTCACGAAATAAGGTAGATATCGAAAAATGTTGCTCTACATGAATTATCCAGAATTTAATTACCTACAAATTATGTTCAATAAAATTTTTTGTTACCCTTCATCCGTAGCCGGAAAATCCAAAAAACTGAATTTTTATACAACAGTTTTTTTATTTTTTTCGCGTTGATTAATTGTTTAAACTAACCAAAACAATTGTTAAATTACATGAAATATGCTGTTTAAGATGAACAATGCTAAATTGAAGAAAAAAAAAATGACGAGACCGGGAATCGATCCCGCATCTTCGGCGCAGCGGGCGAGCATTAAATCCCATGGGCTGTTCTCAATCTTTTAAATAGTAGTAATATTACTTATATATAAATGACACATTTTATAAATTTGAAAAAAAAATATTTTTTTTTTATAATTTTAGCGCAGTAAAATTGTTTCTTCTTTTTTTAAACATAAAAAAGTGATTTATTTTGCTATTTATAAATGGATCAAGATCGAATTCGGCAAGGACGCAGATGCAAGGACATTATTCACTTACCTTTCATTTCAAGGAGTTACTGTAATTAGAGTAGGAATAATAAAAATATATATACAAATTGAATTAAAATTGGAAATGGCTGCTCAACTAAGCACTCTTGAGCGTTGCCGAGCATGGTTGATGCCGAAAAAAGCACGAGACGGAGTCCAGAATGTGTGCATGAAAATACACCCAATGTTTGGTATTTTAAACATAACCTCAATATGTTGTGATGAAAATATTTTTTCTTGTTATGGTTATTCAATACTCCTCAAAAATGTATATCTAGCATAAATACAAGCTCAATTTCAAACCATTAAAAGCGGAAATAAAATAAAATAATTATTAAAGTATTAATTAATAAGTGAAGTGAATATTTCCCTTAGAGAAACGACATCGGCTGTATGTCCTTTGTACATATCGTCGTATTGGACTAAAAAAAAATTGTGCAATGTTTACTTTTATTAGGTATACAGTAATATTGTTAATATTAAGTGTGATTTATGGAAATGTCAGCTGTGAGGAGGATCGATCTGTTGATTTTCCTAAAGAAATCAGGTATTTTATGATTTTTTAATTTTATTTCATGCTAATTCAACCTCGATTCTTCAAGTCACACTGATGAATACGTGGATCCACACTCGTTGTACTACGATAAACATTCTCGGAGCGATAAAAGAATCGAATCACCGCACTTCAAGACACAAACATATGTACAAATGTAATTATTAAAATATATTATTAATTATTTCTCGGTTAATTCAATGATTATAAACCTTGGTCAATTGTAGCAAAACATTTTCTGACACCAAGCATCGAAGAATCATTGAGGAATGTGTCCAAAGAGAGGCAAACAATGTTGTCGACGAATTATTTGCTCGGAGGCTAATAAATATTATGTTGACTCGTGCAAAACTCGATGTAAGTACTCATTAAAAATTTCTTTTCATATAAAAACCATTAAGTACAATATTTCTGTTACAGGAGGGTGATCATCTCGTTACTGGCAATCTATTTCTGGAATTAACTGCACCAGAATTGATACGACTACGTAATTTTGGTCTTGGAAAAGCTACAATTCGAGATATTGATCCTATTATCTCAAACATCTTTAAGGAACCCGAAAAAAGCATGTTTTTCGACACTTTGTCGATTTTAAAACAAATTTTCTTAACAATCGTTACACACGTATGTTTAAAATTAATTTATAAATTTATTTATGGGTATTTTTTTATTTTTTCTACTCAAAAATTCATGTTTTTGAATTTTTTTTTTATAAAAAATACCCATAATTTTCGAATATGTTACGATAACAAGTGTCTCTGGCTGATTTTATAACTTTTTTTTAATGACAATACAGAAAGAGATCGTGGCTACGACTCTGTCGATTTTCTACATATCTTGGGTGGTTCTAAGGACCGAGTGGAACATTCTAAAACTCGTGTTTATCATCTTTATGTTGATTATAGCTGCGAGTTTTATCATAACCTGGCTTCAACTTTTACGGGTACCTGTTTCTTCATGTTTTATTTTGATTTAAGATCGATACTGAATGGTTTAGTTTGTTTTAGGAAGCAGAAATCAAGCTGACAGTGAAGCAAATGCTTTACACGCAATTTCCAGCGCATTGCCGACCGTCTCAGATGTCTTGGTGGGAGAGATTGTGGAGTTTGTTTAAATGTAGGTCACTTTTTTGTGTTTGGAATTTGTAGTTTGGTAAATTTTCATTTTTTTTTTATTGTAGCAAATGAAGACTGCTATCGCTACTATGAGGCACGGATGGAAAATCCATTTTTGGCTGTGACTCCAGGCCAAGCATTTACTCATATGATCGGCACTTGCATTCTCCAGCCTGCCGGAATGATTGGCAAAGCCGTAAATGACTTTGTGGACAACGCGACGAGTAATTATTTAAAATCATATAGATATAATAACCCAAAACAAACAATGTCCATTCAATTTAAAGCCAGTTATCTGAGAATCAATGAACTTTATGAAAAAATCTTTTAAATATGATTGATAAATTATTGCAGAACACATGTGGTATCCCGTGCGAGTGATTATGGGGCCAATTATCCTTCTCACGATGATTCTCGCCGTAATTGTCGCATTAATTTGCATGGCTGGTGGAACATTCAACTGGGGTTTTGGACCTTTTTCGCTGTTTTCCATTGGCGGCTTGCAGAAATGCTGCCGACGTGGCTGCTTAGCTGAGAAAAAGCGCGAGCCCGTAGAAGTTATTCTCAATTTAAAGGTTCGTTTGTATTTAAATGAATCCAAGGATGAATTTTTACAGTGTTTAATAGTTCTCGTTTTTTTTTTTTCGCAGTTAGAACACAAGGGAGAAACACAAGAAGTTCGAATTGACTGTGTTGAACAGGTACCTGCTGCAACAAATGCTGACAATAGACCGAAACCAGATGTTAAACAAATTGAATTGCCGTTGAAGAAAAACGTGTTAACTGATTGCGATCCTGCCGGTGGTGATGCGAATTTACCATCGGTATCGACAGATCCTCAACCCGTGAATGCGTCGATTGAAAAAATCGAACGGGTTGTAGTGAATTCGGGCGGTGGTGACAATTAAGTGAGTGTGTTTGATATTTATCTTGCAATTTTTTGCATGAAATTGCGCGATTTTGTTTGTATTCAATGCATATTATTATTTGTACATACTTTTCGTGCTTGAAATAGATTTTTTGGTTACGAAAAAAATTTTTTTTATCATGTAAATGGTTGAAAACCAAAAATATTTGAAAAAAAAAAAATTTAACTAATGGATTGTGATGATTTTTTTTCTTATTTATATTGCGTTAAATATTAAAATTCAATTCGAAAATTAAAAATAATATACATTATAATATTATGTAAATAAAAGATCTGATAAATACATGTTTTTTAGAATTTAAGGGTCTAAGATTTTTTGTTGCCTTTTTCGATAGTCGGTTTGATACAAGCAGAAGAGCGGAAATGGATGTAATGTGCTTATATCAGGCGTAAAGAATATACGCATATGTTAGCGGGTGTGTTACATGCTTCAAAAGATGAATTTTTTTTGCTTTGTTCTCGCACGCATTGTCGGCCTTTTCTTCAAGTCAGGCCGCGGTTATGAATACGGTAAAATTTGAACCACGTGTATATTTCACGCTTCGAAAAATTGGTTCAATTCATGATCTTGTTCTTTTAAAAAATATCTATATGACAGTGACGAAAACGGTGAAATTTGGGCTAAGGATCGTATTTGTCACCCTTAAAAGCTGTCCGACATGAACTTTTAACAAGTAGTTTTATATATTTTTACACAATAAAATGGGGTACACATAAAAAAATAATTATAATAATCTCCACTAATAATCACATTATTTGAATTGGAAAAAAAAAAAAATCTTCAAAATTCACTATTTCTGGATATTTATTAGACAAAAAATATCCGAAGACATCTCAAAATTAATATTTAATACAGGATTTCTTCCTATTGCTATATCACTCAAATACATCATCATAAAATATGTTTTCCAGTGATATGATACCCGTGCCGAGGAATTATAAGAGCAAGGCCGGAGCGGCGTATATTCGAGAGTATACTTGAAGAGTCGCTGCGGTGTTGTGTGTATCCCGCGTACACAGATGGCCCAATGAGCATCTAAGAAGGCTATCAAAATAACGAACCCTCGTCTCAGCAGTGCGTTTAATGCTGCCTGGATGCACCTGAAACGGCCTGAAGCTCTTACTGATGCGCTGTGGCCGTCAAAAAAATCCAGAGCAGCCAGAACACCACATCTGTCGCGGTTCCATTCACGGATTTTCACGGCCATTCAGTGAAGGCAAGCTACCGTAAAACGGATAGCTAGCGTCATCAAGCCACATTCCCAGGTATCGCTCGTCTCTAATGTGGCTTCGTCTTATTAGCAAAACGCACGTTTGTGGAACAGAGCATCTCAAAGGTGTATACTCCACCTATATATTCGATCATGCGGCAGATATTTATATCCCGGATAAAACTTGTTTTGACAGGATGATCAAAAAAAAAAAAAAACTGATATGAAAAAAGCCTATAATTTTGATATAACTGATGTGAAAACTAAGAATTTTAGCGAATAATGATCACAAAAATCATTGCAATAGCTTTTTAAATCAATTTTTGGTTAATTTTATGAATAAAAACTACAAGTCTTTCCACAATTACTGAAGCAATGTGTGAATATAAGTCTAGTATCCGTCTGCTCACATAAAATACATCTTGTTACGTTGCGTGGAGATAAGAAAAGAAGGAAACACATTGCTTTCAAGTGGGAAGTCTGATCATAATGTGGTCTCGATTTATTCAGCATGCAAACGAGCCACTCATCGGACTCTTAAAAATTGGGCAGGCTCTACAAGATGATAGTTTCATCTCCAGGACTGTGTCTGTCACGTGGATTTCGGGATTGAAGTAAATTCTAGAGAAAACTAGAGTCGCGAGTGCCGTACGCAAGATAAGATAACGGAAACAGCGGGCCTGGAAAGGCGCTCGAGGCTAGTTTAAAGTCTTAATTACATGTCTCAGGATTTTGGAAGGAAACGTTATCGCCCGACTTCCTCGTCCTCGTTTGAACGTCTGTCCTCCTTACTCTCCGGCAAAGATTCATTGCTTAACTAAGCGTAAGCTCAACGCAGCAATGGTCTGTGAATTACTTACCCTGGTCGTTAAATTTATTGACTGAATATCTATCGATATTTCTTGTGTACTCCAATCACGATTAAACAACACTAATAACTCGAATAGTAATGATAACTGTTTCTCATGGTAATTTTCACTTTTTCCTCGGGGAAAAGTGTTCCACATACGTGATTTTAGTAAAAATTAGTTGGATATCTTAACTGTCATAAAAATTAATTATTTGAATGGGAGTAAAGAATTGTAATTGAATTTCTGTAGTCGAGAAAACATCTCTGAAATTCATTTCTAAATGTCATCGATAATTGATGCATGCATCGGTTAATGGCCATAATTACCTCGACCTAATAGATGAAATCTCTCGTTGCCACATGGATGTACCTGTCCATTGAATAGGCAGAGTCGACACGCCTCAAGTTACTGAATGTTAGTAGTATATGATAGCATAAGGGAATTCATAGATCATGTTAAAAAAAAAAAAATGAAAGAAAAAAAGCATTCCTAATACAATGGTAAATCTTTTGACTTGAAAACTCGAACGAAAGGAAAAAGAAAAAATTAATTAACGACCTCCAACGAGCACTAACAATAAAAAGAGCGTGTAATTAATAGGACCGGATTGCCCGAGGTGAGATTCAATGGTCTCAAATTGTAGCTATATAAATTCCTCCTATTCTAATATCGAATTTTCGTCCCTGCTGCGGACAAAGCGTGAAGAATCACAGTGCGTAGGGCATATTTCATTCATTCACACTGTCAAATTCACTCTTTTAAATCAAATGCTCTTTTTCTTCAAAAGATTTTATAGTTCTTCGCGCGCGCCATACTATTATTTATTATATATATCCATGTCCATGTATTTTCTGTTGGAAATAATACTGTCTATTCGCTCAATCGCATAGAGATTTTTTTTATAAATTTTTGTGTACGCGCCTCGTGACGCGAACGAATCGCAACTAGGCGCAGACCCCATGTGTAATCCTCATGGAAAATTCGCTCAACTTGTATACATATGCATTCCCCATACACAAGACGAATTCTATAATAAGCTTAGAGCGTTAGCGTGACTAACAAGACTGCCGGGGTGACGCCCAATCTCGCAATACTCGTCTGCCTGTCAGCCAAGTCTAATCTCGAATGGGGTTCTCCATTGCATCATTCGTCTGGTCTTTTGCCATGATCCGACCGATAGTTAAAAAAAGAAGGTAGAATAGCTGCAAAAAAAAACAATTTTTATTGAGAAATCATATGAAATTATTGCAAGCAAGTTTGATTTTATTGCACACCCTTTATCTCTACACTCGCGTGGTCTAATTTCGATGATACTTCTAGTTAAAATAGCGTGGTACTTGATTTTGAAGAAATTTATGTGTCGTATTTTTTTTATTTAGTTATAATTAATGATTTATTTTCATTTTTTACGACCGTCCGAAATTTTTCTCTGGCGTAGGAGAGACTAGACTCAATTGAAATACTAAAATCCTTTCGTATAGCAATCAACAAAAAAAGGATTTTTAATTTTTATTCAATTCTAAGAATTTGATAGAAAATGACGATACAATATAATTAAAAAAAATTCATTTTTTCATGTTGCAGAAGAAAAAACGACTGTTACAAAGTGAATTACCGACAAATATAGTCTATATAAACCGGAAAGATCCCCGGAGGATTGCAGTTGGACCTAGAAATCAGCATAATTTGATTGACAGCTGTGTGATAAAACGGATCATTCCTCGGCTGCCTCAAGACGCGGTTGAGGTATCATAGAGGAAATTAGGCATCCTGCAGCATTAGCATGAAACCCATCTGACCTGGACCACGACCCTGGGGATCCAGTGCGGTCTAATTTACCCCCACGAGAGGGTTCTTTGAATGTATCCGGGGCATAATGCGCGTTGCCTTGGATCGCGCTTTATATATGTATCAACATGGCTTTATTAAATTATTCTGAGACCTGGCTTTACGCGTGTGGGCAGATGGAGCAGGCGTGTCACTTGCACCAAGTGCAGACAGCTTCCCCATCAGTATATTGATGCACTTGAAGCTCCTCGAGCTTTGAATCAAGATGCGATTAGGATGCGACGCAAATGGCGACGGGGTGGCCTTCAATGAGATATATCTGCCTCTTTATCAGATGGAAAACAAGGGTGGATGGAGTTGAGGCGGCCAAAAACCCCTATTAAAGACCCTCACGTCCGCGAGGGTGCTGCTGCCGGGGATAAAACATTGATTCTTTGCTATTAAAAGGGTCTTTCAGATAAATTTTACTGTAACGTTTTTGTATTTCGAAAATTGACGACTGGGGCCTTTGATAACTCGTGTGATTGAAATCAGGCGCCAGTACACGCATATAAATGGGATTCGTGGTTTTTTTTTCGAGTAAATATTCTCTCGTTCATGTGCCGATTTTTTTATAAATATCGTTTTCAGTGGTTTGATTGGTTTCAGTTTAGTTTTCCGGATGATCAACAATAGCTTTTGTATGGCTATTGTTTTCGGGTTTTGAAGTTTTTAAAAATTGAATGTTATTGTAGATTAAAAAAACTATAAAAATTTTTTGATATTAATAGGTTTTATTTGATTGTTTATTTTTGTAATTTTTTATTTTAAAAAATGTTAAGAGATTTTTACGCTGGAGTTGTAAATATTTTTTTATCATTTAGTACTTTATAACTCGAGTTCTGTCGAGTTTTAAACCACAGAAAACATTATTTATTTAATAATATATGAGCGTTATTTCCCTAAGCGGAGTAGGTACAGCTGCAGACTCCAGCTCCACTTACAACTCTGTATCAAAATACAACTTAATTAAATTATACAATGTAGCTTTTGTATTAAATAATCATGTTTACTTTAATAAATTCGTTTTTTCAAATGGTAGATGAAAAAAATTTTTTTTTGGTATTTACAGCGATAATAAATTCGATATTTTCATTTTTGAAAAGTATACATTGTTATGAAAAACACGAAGTATCGGACTTTGTGGAGCTGTCGAGTGGTTTTTCATGGCAGCTTGAAAAAGCTTGCATAAAATAGTGTCGAGTGAAAATTCTCTTGATGAGTTGTGAGTGGATCGAGGGTAAAAGCATACACATGGGATGCACTTTCGATATTTTGCACATTCAATAAAGTTGATCTATGTGACGCTTGGCCGATATAGATGAGCGTTACGTCTATAGACCATTTACATCTCGGATTTCGCACTTTTTTTTATATTAAATATCTTTGGAAAAATATTATACTCTCGTTTAATCGATTAAAAAACTGAAAAACACCTTTTTAAAATGTTATTTTCGATTTTTTGAATTAAATCCAGTTGAACAATAACATTTCATAATATTCAATTGAAAGAGAAAAAAAAATTTTTTTTTTTTTCGAATTTTAGAAGGGGTACCCCTTGAAGATTGATCGATTTTTTCATTTTTTACTGATAACTCGATAACTGAGCAAGATACTGAAAAATAATCCTCTTGTTAAACGATTGGTAATTTAAATATCTAAAAAAAATGTAGAATAAACTTTTTTCATATTTTTCATTGTTTTCGAAATATTTGAAAAAATGAGAAATTTAAAAAATCGATAATAAATCAAAATCTGATCGAGATATAAAAAAATTAATTATACGTTTTTTGTAGGAAATTTAATCCCCAATCTTTTAACTCGAATGACATTTTTCGCTATTTTCTTTATTTAACGAGTTATCACTCAAAAATGAGAAAAAAATCATGAAAACCGCGATTTTCGAGAGGTATAGACCCCTCAAAAAATTTCAAAAAAAATTTTTTTTTTTAATTCTGATCAAATGTTTTTTAAATTTATCCTAGATATGTTAACGGATCATATTAACAATTTTTAACGAAATAAATATATAATACACACTTATAGTTTGTCAAAAAAATTCGAAAAACTATAAATAAAAAAGCGATAAATTTTTTCAGAAGGGATTCAAGACAAACTGGAGGAAAATTGCGTTAGGGCGTGATGTAATTGTGGCGAAAAGTAATACACAACGTTACAACAAAGCATATATGTAGCCACAAATGTATGTTCATCTCTGGGAGTCCGTTTATTGCCTTCATTGGTGTCCCCCGCACAAGCAGATGGAAATCCTTAACGGTTATTGGCCAGTGCGCTTCCGCAGCCCTGGGCCTCATGCTCTCTTGGCCGCCCGCGGCAATTTATAGGAGGCTACATTTGGTAAAGGGGCGCCAGAGAGAGAGTGAATCGCGCACGGAGGGTGCACTGGGCGCTGCACCGTTACTTTCAATTAGATAATTGCGACTGTGGGCAACTCGAGCCGATGAGCACTCGGTTGCGGTAACGCGAAACGCGTTGGCTAACGGCAAGCACGCCCTCTCTTCCTACACGGACCTTTTCCCCATCACGTTTCACGTACTCGGTGTCACCAACAATTTCGCGATACTGCTGCCTCGATTGCGCGCATCCAACGAGTCTCGGACGTGTACAATGATAATTAAGAAAAGAGTCTACTCTCTTCGATTGCCTTTCTTCTCGTGATGCTCTAATTTCATTGCTGACCCATGCCTTTCACCACTTGGGGACATGATTTTTCGTTGCAAACTTTTTTATTATTTAAGATTTTTTTTGTGCGCAGAATACTTTGAACTATTTCGATATTATTAGAAACAATCAGTCTGATGATTTCATTTTTAGAATGGACACAATTTTCAAAATGGACAAAAAATATCAAAAATTTCGCATTTCAAAAGCAATCAAAAAAAATTTCAATATCGATTTGTTATTACAAAAAAAAATGCGATTCTTTTCAAGATTAAAATGGCAAGGTTGAGAGAAGATTTTTTTTTTTTCAGTGCGGTGTCTGGTACGAGAAACTGATGTGTTTTGTTGATCTACGAGTGCGATGGGCCGAGAGAGGGTATCGCCCAGACAAGAGGGGGTGTTGGGCGACAGTGAGGGATGAAGGAGGGTGGGGTGAAGGGAGAAGTTGGTAGGTTGTATGCCTTCGTCGTTTTCCTGGAGATATTAAATATTAATCCCGCGAAATTACAAGCGCTAGCAATCTTTCGCTTGCTTCTTCTTGCGCCTTTTCTGTTGCTCTTGCAATCTAACTCGCGCTGTATGTGTACAGCGTCCCAAGCTAAGCAACGAGGAGTAATCTAGGCTGTGGATTAACCCAGGCTCAAGATATCAGTCGGGATTGAACGGGGTCCACCAGCGCTCTTCATCGTAACGAGCACAAGCTCTCTATAGGCCACACGCTCCCTCTCAAATGTTATATCTGTACGAGCTTTTAGATTTCTCTTCGCTTTTGTGCCCGGTCTTTGTACTTGGCGGCCTGGACCTATGCTTCAGTGCCCAATGAGCACTTTCGACTCCTTACAAATTTGTCTTTCAACCTACGACATCTATTGAAAGACCGTCATAATGAAAGCCATTTAATGCTAGATTATATCCAATACTTTGCTTCGATCATGTCCCCAGTGACTATCCTTTTTATTTGACTCCTATCTGAAAGATAATAAATTTATTTCTCAAGAAATTTTTGAAATAAAAAAAATTGTTTGAACATAGAAGTGTAAAAAATATTATTTATTTTCTAAAATATAATGAAAAACAGTTTTTAATCTGATTTATTTTTGTTATTTTATTTGAAAAAAGTGAAAATTAATGAAAATTTTATGGAAAAAAAATTTTTTTTAACGTTAAAAAATTATTATTTCTTCTTTATCTTCAATTATATTTTGATGAAAATAATTTTTTTCTTGTTTTTAGCGATTAGAGTGATGTTTATACTCTCGCACATATATTGGGTATAAATCTGGACCACAAATTGAGTATTTATTATTCGACACGAGCGTGCGAACGATGCTATACACAACTTATTGTTGCAGAGACGTGGGAAGAGCGGCCGTTAACATACGCACGGCCGATTGCAGAGGGGATTAGTTGGATATTCAAGCGCCGCAACCCCCTCGTGCACGCGAGTTGAAAATGTCTCTTGTTCACTAGAAGTGTCATGACGTCTCGAGTCACGTGAAAAACACAGTGGCCTGTAGATAATGCGTCTAGTTGACATCAATAGCCTGCTGCTGGCCTCTGGAGGGTGTTTACACCGCAGATTAAACCTTCTAGTACCTTTACCCTGCTGTGAGAGTGAAAAAAAAAGCTCAGAAAGGAATAAAAAAAATTTTAACTATTTTATTGAATTTAAATGAAATATTCTATATTTTTCATGTTTATCAGTTAACATTAAAAATTCTAAAACTATCCCCCGGCTAAAAACGGCAAAAAAAAAAAACTTTTTTTCTTGTGTGTAAAAAAAAAGTTTTTAGAAAAATTTATATATTGCAATATTATTTCTTATTTTGAATAAAATAATTCAAATTTAATAAGAATTTTACATCATTTTTTAATGATGACTGTCAGCTGGATTAGTTGGATAGAAAAAATATTAACATTTAATTGTTGGATCAATTTTTTCAGGATATGAAAATATTTTTACATCCTGAGTCCGATTCCACGGTAAAACTTTGTTTTTGATGGTGAAATTTTTCCTCTTCAACAATATAACACCAATATAGCTAGTGATAATGAGAAGGAGTGATACGAGAACGACAATTACAATCAAAAGTGTGTGCTCAAAGTCATCTGCCACTTGAGACGAAACATTTATAGTCGCATAGTATTCTTCGTTTGGTTTAGTTGCTAAACGAGCGTAGCATCTCCATGTACCGATATCTTCTCTTGTCCAATCTGTAGAAATAAAAAAAATTGTTACATCAACTCTTTGAAACAATTATAACAAAATACTAATTTAAATTAAATTCTAAATGTCAGAAAAGTTTTTAAACGTTATAAGTTAACGAATAATTCTTTGACCTCTTAAATGAAGTAAAAAATATTAAAAATATCATCTCAAATATAATTAAAAATATTTTTTTATCTCATAAATAATGAAAAATTAACCCTACATGATTATAAAAAATTTTACGATCTAATAAATATTAAAAAATTAATTGAAAAAAAAATTTTTTTCTCTTTTCAAACGTTAAAAATTAATATTTCAGATGTTAAAAAAATGTTTTTGTTAGTTTAACAGTTTTAAATATGTGAAATAATAAAAGTCTAGACTCTACTGTTTGATATTTAAATTTATCGATAAAAATCCTTACTGTTGATTGTTAATTTGCAAGTATCTCTAAGTTGCTGAGATCGATACTTGTCAGCAGTGTGAACGGAAATTCCACGTCCATTTGGCCTGACCCATCGGCAATATTGAATAACGTCGCGTCTGCCAGGCAACACTTGACATGCCAAATCTTTATTATCAGCTGTAGCCACCACATTGTCCTCTAGCGGGGTGATATACGATTCTATAATATTAATTGACAAGTGAAGATAATTATCAACTCGTTTACCAATGACACCCGATAATTATTGAATTAATTTTAACTATTAAACGCTTGATTTCGTCGCTTTATTGACTTTCTTATTAAGGTGACTCGTGGCGCACAAATTGATTTTATTTTTGTCAATGTCCCTGTAGACTGAATATCATCGAAGATTTATATTTAGTTGCGCGAGGTCGAGTGACGCGTGTTATCGGAAAATTGGTTCATTCATCATGTGCAAGTTTTATATACAAACCTGTGACTGTAACCGGAACTATTGACTCTATTTCCGCGTTTTCGACAACACCTAGTCCACAGTACCAGTTTCCAGAGTGCGTGTCGTCAGCGTTTTCAATGTTAACTCTGCAATCCCCAACAGCCAGACTCTCGCCCACGTATCGCAGAGAATTTCGTAAACTTCCGTCCTTCGTGACCGAGTAGATTGTTCCGTTGGGACTTTTCAGCCAACAGTAGCGCAGAGGTGTATTCACCATGCATTGAATCTATATTGAATTATTCTTTATCAATTTTTATCACATTTACAATATTATATTTTGGTTATTATAAAGATTTATAATTATATTTTAAATCGTGATCAAAAAAAATTGTTTCCAATGTTTGTGATGATAAACTATGATTTTTTGATACAAAACACGAAAAATAAAAATATTCGGCTTTTTTTGGGTCATCTTAATGTGGATAAATACCAAAAATACGCGAATTAATAATTTTTTTTAGATTAAAAAAAATGTTTTTAATCATTATAAGGAGAATTATAGTGAAAATTACCGTGAAATTATCGCCGCGCTTGACGTAGACAGTATTGTTGATTTTTCTGGTGACAAGTGGTAAAAATGCGAGTCCCCTTGGCGTTAAATTTCCGGTTGAAACTATTGCACCAAGTCGTTGACGTTCTGAACCAATATTTCCAACTGTACATTTCCACAGTCCCAAATCCTCAGTAGTTACATTGCGTATTGTTAAACCACATTCTGCAAATTTTCCGGGAGTTTTCATCTGAAATCCTTTCCCATAGTATTCATACCTAAAAAAAAAAAAATTTGTTTTCTTCAATAAAAATGCACATAACACTTACTAAAAAAATTCAAACATAAAAATTCTCTACTTCAGTATAAAGATTAACCGAGATATCGATTAATTTATAGCTAAATAATTTTTTTTTGATTGGAAAAAAAATATATTTAGAAAAAAATCATACTTTTCATTGGCGACATTCATCAATACATTGACCACTTTATCGGTTGGGCTTGTAAACGTGCAGAAATTAATTTCTTTGACATAAGTTTTACACAGCAAATGAATCTCAATATCAGTCAATGTTCTTGATACGCTCTTATCAGTGTACGTGACTGATACATCGATTTCTCGTGGGTCTGGAACGAATAAAAAAAATTAACACATTCCTTTCAAGCAAGTATATGTTTTTTTTTCGAGCAGTTATACTCACCTACGACAGTTACATGATAGTAGAATTCCTTTGGATTAATATCTGTTGGCATTCCACAGTAGAACGTCCAAGTCCCAGCGTGGATTGCACTGACATTTTCGATTTTGTACTTGGAAATTGATGTTTTAACTAAGGGAATTAAATAGCCGTCAGGTTGTCTTATTTGGATGTAAGAGCAGTGACCAAACTGATCCGTCAATTTCCACTCGACGTCAGATCCTGCTTCCCACCATTGTCTCTCCTATTTTTAAATTTTATCATTATCGTTTTTTTATTGAAAACAATTTTTTTTAGCGGTATTAGCTATACTACCTCTATTGTGTTGTTTTTCTTGATCATTTTCTCGATTTCGAAATAAAAATTTCGAATTTTATACGGCCCAAATTTTTGCATTATCAACCAATGTCCAGGTGTCGTTCTTGTCACTCGCATTCGTAGGTCACATTTTTCACGTATCTCAATGCCATCCATTTCAGATGTAGCATCCGTTATATTGTACTTGAGAACATATTGTTTACCCTGAAATTAAAATTAATTTAATAAAAAATCATGCAATATATATTTTTTAAGCAAACAGAAAAAATTTTTTTTTAAGTAAAATTTTTTTTTGGAACTATAATCAATTTTTAGTTGTGTAAATTTTTAAGTTGTTTTATTTACCTCTTTTTTATAAAGACTGCACTCCACTGGGTCGGGAAAATACTCGGGGAAAAAAATATTAGCGTAATCATCGTATGCAATGGTTAATTTAGTGGCATCGTGATATTCACCAGATACAGCCTGAAATATAATTTCAAAAATCAATAATATTCTGTGAATAATTATTCTAATAAAATTCATACCTGACTAACAATCACTTCATGATTAAATGTCTGTACAGAAGAATCTTGAAATTGTATTATTATCTCCCATTTTCCAGCAGAGTCAAAGTCGATGGATTTGAGCTCAAAATCACATTCATGTTCATCATTGAAATCATATACGGCATTAGGAACGCGAAAATCCGGCAAGATTTCATAAATAAAATCATTATGAGTCACAGAACAATTTGAAACTAATTTTTCATTATTATTAGCTTTAAGATTCAAGTTATTTCCAAAACTTGCCCAGTGTGATTTTCCTGAAAATCACAATCAATTATTTTTATTACTCATTGGAATTTTTTTGTTAAGAATAAATTCTGATTTGTAAAAGCAATGTTTTTATATTGATAGCAATGTGCAGTGACCAATTGAACCAATTTAAATAATAATGATTGAATCTAAAAATTTTTCAGGTCAACAACTTCTGAGAAATTGGAAAAAATTTTATTCCAATGACAGAAAAAATTTTGATAAAAAATATATTGGTTTGATTTCTGCATTGAGAGAAATCAAAAAATTTAGACTAGTGATTTAGCATTATAGAAATGTGAATTTTCGGTGATATCTCATTGGTTGTAGGCGCATTTTTTTTACAACTGTATTAGTACACATTTTATTACAATTTAATGTGACCTGATAGCGCTCGATCATTGGACGTGTTATCTGGTACGTGCCATCCTGCCTGTATGATTAGAACGCCACGAATGTGGGCTGTTAGATTAAGTATATGAAGACCATGATATTGTAGATCATTTTTTAAATTAAAAATTTCTTTCATCCATTTTATTCGCTCTATTTTTATACATATAGGCTTTTTTGATAATCAGATGAATTTTTTTCACAATATTTAAAGCGATAAATGAATAAAATACTACCAAAAAAAAAATGTTTTTTAATCAAATTTTGACTCCTGCCATTCGAAAATGCAAAAATTATAATTAGGTATATTTTTTTTTTTTGGTATGCACACGGTTTAGTTTAGTTTAGACACAAAAACTCACGTTAAATAGAAAATTACTAATAGAATGTTTGTAAAATTAATTAAGAACTGAAAAATAAATTGTTTACCATTTGCCAGATGTGGTTTGAGGCTCGCGGCCATCAACAGAAACACGAGTACAACAAGACACGTCATTTCAACTTTACACTAACGCAGCGACTGCGGTCTCAAAAATGTATTGTTTCATGTCGCAACGATGATTGATTGAATGCGGTGGGGGGCGACTAGTGTCGATTGGTCGAGTTTTTGGGCTACCTCAATTAATAGATATTTTATAAATACACAAAAAATTTGTAAAACGATTTTTTCATTAATTGAACACGTCATTTTTTGTGTGCTGTGTGATTGATCTAGTGTTTTATTCAGAAATTTCTTAAGGTTTAAATTAACATATAATGAATAAGTAATTATAAAAAATCTTCTGACCTTCAGGTGATGCACATGATTTTGGACGTTTAGTCTTTTAATTTTTTAGTCGACATTGAACTATTAAAAATACAATTTTTCACTTATATCAAGAGTATATTATTATCAATCTTTATCACCTACGTGCCATCATGCTCGTTCGTTAAGACGTTGATAAATGAGGATTTTTAATAGGTTTTATGTGGACTCAAGTGATAATAATTTTAAAAAAAGAATTAAAAAAATATTTTTTTATTGTTGATGGTTTTTTTATCTATTCGTGAACATGATCAAATTTTTTTTACTTAAAAAATTCTCATTATAAAAAACTTCCAACAGTTTCATAAAAATACATTTTCGATATTTTTAACTCGAGACATTTATTTTTTTTTTTTTTTAATTATAAAGCTAATTTTTTAAAAATAAATTCAGAGCTTTTGAGGACAGCATGGAAAAATTTAAGATTTTAAAAAATTGAATTTTATTTTTTATTAGAGGTAAAAAAATATAAAATATTCTCCCACAGGAATAAAGTGATTATGCGGTTGAAATCAGTGGAGAAAATAAAAAAAGGGATTACAACAAAACGGTCGAGTGGTCTAAAAATGGATATGAAGTCCATTTATGTGACCCTGCATCATCAAGCAATCCCATTTGGGATTAGACACGGGTGTGAATTGTATTACCTCAAAGTTGGGCGCATCAAAGGCAAATTCTCGACGGAGATGCATACGTCCGTAATTGATATGCTTGATAGGGGTCCAAGTCGAATAGTCGATTACCATAATCTTGTTGCATTGGCCGGGCGACTGCGACATCCCCATTCGCGAGGGATATCAATTTGATATGTCGTGATATCTGTCGACTGCGTCCAACTAATTTATATTGTTTCGCAAAATATTAAGTAAAATGACGTAGATTAAAATAATCACGTTGAAAATTATCGACTCTAGTGCACGCGAAATACCTGTCAATAATAGTTTCTTGCGGGGTTTTGCGATAATTGCAAGAACCACGGTGCACTCGATGCACGCACGAGTTTACACCCGTCGTCATTTTGTGGCCACTGTAAAAATTTATGTTGCTGTCGCGCAAAAACTGCTGACAAGGTTTATTATATCCGAAGGATAGTAAAAGCACAAATTTTTACTTATTGCAATATTACTAGAGATTTTTTACTACTGGAAAAATTCATTTTAGTTGTCAAATAACAAAAATTAGTATTGAAGAATAAAAAAAAAACACACGTGTTAAAACAATAAAAATATTTTCAACTTTTTTCGAAGATTTTTAAAAAATCTACTAAAAACAAATGAATACTACTTGTATTTAGAATTTATTTTTAGATGAAAAATCCCTTTTTTTTTTTTTCAAAAATGTCAAGAAAAAAAAACGATGTAATACAAATTTTAAAGTAAAAGACATCGATTTTCAATAGTTAAAAATTTTTATATCTGTCAAATTTGATAAAAAAGTTTTCAAAAAAAGGATACAAATTTTTTTAAAATCCATATGCATATATAGTTTTTTTTTAATGATGAAAAACATTTTTTTTTTTTCAGCACAGACAACATCAGAGTGGGATGACATTGCAAAAGGCGACAGTCAATATCATCCAAATAATAACATCGAAACTCGGGCGCGAATGTCGGCTCAATTTCGCGATCGAAAACACGGGCGAGCTCGATTAACTGCATTAAACAAGCAGCCATTTATCAGGCATAATAGAGACGTTGCTATCCTGCCATATGTCGCGCGAAAATCGACGTGCAACAAATGCATATACATGGGCATCATACACCGACAACGTCGATGAGATACAATAAGCATTGCTCGACGCCTGCCGCCAAATGACAATGCATTCTGCTACACAGACAAATATAACCGGGAAAACGGCTCGTGCCAATGCGTCAGCTTGTATTTACTATGGCGTAAAAACACTTTTCTACACATGTATGCATTGGGGATGTAGGGAGATGAGTATTAGTCATATGGGTCTGTCGCAATTGCCATGAGGTTTCCCACCAATAATTCTGGAAATAGCTTTATTATTATTTATTGCATTGTTATATCCTGGCGCCCATGTATGTCAACATGTCCAACTCTGCAATTATTTTATTTTTTATTCATGAAAATAAATAAACAACCCTTGAAAATTGCTATATTTCAAAAAAAAAAAACTCAAAGCGCATTTTCAAAAATTATTAAAAAGTGTTTTTTTTTTTTTAAATTATTTTTCATATTTTTAAATTAATGTGAAGAATTTTAATAATTTTTTTGTTTAATTTATAAAAATTAAGCATTGTACATAAACTTTAGAAATTTTTCATCCATCAAAACCATTAAAATGGATTTAAAAAATAAATAAACGATGCAAGTATCACATAAATGAGGTGAAAATGGAGATGATTCGCTTGCTATTTAGTAGAACGATTACTTACATAAGTATATACGTGTAAACACATATACGAGAAACTTTGAAACGTGCAACTATGTTACAGTCGCGCGTCGGGAAAGAGAAAGAAAATGTCGTTGAAACAGTTGCCTGTGGGGCTCAACAGCAACAATGCCGACCTTCTCTCTTGATCCTATAAAGTTAGCAATGTTACATGCGTGTTATCGACCGAATGTAATTCGGGGTATACCGCATGCGTTGTTTCGTATAACCAAAAGCACCTGTGGTCGTTGAATCACTTTACGTATAGTATAGCGAATCAGAGATTTTGAAATACACTGTGGGATTATTCACCAAAGCCTGCTGCATTGTATAAATACTTTTTATCACTATACTCAATGTAAAAATATTTCCACAAAATTTTACCTCAAGAATTACTACATTTATTCACACCCCATTCTTCACATACAAGTTATTACATTTTTTTTTCCACTAAAAAAATTTTTTTCCAGCTTTATACAAATTAATTTAAATCCAATAATCAATAAATTAATTAAATTAATGGATAAATGAATAATTATGTGTAGAAAAAATACTTTGAGAAATTTTTTTTCATCACGAAATTGAGAATAAATAAATTTTGGTGGTGGAAATTTCCAGATTTATCACATGGTAATTTTTTTGGAGCTTAACTAATCTGTTTTTTCTTTTCTGCGACAGATTACCTACCGCAAGGATTACCTCTACAAGGGGGAAAGGAGATTATTCGCGTGATATATGTCTGTGCACTAGTCGCGACAGACACCTATATGTTAGATCCACTGCAGGGAAGGACAATGACGGAGCGAGCGCGGTAAGTACACTTTTATGTGTGTACCTATATCTAAATTAATTGTATTTTCGTATACGGGGTGCATATATGCGATTCACTCTCAAGTGGTCCCGCGAGATTAGAGGGTAGTTTTTGTTGGATTTGCACAACAATACCCGGATCAAGCGGCATGTGCAAGAGAACCCACACTCCAGTGTAGAGCTTTTGCTGGCGAACCGCGCGCGTTCCAATTTCGAGGGATCCTTAATCTCCGATGCTCTCCAATTTGATACATTTATATTCCTACACTTTTTTTAACGCTCTTCGTGTGTGTTATTATTGTTATCACCGCTCTGGTTGAAATAGCTTTTATGCTTCATAGATTTGAATTATTTTTAATTTTTCGCAAATTCATTGATGAATGAAAATCAGTAGAGAATAATTTTTTTTCATGTATAGAATGATAATAGTTTGCAATATGTTACAAATTGTTTGCGAAATAATGACGTTCGTGAAGCAGAAAAAAGCGGAAATTTGTCGAATAGAGAAAAAATTCAATGGCAAGTTTTGAAAACTCAACGACCCGTTTATCTGACAATACAACTGTGATGCGGTTCACGGGCGATGAAAAAAAAGGCGCGACGACACATCACACGCACTGTGTGCGTGAGATGAATTGAATTGTGCAAAAGCCGCGACAATATATGTAGATATATAAAAAAAAAAAGTGAGAACAAATGAAAATTTTGGATGGGGTGATTGATTGCCAACACAAACGGCATAAGCCAACATAATTCTGGTTGGGTGAACAGAGTCGCTGTTGCGGACAGCTCGCCAGTTGAATCAAATTTAAAAGAATGACTCGCGTGTAATTATTTCTCAAGAGGGACAAAAGCCCTTTTTTTCACGAGGGCTCTTCAGAGCCTTTACTGATGTTACATTTGCCGACTGATACAATAGAGTTTATTATAGACTTTTTAACTAATGTAAATTAAGTTAGCAACATGAGATTTTTTTTCGTCTTTCTTCCCAGTAAAACCATAGATTAATATTACAAGTATAGCGTGTTAATAATAAGGTATTTTTCTCATCCTATTAATCACGTACAAAATAAATATATTACATTTTTTTACAATTTTAATCATGAAGATTTTAACAAATTATAAATAAAATGATTGTATAAAAGAACGTGTTAAAAAATACATTAAAATTTTATCCAATTACGGGATTATTTATTTTCTAAAAGCATTTAATGCTTCTGGCGACGTCTTCGACGCTTCTCCACTCGCTGATTTATTTTTCAAAAGTCGCGTATATACATATTGTTCGCGTTGAGGGGGCACGCATTTTGAATTATGTGCCATAAATAACACAGCCGGGTCGACTTTAAGTGTAAATGGAGGTCTCGCGAGTGGGATAATTTAGTGATATTGTGCGTGTACTGTTTTTAACCCTCTCCGCAGTCATTGAAAGAAGATAAGGTGGAGTAAACAAAAGAGAGAGAGAAAAAAAATAGTAAAAAAACCATCTAGCAATTAAATGTATCGCCTATAAACCACGCGCGCGGGTGAATTAATCCGAGGTTTTGTGGAGCCAAAGGCGATCCATCCCCCTGCCCCCTGCTGCGGCTATTATTTTAATTGTTACCGACCTTACGTCGCATTCCCGCGCTCCTTAATTACATCTCTCGCCTCGGGCTGCTATGAGAGCCCGAATTCTCCTCGCTCGTCCGAATCTTCACATGTTATAGTCCCTTTATCACTCGCCTGTCATCGCTGAAAAGGTCACACACCATCAGAGGTTCCTGGAAATTGAATATATTTCGTATGAGATCTAAGGATTATATTAATTTCAAAGTCATTCACCCACGTTTACTCGATATCAAATTTTATTCAAACTGCTGTTACAAACTGAGATGTTGCTTCACTTTGGCTACATTGATGTGAAAAAGCTTCTTTTGATTTTACAACGCCTAATAGATAGAGAACAAGAATCTCTTACTAAAATTCCAAATTTTTTTTTCATTTACTCCCGCATGAAAAAATTAATTTTGTTTAACAATGATGTTTTAACAGTTAGGAAAAATTTGATGGTGACATAATTTTTGTGTATCTTTTAGTATGTTTCCTCTGGCAAAGTAAAATTAAATTATTTCAACGCAGGGCGTCGATTGTTGACCGAAAAGTTTCGACGTAATTTGATCACTAAACCGTGTGCGCGCACGGCTATTGGGCGTGTAGCGGAGCGCGTGGTTTGTGCAAACAATTTTCATACGCCTGGGCACACATTACGCCATTTGATCACGCTGCCCGGTGCATCGATATACGCTACTGGCCTTTGTCTTTTTTTTTTAGCACCGAAATGCATGACAGGCATCTTCATGAAAAGCGCAATGTTCACCCGTTGACATATTATTTGCGGCTGTCAAAGGGGTTGCTTGCAATTATTTGGCCTGTTGCATGCCCCGAGTGATTATGACACCTGTGTGCGTTTTACCATCCCCCTCGCAGTCATGGTCGCTCAACATTTTCTCTGCAATTATTTGTAATTACGGCGTTGCACACTCGTCGCGGCGGCATTTTGATAATTGGTTCTACGTGGAAATGCGCATGAAAAGCTTCAAAATATCAACTTTACCACTCGCAGGTGGTCTATTCAAGCAAAAACATTCCAAATATAATCATCTAAACTATAATATAATAGTAAATAATCTGAAAATAAAATTCCACATCAGAAACATGTAAAAAAAAAAATTTTTTCCAAATCGAAATTGGAGTTTAATAAATTTTTCTTCTGAATTTTCATGTGGATAAATATAGAGAGTAATTATTTCAAAATGAACCAGAGGATTTCAATTAGCTTGAAAAGTGTTTCTTAGCACTATATGCAAAGGACAATGAAGCACAAGCTGTTCTCATGCAGTAGAGCTTAGAAACTCCAAGACCATGACATGGGTCCGCTGTCTGACCAAGCTTGTATTTTAGTCTAGAAGCTGTGAAATACAATTGCGAGTATAATCTCCCCTTGGTTGATAAGACAGCGACGAGAGCCCGCTACATAAACACCACTCGCCCCAACGAATTCAATGAATTGTATCTAAACAACCTCGAGCTCTCGCTGGGCACACCCATAGTTCTATATCCATTTGTATCAGAGGATGGAGATCAGCCCAGTGCAACATGTGCGCGGATTTTGCTGCAGGCGGATGAAACACCAAATTGCTGCTCGGCTTCCAACATCTGTCAAAAGGTGCCGGGAATTATCGAGGATTCTGCACATTGTAATGATCGCACGATACAGCCGTCTGATTGATCAGGGTCGACTAATCGCTAAAAAATTATACGCCAGAAACCTCTACGACCCCACAGCACTCTATCTCTGCCACTCTAACCATCAGCATCACTTGATCCTCGAATTCTCCCTGGCCTACATCCACCCTGAAACTCTAATTCCATGATTCTAGATTAGTCAGTCAACTTTTCCTCTAAAATTAAGCTCTGAAAACTTGCAGTATTATTGATAAATTTAAGAAAAGTCGTAAAAACTCGTTTGGGTAAGCGTACGCTTACTTTTTATCTTTATAACGAGGGTGTGAGTTGCATTGTAAGCTAAAAAGTTCAATGTATATTTGAGGAAAGTTGCGGTTTTCACATAGTTTTTTATATTTTATTTCTTTATTGTGATGATTTTTTTCCACTAATTATTTAATTAATCATTAGTTATAGCAACATGAATATTTTGAGAATTTTAATAATTTTGAGAGAAATATTTTTTATTTGTTGTCATTTTTTTATTCATTAAAAAAGTTGTTATCTGTTAGAGGTTACTGAATTTATTTTTGATAGATTCATCTAGTTTAAGTAGATAATTCGTTTATGATCAGCCGAAGAAATTTGTAATTTCTAATAATTTTCCTCTGCTTTTTTCGACCCTATCTAAAGGATATAAACAACTTTATACCTGTACATATGCTCTAGTAGATTTAACCCTTAAAATCGTAGATTCAGTAGATTTGGTAAATTTAACCCTTAAAATAGTCATTTTCACGTGTTTTTGGGAGTTAAAAAAATATTTTAGCTTGGAATATGATTGAAATATTTTACTCAATGCTTTTTCCACCCTTTTTTGAAGCAATCTAGTAGATTATTAATTTTAGACACCCTTACCTAGGCTCTAATCAAAATTTAACCCTTAAAATCTTCATTTTCACGTGTTTTTGACGTTCAAAAAAATATTTTAGCCTTATAGAATCAATTTTAAATACTTGACTAAATTTTTTTCCCACCCCTTCTAAAGAATAGTCAAAGTTATACACCCCTGCCTAAGCCCCAATCGAAGTTTACCCCTTGAAAATTGCCATTTTCATGCGTGTATTTAACGTTTCAAAAAATAGAATTACTAAATTAACTTTTGTTACACCCAACTACTTGAAGTAGATAATTCGTTCTTGGTCAGCCAGAAAAAAAAAAAATCTACAATTTTTAGCAAGATCAATAATACTTTCTTTTACAAATTAAAATTAAGATCACTCGCTATATAGAAAATTAATTTTTCCAATTAACGAAATTATTTAAATAGGATTTGCAATTAAATGAAATACTAAAATATTTAAAATACCTTTAGTAAAGGAGTATTTCAAGTGGCACAAGAAGTATTATGACTATTTCGCCGAACAAGCATCATTTTCTGACCATGTTCTCATTAGACTTTCTACATCGACGTGTATCTCCATCAAACGGAATGTGGCTATTACTCATGTAAATCAGCTCTGGTCAAAGATGAAGGATGTAGTGGCTGAGAACAATTTCTGCTGAACCATTTTAAGCGCTCAAACCATCCAGGAGGGCCGATAAGTAAAGAATGTAGGAGAGATGATGAGTGCTGCATCGATTGGACTCTGTAAATTCTCGAGTAGAACGCTTGGCTCTCAAGATGGAGCATGTTGTACAAGGACAAAGAGCCACAGGAGGTATAGAGAATGATGTTGCGCCACGGGAGTTCCCTGCTATATATACATATACCTTCACTCCCCAATTCGCATTTGCCTTGGTTCACCCTTGGTTAGAATATTCCAGACTCATCAACGGCTAACCGTCTTTAGCGGTTTCTCGAATAAGATCAGCACCATAGTATACATGTAGGTTTACTCACGATCGATGTGTTAATTAGTACTTTGAGATTAACATTCAGATATACCTCGACATTGCAGTGAAACAAATAATTATTAAATCTAATAATTTACTATCAATCCTCCAAAGTCATCGAGAAGAGGAAAAAAACTCTTGAAATCATGAAAATTAAACAAATACAAGCTGATACCTCATTTAAACCATTAAATTATAACCTGGACAAATTGTAGCATTTTTTTCCTGCTGCTCAGAGCGACCGGAATGTCATAACCAATATTATATTATTTAAAAACTAGTGTTTTTATCGATTTTTGATTAGTTGATCCTGACGGCAGGATAGCCTTAAAACTGATGATTGGATTTAATCATTCGAGAAAAGTTGAATAACCGTCTCATTGAGATGCTTCCAGGCTGATGTACCGTTTTTAATGATTAACAAGTGAGTAAAAGACTAATTTACCCTGTTGTTTTTTCATGCATATAAACTAGTCCACACTATAGCGGTGATAAACTTGGCATTTTATGGGTCTACTGCTGCAGGTAATCGAGCGGAAAGTACGTTTTCTGCTTGATATTATGATCCCCTGGCTTGTCGTCGAGTCACGTCACTCTGACAGTCATTCAATATGATTGCACGCTCATTATGTCCGACGTAACCGATCAAACTTGTTAGCTTAAGATCACGTATAATTGCTCCTGGAAATTATTAAGCCATTTCAGCTGCTAACGCAAAGCTCCTCTTTGATTCTCTGCTGTCGTAATAGGCTTTCGCCATGGACCAATGCCAGATTAACTGTAATATCGATCAATGCACATTATTCGAGCATATTCTCATCAATGCAGCGTAAAAATCTGCGTCAAGTCAAGACAAACCATTTGTTTTTCTTGCACTTTTAAGTAAAAAAAATTACTACACCTGATTTTTTACAACACATGTCTATAAAGCTCGTGTTTTTTAACCACGTTGATGTTGTTATTGATTGCGTATGACGATTACGTAAGATCAAATTAAATTTATCTCGTAAAAGAGAAGATTTCGCGGGAAACACGCAACTTGCACCAATTAAACGAAGGAGATTGTATAGCACATACAATTTCCGGTTTCCGTAACTTGATGCACAGGCGCGTAAATCTGGTTATCAATCCTCTACCATCATCAAACGTTAATTAATAGGGGTCAAAGACCACAGTAATACACAGTCTTCTCATTAAAAACAGCTTTCTGCATGCCAGTAAATATTTAATTCATCAAAAATAATAAATTTATTACTGTAATACGCTTCATCTTCATTTTGTTGTTTCATCATTCTTAATGATTGCATTTATTTTATACACCTGTGCGCAATATTTCGTATATTTTCAAGAGCGCTTTATCTTATAGACTGCATTGCATATCATGATGAGATTATACATTGAACAAGATGAGGTATCCTTCTGAATAGACATCAGCGGCTATTCTAGAGCGTGACTGAGCAATTTTGCTGATATGTGTGCACAGCAGGTGATTATTGTCATAATTATGATTCCTTCAAAAGACCGAGGATTAAGGTATTTATCACATGGGATCCGCTGCGCCCAGTCGACTGGAAACACGAGAAAAAAAAGCGGAAATGCCTGTTGCAATGAGAGAGGTGTCGAGTCATTGTTTGAAATCAGGTCGCGTGTGGTGGATCTTGAGCAATGAAAATGGTGTGTATGTTTTCCAGACACGAAATTTACTCGGGTAATCGCTGAAGAGATAGAAAATACTGATGAGACCTGGGACGACGAAGCGCACGGGAGATTTACTTACATGCCAGTTGACGTCTAGTCGCAGTAGAATGTAAACTAACCAGTGATTCTCCGGGCTACAGCTAATTGTAGCCAGTGACACGCACGACTAATTGCACTTTATCTCCGTAAATTAATCGCTCGCCCGTTGGTTCAGAACCAGTGATTGTACCAGTGAGCTCTACTCCAGCACACAGGGACTCTGAGTCATCCCAGGCTAAAGCCGCTCGGTGGTTTGCAGTCATCCGGCCTCTGGTTATCCAGTACCTGCGCAAATCTCTCTACTCACCAATTACACATGTTCACGGTGCTCAATCCTCTGACTTTGGATGACGCATACTAGCCAATCAGCTTGCAAACACCATAGTTAAGTTGTAATAGTAGGATTTGCATTGCTGCCAAGCTTACTTGCCTTCAAAAACTTGAAAAAATTTTATGTACAATTCATAATAGAATATTTGAGTTTTATTAAAGTTTTATTTTCACTTATACGTTTATATTTTACTAGTTTCCCCCTATTAAGGGTGTTTTTTGGACTCTAAAGAGAAATTATCATCGTGTATCAAAATATTTAACGCTAAATTTCGTAATTTTTTCCCGTGAATTTGAGGTTTGACTATAAAATCATTGAAATATGATTATTTTACCTATTACTTCTACTTGAAATAACATTAAATTATATTCAATTAATTAGCCCGGATATCCGCAGATATTTGAAAATGATTTTTCTTTTCATTGTCATGATAACAATAGAGCTGCCAATGTCAGGATGCACTTGAAAACCACAAGGTTTTCACACACATGCTTCTGGTGTCCTCGAACAAAATAAAAGCCACAACCTCCCAACCGACAAAAAAATTCTATCAGACAAAGCACTCGGCAAGATTACAGCAGGAAGTCACCATATCCAATTCTACATTATTGCTCACAATTATAACATTATTGAGCAAAAAAATTTATTTATACACAAAATCTGCTTCAGCAAAATCAAGAGACATAAGGCTACTCCTTCCCGTGTTCATGAACAAGATACCTAACGGACATTGCCAACACTCTTCCTGGAGCAATCTCGCTGGAGATGCAACGAATCCTCTCCCTCGTGGGCCACGTCATATAATTGACGTCTAGATATGTAGTGTATCGCATTCGCAGGCAAATATTGAACGTGCCTCACGTACAGTGTACACTAAATTCATTGATTGTGTTGCAGACTATATAGTAGGTTATTTATGTCCATTAAAATCAGCTGGCTTTCATCTTGTCATCATGCGACAGTTCGGAAAGTGCAAATGAGCGAGTTTGAGTTTGCTCTGCAATTATTAAATGGATGCATATGACGCGATCTACATTCGGTTAATCTGCCAACACTGCACAGGAAATTCTGACAAGTGTGGCAGAGATGCAGCTTTCAAACTTTGTCTCATTAATAGCTTTTCCACACCTGGAAATAAAGGAACATTTAGTAGATACAATAATACGTTCATGTGTGAATTATATGTCAATCTTTCTGCTGATGTGTGTGTGTGTGTGTTTAAACACCTTGCAGAAAGTTTTGCACACAATTGCGAAGCTAATGGTATCGTCAAGCCATTGTCCGGAATGTCGATGAATGGCAATTGAATCGGCGAGCGACAAGCTTTTGCCCAGAGGCAAGGTATTTCGAAATAATTTGCAGGTGAAGCTGCAAGTTGATCGGCTTCTCGTATTTAAATGAGCGTTTGCCTTGGGCCATCCATTGTCCGCACACTGGTAATTGCAATTTCAGCGGAAATAAAGTTGCAATTACACTTAATGACCGACAGAGGCATATCAGGCACTTGGGATTTTATCGTGCCACCGAAAATCCACAAATAACTTCACTCGATTTTACAAATCTACGCTGGGTAGTAAAGTTTTTAATCACTTCATACAACGGAATAGGGCATACGACAGTTCACCCTCGTCATTCGGGCAATCGAGCGTGCAAGAGTGTGGAATCGTTTTGCTGAGATCAACGGCAACCCAACCGATTTCAGCTTGATCACTGTATAACCCCTCGCTACATCGTTTCGCTAGAGCTTTCGCATCGCGCTCGACGGCGCGGCGATGATTCGTAGCCTTCCTTCTACTTCACTTGGCTTCTTTTACCCGCACACTTTCCTCAGCTCTCTGTTGGCTAAATCCACCCAGCTGATCGGAATAAATATTGCAACTTTGGGAGAAAAAAAATTATTCAAGGGTTAACAAATCAAAGAGGTCACGTCAAAAATATTTTTTTTTTTTTTAGTAATACTTTTCTCTTGATATTTTTTATTATCACAATTATTTATCGATTTATCGGACAAAAATAAAAAAAATCACCGAAAATGTGAAATTTCTATATACCCCAGTTACATGAAAAATCAAAAATTTTGATATTAATAGCAGTATAAATTAAAATTTTACATGAGCGCAGAGCATTCGATCATTCAAACGTGTGGATCGATTGAGTGCTGATATAATTAAATGGGTATACGTCTGATGAAAGGCCCACGGGGAGTGATTCGTGAGAAAAATACATTGTATAACTATATATATATGAGCCCAAAGCACGTGACGAAGGGAAAAAATATAATGAGGGTAGAGGAATCAATCGAGACGATTACATCGATCATTTGTCGCTGATGTTGAAAGTTAGAAATCTATTTAATATGACTGTTATATAGAGTAGGATAAATTCCTCGATTTAAAATGCACTTTCACGCTCTATATATCTCACTGAAAAAATGTAGTATCTCGACTGATGGGAGAGACACTTTAGAAAATATTTAATCACTTAAAAAGCTACTATGGGCGATATATCATTGATTTTTATTTTTTTGCAGACGTTTTGCTCCCATGAGTGCTGATCGAGGTTTCACCCAATAAAATTTATCGAAAGCCAACCATTAAAGATTCCCTTTTAAGAGTAATTTCCCTACGGCGTCGAAACCACTCGATATATCCTCCCGTGAGTACATATTATCAGAAGCGTCGCGGCAGGCGGCAGGAAGGATTCTAGACGAGTATATAGGGGATTGGGCAGCCAGGAATAATCCGGCGGCCTTGTGGATTATGAACGAGCAATCCGGTGCGGGATTTCATGAGGATTGTGCCGGAACTCTGTGGCTACACGGCCTTACATCCGCTCGGAAGGTACTACTGGCCATAAGTGAGTGGTATAAATGTCAATTTGAGATGGGAGATGCGATTTTCTGGTTTAGAAAAATCCTTTGGGAATCAAACATTAAGCCAATCGTATTCTTGCCATTTTAAATTTATATTTCTAGAAATTTTTTATCCGGTATAAACCTCTACAGAAGCTGATTCAAGCTGAGATTCTATCGAATCAAGAAAAATCAGTTTTTCATTAAAGCAAATCGGTAAAGGTACTCTCATTAGACGATTTGAACTTTTTAGATATTTATCAACTTGATAAAATAACGGTAGGATTGATATTTTTTTTTTATATTGTTTTTTTATTCCGATGGAAAAAATCAAATTTTTTCAAGAATTTATGTATTAAAAAAGCAATACTGCTAAAAATGAAAATTGAATTTTGTTTTTTAGTTAAATTTATTTTAATAATAAATTTCGTAAAGCTTAATGAGAGAAAAAAATTTTTTCGCTTCAAAATTTTCAACGACGTATAATACCCCATGAAATCGCGACTTTTTTGTAATTTTTTTCATTTTCCGCTGATAACTCTGTAACTATTAGATATAATGGAAAATATTATGGGAGCAAAATGATTGGGGGTTAAATTTTCTATAAAAAATGTTGAATAATATTTTTTGATATTTTGTTTTATTTTCGAGATATTTTGAAAAATAAGAATTTTTCAAAATCAGTAATATCTTGAAAATTAAGGGTGGTAAAAAAAAATTTATCTAACACTTTTTGTAAGAAATTTTACCCCCTTTTATTTTACTCTTTTGGCATTTTTTGTTATCTTCGTTATTCAACGAGTTATTGTTCAAAAACCAAAAAAATTACTAAAAATACTAGAATTCCAAGGCATACCTCTTAGAAAATTTGAAAAAAAAATTTTTTTCCATCTTAAATAAACAAATCCCATTGGTAAAAAATTGTTTTTTTTTCTACCAAAAAATCAAAAGTAATTTTCAAGTGATTAATTTATTAGGTATAAATGAAATTTATCACCTGGGAAAAAGAAATCATTGATTGGAGCACGAGGCATAAAGTCATCAGCGTAATAAGTTACTCTAGGAGAAGACTTCAGAGTGCGACCTCGATTGTAAATCTCAACGGCAATCACCGAAAAAGGCGAGGCCGCCCGATCGAACGAGAAGCACGTGAGGATGAATGTGCCACAGGGTGAGAGGCTAAGGTCGAAAGCAGATTGGTTGGAAAAAGAGGCGTCGATCCGATTGTAGAGGGCTTTGCAGTCTGTGTGATAAGACTAGATTAGATTGCTACCCGCTTTCACCTCTCATCTGTTTAAAATCGGGTAATTATTCGCGATCGCGCCCGCAGGTAGCATCAGATTTATCCGTAGGTAGAACCAGCGTGGGCGAAGGAGCTACAATGGTGTGTCTGCAAGCAGAAATAATGGATTTGACTCCGTATGCTCATCGTTTTTCAATATTGCGATGCATGATAACGCCAATGTCCACGAGATTTATTTCACTTACTTATTTTTTTCAATACTGCAAGTATAGTTATGAATAATGTCGAGTATTCCTGGGTATCGTGTCTTATTGGCCTTGTATCCACGACGACACACGCAACAAATAACAATCTGCTTTGAAAACCCGACGCAATATGACATGTATGTCATCTCTGCTCCTTTGAATACCCAGTCACAGTATATTTCCACGTTATAAAGCGTTAATAAAAATTCAAAAAGATCAAAAAATCATCAAAAAAAAAATATAAATCGACGAGATAAAAATTTTATTCGATCTTTTAAACATAATATTCAATAAAATAGCGTTAGAGTTTAAAATTCTTTAAAAAATGTTGAAAAAAACAAAATTTTCGTGAATTTTTGATCCATAAAATTTGTAATTTCTTCCAAATTTTTTCTAGGATTAATATTCGTATATTAAAAAAATTTCAGTTTTAAAATAAAATATTTTTGCCCAATGTATTTATGAAAGATATATTTTTTAAAAAATGTTTCTCATGCAATTTCATCTACGATTGAAGAATATATAGAGTAGTTATTAATCTTAAACCATGTATTATATATGCCACAGCAAACTGAAGGACTAATATCACTATCAAGCTCCCCCGATCGTCCGAGACACGACGAGATTATACATATTGTGCGTGATGAGACCGGCAGAAGGGAGGAAGAAGGCCAAAAAAAAAACCCGGCCGGTTTTCTCAATCCAACTACAGTGCGTGTGCATCTTGACAAGAGTCAAGACAAAGTGGGACTGTGCTCGATGTTCGCTTGCTACATTTAAATGATTGATAAGCTCTATCTCAGCCGAAACTATTCGAATCTCGGATCCACTGCCATGTTTGATATGATAAACAAGTTATATCCATTTAAAAAAGTTATTTGTCTCTCATAGTTGATGACAATCTTGTGCATTTGTCTTTTTTCTGATATCACATCTTTGATGTAGAGATTAAATATGCAGATAATTTATTCCATGGAATATTTTTTTAATTTTTCAAAAGACAAATTTTAATATCTGTTTTTATAATAAATAATAATTTTTTAATTGCATGAAATTTGAAATAGATTGCATACGAATTTTTTTTTTCCTGCTACAATAAAAGACGCTTATAAATTTCTTCTCATTCTGTTTTAATTGATAAAAATAAAAGTATATCGGATTTATTTTAAATATTTATTGAAAGCACTCTGACTTGAGTTGGAAAATTTTTTCTTTATTAATTTATGTCTTAAAAATTTATCAAGTAGACTTAGATTGAATTGTTTATGGAGTGAGACGTTGTAGAAAATGATGCAATCTAATTTTGACAAGATTTAAGATATTTTACTATGCAATTAAATATTCCGTTTCGCAATTTGAATGTTTGAATTTAGTGATGGGATAACATCTAGAATTTGGTAATGTTCGTGGCATCTCGAGATCCATTCCGGCACTCTGGAATAAACTAGCCATAGATCCTCGGTCGTGATTGATATGTGACGCAGGTAAACATCACTCAGTTTGCGTTTACGAATGACGTATGTCCGCGTATTAATATGAGCAATAGAGCGTAGCAACCAGGTGGGCGACCGCGGGTGGTTCAGTCACTCAAATAAATAACGCTTTGCTCATTTGTCTCTACACGATAAATGCACAATGCCACTGATTTTTAACTCCACTGTCGAGTTTTACGTCAAGGTATATATTACTCCTGGAAAATCGCGTATTTTCCAAATATCTCAATTACAAGTTGAAATATCAAAAAAACTTATGATACATTTTTTATAGAGAATAAAATTTACAATAATTTAATATTCATAAGTTTTTTTGTTACTTTGCTTAGTTGCCGATTTATTGGCAAAAAACAAAAATTCAAAAAATCTTCAAATGGTATATACCCCTTTGAAATGACAGAAAAAAATTTTTTTTCTCATTTTTTATTGCAAGTTATTATATTCCTACCAAAATTTGATCCATTGATTTTTTTCTTAGTTTGATTTTGAAAGGTATAGGCTGATATTCACTCGTTAAAATACAAAAAAAAAAAAAATAATTACAATATACCTTTTGTATATTCGCCAATGTTCTTCAAACACATGATCGAGCCTGCTGAAATTTTATTCGAGCAATAATTTGCATTCTCGCCCGTCGAGACAAGAACCCACATTATTACCGCCGAACAAGATTGGCGTCGAATATCGAGGCAATGTGAAAGCGCGAAGGGCCTCCTGGTTTTTATGATAGAGGGGCACACACATGCGATAGTGCGGTTTTCTTTCCTCGGAATGATTTTGTAATTAAGTTTTTTGCTCGCCGCTGCTTCTCTCGATATATGCGAGAGACACTCGATCGACTCCTACCATACCTTCGCCGCGTGTCGGCCCCCAGGGGCGGTGCGGCAACGCGCGTTGTATAAATAATATTTTAAAAAACTTGAGAAATCCAATCATGGTTCAATCATTCGAGTTTTGCAACCTTTAAAAACGAACGTAAAAAGTGAGAATATATTTATTTTCTGTCGTTATTTTCCATTTTTTTAAATCCAAAAAATTTTTTTTTTTTGTGTAAAATAAAAAAATTCTATAAATCAATTAATTTATAAAAAGCTATTAATTCTTAATGTGAATATTTAATGAATCAGATCGATACAATAAATGAAATAACGGCGCTCATGTTGATTTATTTGCTTCACTAGTCCATCATCAAGATATACCATCACACGAATAATTGCAACAATGTTTACATTTCCATGCATCAATTCTTTTATTCCCTTGCCGTGAGTGCATCACCATAATATATAGGACAAAACCACAAATGCAGCGGTTTGAATCTGTCGATCGCGTATACGCTTCGAATACAATTATACGTTCTCTTTGATTTTCCGATTTCCTCATTATACCCATCAGTTCGATGGTTAAATAATTAGCGTACGACTAGTTCTGCAAACCATGAAATTTTTGTATCATCGACTGAATAAGCTTGAAATTCTCGATACGTATATACACTATGAGCAGTATTCGCACACATTGAATCAATTACTGGAAATTAATCGACTTGTTTAAACCCTCAAAATGTAAAAATGCACAGAAATTACTTGGTTGAAATGTAAGATAACAAAATTTAATAATTTACAGTTGAAAAAAAATTAATTAATCTATATTACGACAGTAATAGTCGATCTAGACTCAATCATTATGATGTTTGGCCATCAATAATGAAATGAAAAAAGGTGAAAAGGGATGGAAAAGCTTGAACAACCCTTGGCCACAAGTATAAACTGATGTGAGCAGGTCTATTCTGCATGATCAGTGGTCTGGAAGGCTCATTGCTCACTCTGCAAGGGTTTGCACAGCGTCTTGGGCACTGGTGTCATCTCGATATTTGCGGTAAAGCAGCGTGCGTTAGCACATAATGGATAGGCACTCATGAATCTTAGTTGAGCCGACAATTTTCATACACAGCTGTTGCTTGCACTGGCCATAAATGACCGTGGGACATCGCATATTTGTTTGTATTCAATGTAACACTCAATATTTGCTTGGGCGAGATGAAGGCCGTGTGATGCAATGAGCGAATGTATAATTAACAGAGAAAAAAATATATGTCGCCCTAGCGATCATCGTATGAGCCACGCCTGTATAATTGTGAGAGGCGTAATTACAGGGGCCCAAGGGTAATACCTATTTGCGAGACGTTGTGCTTGGGTAAAAGATGCTCACGTCTGGCTTGAGGACACGGGCGGCCTGCAGCCTGTGCGTTGACTCGAGATATAATAGGACGAAGCGGAATCGCGGCTGAGCCATCAGCTTGTAAGATGAGAATGTCGCTGTGGAGATTGCACTCGTGGACTCATAATACGTACTCCCGGCAATCTCGTTCAATTCTGACGTCTTATCGGGCAACGGAGAAAGGTTCGATCGGATTTCCATAGGGCATATAAAGCACAGATGGTATCTTGGTTCCATAAAAGACTGATGAAGCTGCCGAATCTCCATTTTGCGTTATTCTGCATCAGTTGGTCGAGGGAGATCGTGTGGGATTTGACGGAGAGTCGATTCAATTGGTTTCGATTTGTCGTACTAAATAAAAAAAATGAAAAAAAAAAAATAATTATTATTGAGAAGACATTGAAAAGAAAAAAATTAAAATTAAAAAATTAAAAAAATTAAAAAAAATTAAAAAATTAAAAATTAAAAATTAAAATTTCACCAACACGACAAAAAATAAAACTATAATAAAATGAAATTAATTAATGAGCCATGATAAATTTATAATATTCAATCGAAAAAATACGAAAAAATTCAAATTTTACATATTTTAATTGTTCCACGGCTATGGCATTAAAAATCTCCATTTTGTGCACAATAAAAATGTTAGAAAAATGATAAAAAAAAAATTTTTTTCACGTTCTATTTTTGAAATTGACATTTTTTTTGCTTTTTTTCATGCAATTATGCAATTAATAACTAGTAAATTTCTACAGGAACAAAAATAGAGTATAGATAGTCGTGAGAAAATTCTATGCTCTATAATCATCAAGAGCAGACTTTGAAATTGCAGTTGGCATCGGCAAATTCCTCACGAAATCGTCGAGACTCTGGCCCTTGTCTCTGCCATTTCCAATATGTGCCTTAGCAACATATACATTATTTACCGTGTGTATCAATCGCAGCGTCGCCTACAACAATCCTGAAATACACGCGCCCCTGAGGCGCGCTTTACGGCCGACAAAGACGATGAAAATCCTCGTATCGTCTCTTTAGCTGAAGTAACTGCGTACAAGAAGCGACGGCAGATAGCCTGGAGGTTTGCGCTTTAGGAAATAGTCGATTCAATCAGCTGTTCATTGTTCAAAAGTGCTGGCCACGATACTTGTGCACGCAAACGCCAACGAAAGACTTTTATTCTTGACACTGGAAGTATGACACTGAAAATTTCATTATAATTAAATTTTGACCAATGTTTAAACAATTAAAAATTATAACTTTTTTACTCTCCAATCAAAATGATATTCGCTCTTGTAATTGCAGTTCCTAAAAAAAATCCTTTCTCAGTATTCATTGTCTTTCTTCGTCACTCACTGATTGATGTCAAAAATTAATATTTCCATATCATTGTTGCGGCAGTGCACTGCAGAAAATTAAAAAATACATCCAAAAATGTACTTATTTCTGGAAATCTGGGCAAATGCCCATTGTCGAGAGCATCGCCACCCAGTGAGAGGTTATACTGACAGATACCAAGGCTAATAAGATCAAAAAATTCACATTAATAATCTAACAAAGAGTGGCAGAACAAATTTAGTAGGAATAGAATATTTACCGCGAATGACCCACCGGGTTTACTCACTAGATGACTTACAGATGACAGATGTCAACAAACAACTTTGCAAGGAGGCCTCATCGTCGCAGTCAAGCATAAACAAAGCGAGATGCGAGATGGATAACTGCGTTGTAACTACAATTTTCGATGGAAATATATTGAAAATTACTTAGCCTACAATTATGTACGTGTGCACAGATTTTTTTTTAAACAAATCTATTTTTGGACAACAAGATATCCAATACTAATATATATTTAGTTGAAAAATATTAATAATTTTATTAGAAAAATTATTTAAAAAATTGACCAATCATATGACGGCATTCAAGGTTGCCATCGTAGCGCCGCTGTGCGGCCGCGGCGACAGTTCACGTCATACTTCGGTGTAGAATACGCGTTGAAAATATCGGCTCGTGGATTTTCGACAAATTTTCGGTAATTTAAAGTGATAACAAATCGAATAACCACAGCATAATTGTGCCAAAAGGTCGGTGATATTCCTAGCTATAAGATATATATGAGTGCGAGCGAGAAATAAGTGTATAAAGACAAGGGACAAAAGTGATCTCATCACGTCCAAGGACAAATGCTGAGTTTTCATTAGGCAAAAAAAATGCTCTTATTCGCATTGCTCCATAGATAAAAATGTAGTAAAACAAATTTTCTGACTATTTCCAAATTTGTGGAGCGTATAAATTAAAAATATAAGGCCAAAACTCGAAATTTGTGAGCCGTGGTAAATGTGTGTGTATGTGTGTATCGGTGAGCGTCGGATGTTTGCCGCGCATGCGTCGCCGCCATTTCGCTTTCTCTGTTCTCCCTTCAGTCCAGTGTGAAAAATTAGAGACGTTGACTTGGCTCGTGGTTTTTCGACAATTTTTCCGAAATTTGCGGTGATGAACAGTTAAATAAACGCTGTGTAATTGTAAAAAAAGACGATTGGTACTGTCAGCTATCGAAATATGTGCGTGTGAGCAAGGAATGAGTGCTGGGACGAGTGACAAAAACCGTCAGAAGTATGCCCATTATTCTGAGAGTCATTGACCGTGACGATGAACCCCAATAGTGTATGCAGTTGATTGCTGTGAGTATTTTTTGGCCGTAATAAAATCAAAACGTCTCGAGTATGGTGTTGTGTCGGTCGATGTAATAGAAAAGGTGACGTAAGACATAGATGAGAACATTGACTGATTATCAGTGAAATTGAGACAGAAAAAAACAATTAAATTGTGGTGATTGTGGTGTTTAGTGTTTGTTTAAGCGGGAGTGCGCGCGCAAATTGTGTTCAAACGTCTTCCAGTGAGTAAATTCGTGGGTTCAACGTTTTAACATTCGAAGTAAGTGTCCTATTCTGTGGTTCAGTGTTCTGTGGTTCCTGAAGTGTTCACCGATGCAACGACCATGGGAACGAGTCATCGATATCTACATTCAGCCGAAAGAAACAAGGTAATTTTTTTTTTCATTTATCAATTTATAAACAATATGTTTGGACTTGAAATTTACCTCAATTTTTTCATTTTTGCTTGCAGGTATGTGTATATGATAGCATCCACCCTTTTAGACTCGATAAGTCTATGAATTGAACGTGTTATGAGGATGAAATAAAGGTAAATGTTCTTACCTTTCTCTCACGGTGTTTATGTATGCTCTAAAGCATCTCAATTTTCGTCTTCAGCGTTTTAAAAATTCTCGCGTTTTACTACGTGTGCTGGCAATTTCTCCATTGCCACATTTAATTGCCAGAATATTAATGGCAAGAAAATTATTAATTCATTGAGGGATTGTAATATTTTTTAATCTCATCGCCACCCAGTGAGAGGTTATACTGACAGATACCAAGGCTAATAAGATCAAAAAATTCACATTAATAATCTAACAAAGAGTGGCAGAACAAATTTAGTAGGAATAGAATATTTACCGCGAATGACCCACCGGGTTTACTCACTAGATGACTTACAGATGACAGATGTCAACAAACAACTTTGCAAGGAGGCCTCATCGTCGCAGTCAAGCATAAACAAAGCGAGATGCGAGATGGATAACTGCGTTGTAACTACAATTTTCGATGGAAATATATTGAAAATTACTTAGCCTACAATTATGTACGTGTGCACAGATTTTTTTTTAAACAAATCTATTTTTGGACAACAAGATATCCAATACTAATATATATTTAGTTGAAAAATATTAATAATTTTATTAGAAAAATTATTTAAAAAATTGACCAATCATATGACGGCATTCAAGGTTGCCATCGTAGCGCCGCTGTGCGGCCGCGGCGACAGTTCACGTCATACTTCGGTGTAGAATACGCGTTGAAAATATCGGCTCGTGGATTTTCGACAAATTTTCGGTAATTTAAAGTGATAACAAATCGAATAACCACAGCATAATTGTGCCAAAAGGTCGGTGATATTCCTAGCTATAAGATATATATGAGTGCGAGCGAGAAATAAGTGTATAAAGACAAGGGACAAAAGTGATCTCATCACGTCCAAGGACAAATGCTGAGTTTTCATTAGGCAAAAAAAATGCTCTTATTCGCATTGCTCCATAGATAAAAATGTAGTAAAACAAATTTTCTGACTATTTCCAAATTTGTGGAGCGTATAAATTAAAAATATAAGGCCAAAACTCGAAATTTGTGAGCCGTGGTAAATGTGTGTGTATGTGTGTATCGGTGAGCGTCGGATGTTTGCCGCGCATGCGTCGCCGCCATTTCGCTTTCTCTGTTCTCCCTTCAGTCCAGTGTGAAAAATTAGAGACGTTGACTTGGCTCGTGGTTTTTCGACAATTTTTCCGAAATTTGCGGTGATGAACAGTTAAATAAACGCTGTGTAATTGTAAAAAAAGACGATTGGTACTGTCAGCTATCGAAATATGTGCGTGTGAGCAAGGAATGAGTGCTGGGACGAGTGACAAAAACCGTCAGAAGTATGCCCATTATTCTGAGAGTCATTGACCGTGACGATGAACCCCAATAGTGTATGCAGTTGATTGCTGTGAGTATTTTTTGGCCGTAATAAAATCAAAACGTCTCGAGTATGGTGTTGTGTCGGTCGATGTAATAGAAAAGGTGACGTAAGACATAGATGAGAACATTGACTGATTATCAGTGAAATTGAGACAGAAAAAAACAATTAAATTGTGGTGATTGTGGTGTTTAGTGTTTGTTTAAGCGGGAGTGCGCGCGCAAATTGTGTTCAAACGTCTTCCAGTGAGTAAATTCGTGGGTTCAACGTTTTAACATTCGAAGTAAGTGTCCTATTCTGTGGTTCAGTGTTCTGTGGTTCCTGAAGTGTTCACCGATGCAACGACCATGGGAACGAGTCATCGATATCTACATTCAGCCGAAAGAAACAAGGTAATTTTTTTTTTCATTTATCAATTTATAAACAATATGTTTGGACTTGAAATTTACCTCAATTTTTTCATTTTTGCTTGCAGGTATGTGTATATGATAGCATCCACCCTTTTAGACTCGATAAGTCTATGAATTGAACGTGTTATGAGGATGAAATAAAGGTAAATGTTCTTACCTTTCTCTCACGGTGTTTATGTATGCTCTAAAGCATCTCAATTTTCGTCTTCAGCGTTTTAAAAATTCTCGCGTTTTACTACGTGTGCTGGCAATTTCTCCATTGCCACATTTAATTGCCAGAATATTAATGGCAAGAAAATTATTAATTCATTGAGGGATTGTAATATTTTTTAATCGAAAAAACAATAATTTCTCGTCATTTCAATTTAGACAATTTTTTCGTCTTAAAATTAATTCTGCATTGTATTTTGAATTTTCCCTTGAGTAGATGTCCCACAAGATAGGAAATTTTACAGTGAATTGAGTCAACTTTTGTTATTGAAGGAGATAAAAAAAATTATATTTGTGGAATTCTCAATCACTCAATAGCATGATAGTGCCCTGCAATCGCGTTGGGTTTCAAGATAGGATATATGTAGATTCCTTTATTCAATCTGATCGATTTCTCCACGTTACTCGCCATCGAGAGGCCACTTTACCTTATATTTAGATTAATGTCAAAAGCAAATTAATCTATTCCGCATTGGATCATCACTGTGATCCAGGTGGTCGTCGTATATACATATTCGCTTCCACGTTCATCAAAAGACGATAAAAATTTTTTTTGCACTTATTAAAACCAAGATATCTTTTATGCTCACCTGTACTAAGTGTCAGATTCTCTAAAGAACCTTGGAAAATAGGGTGTTATTGAAAAAAGGCCATTCGGCGGCCAAAATGAAAGTAAATTTCTTGCTGTTTATTGTATCCACTAAAATCACACCAAAATTCTTGGTTTTTCGGCCGGCTTAATCGGTTGTCGAGGTCTTAGACTATTAGACGCATTGAATTTACGTGTATTTTATCGCGCTGAATGTAAATAATCGACCGGCTTAATCCGTAAACTAATTTTCCCCGCGGTGATAATAAAAAATCACTGAAATTCGCGGTTTTTAGGCCTGCTTAATCAGTTGGCTTTGAAATGATTTTTTGAGTTGCTGTTACGTGAAAAGAATTCTAAAGATCCAAATTTCGGGTCTGAATCCTGAATGAAAGACGACCCTCTGTCACAATTGTGTAGAATCATCTTGAACCTCATGGCTTCTAAGGTGTGTAATTAAAATTATTATAGTCCGTGAGTGTCTCGAGAACACGTGTTTCACAGTCCACGAATTTTCGTTGGCCAGATGTTAACCACGAAGTGTTCTCTCATCAAATATGTAGCAAACATCTTCTCGCGTGGCCATCATCACTGTGATGTGTTACACACGCGTGTCCGCGCGAATTTTTCTACGTCATCGACTGGCAAAATAACAATTCGCGTGGATGGGACATCGAAGTCTCTCGTTGGCTATTGTCTAGCAGAGTGATTTATTGCGGTGTCAGATGGTGGAAGTTTGCGCAAATGGGTCCGCGGAATTTTGAATAGAGTCAGGCGAATGCGCGGCCTCTTTGAAGACAGCAGGGGACCTTCTGGCAAAACCACTAGCCACCTTTTCTGCCTCCACCAGACGTCCAGTTGTTCCATCCTTTCTATAGAACCGCGCGCGCGAAAATATCAATTGATTGTTGATTTTTCGAGGTTTTTATTAACGATAGTTTCTTCACTTTTCAACAGTTATTTCGATTTTTATTAATTTTTTCGTGTAAAATATATTCAACGTCGTGGCTTTTGTTTACTCACTGGAATTATCATTCTCTCTCGTCGCCTATTGTTGTCTTCTCATCGTGACTTTAAGCATATATATGCGCTCGTGTGGCTGTCGATGAAGATCTCAGGAATACATTGAAGCATTCACTGAAAAATAACTGCCGTCATCGTCCCAACGTCCGGGCCATCAGCGTTTGATAATCGTGGTGGTGATTAATGATCAATAGATATATCAGTGTTTGCGCATGAATATCTTCTTCTAGAAAAAAATATTCGGTGCTGATTTGATGAGCCTGGAGTTTTTTTTTTTTCATTTGCTTCATGGATCTTTTATGATTTTTTATGCTCATTGGTTCGTGCAGTTTGGTAGCTGGTTTTTTTTTTTTTTTGTAGAAGCAAATCACGGCGCATATTTTTTAGTATAATGAAATTCCCTTCGTTGAAGCACGTGCTGCAAGAATTTACATATTTTCGTAATATTGAATAACTACAGTACATTACTTTTAATCATTTTTTTGAATAAAAAAATCTTATATACTTACCTATCATATTTTAAGATTCTACATCCTCCTGTAAAGTAGTTTTTTAATAAAATTTTTTTCTGCTACGATTATAAGTCATTGGAAAAAACAAGTTGTGATCGTAATTTACAAAAAATTAAAATTAAAAAAAACACGTAATATTTTAAAAACTGAGTAAGATATGAAAAAAATTTATTCTACATTTTTTGTAGAAAATTTAATTCTCAATTTTTTTACTCTCATAATATTTTTCATTATCTCAATTTTTTATCGAGTTATTATTAAAAAACTAAATTGTGGAAGCTAAAATTAAGTAATTTTTGAGATTAATCAAATGATACGAAAGATAAAATGATTTAATTTCATTTTTAGACTTCTTAAATAAATCTCAACACTTCAAGGACTCTCTTATATATGTATGTGGTCGTTTTGGTAGGGGAAACGAGATGAAGGAGCACTCATTGCCGCGCGTCTTGCATTAGTGTCGGATTATTTATAAGCTTCAGCGTTCATTTCAGCGCCTACCAATTTTTCAATCTGCTCAAAAGCTAATGGCAATTTATTGACCGATGCTCACTCGCATTTTGCCTCTCAACTTTTGATACATATGTTTGGTCTCTTGCGTGTGACTATATGTACCTTTTAATCTTATACGTTCACACTCACTCCTTTGTTCCTGTCGTAGATTAGAAGTAGAGGAGCGACTAATCGCTGGGACAATTTAAAAGTGAAATTTATCAAATCCTCCCGTTGATTCTCTTCATTTCCGCCGCGTCACACACGTGTACTACTACTTTACTTTCACACTGTCTCAAACGGATTCACACATTATGGCTACTGAATTAAATGGTAATAGCGTGTAACGTGTAATTAACTTTCAACGCGCCGGTTTAAGTGTGAGGAATTTATTTCAACGCTTTAGGACAAGTTTTTTTTTTTATTTCTTCTTCTTTCTTTTTACGATTGAATACTAATTAGCTATGTGTTATCAAAAATAGGATTAGTTGGATATCTTAATTAGTTTTTTCCATTAAAAAATTGTTGTTTTTTTTTTTTTATAAAAAATATAGCGTTTTACTGTTGTCGATTTTAACATTTTTGGGATCGAAGACGTGAGCATGTTTTAAAATTTTTATATTTGTAAATGCGATGGTTTTTCTTTAACGGAGGTATAATTTATTAAACATCGCTTTGATATTAATTGATATGAGCTGTTGGCGGGTATTTTGTACAAGTTTCCCAAATGAAAATGTCATTGATTAATTTTCTTATACACATGCACGCGTTGCTGATAATTATTTGAAATATTGTATTTACGCCGTAAGTATAGATAACTATACAGAAAATCGTGGTAAATGAGTTTGTGAAGCAGTGAGCGCTAGGGAAAGGTTATAATAAGTTTTAGTTGTCTTATGGACTCAATTGTTGTGAAAATTTTCTGAAGATGATAAAGAGAAATTGGGGTTGATTGATTGGTTTTAGTTGCGTTTATATACTTATTTTCGTACCATCAAAGTGATTCAACCTTCTCCAATTGACAGCCAGTGAAGGTTAAATAGGAAGCCCGCAAGTGAACACATCACATTTGATGATTGCAGCGATCGATCGCACATGTTGTAATCCCGTCTATTTCCAGCTTGAAAACAACAAAGTAAATTGGTGAAAGCAGGGTATAAAACAACTTTAAATCAAGCATATTACAATATATTTAAATAATTATACCTATATAAATTCCACACTACACAGAGGCTGTCAATTTAATAGAAAACGTCGATTACACGACTTTTGTGAATACACTATAATAACATATTCAAATGATAGATAATAGTTGTAGGCGTGTTTCAATGGCTTTGAACTATAACCCAACATTTCAATGATGCGAGTTTGTCGTATAAGCATCTTAATTTAATTTAACGTGCTGTGACAAGTCATAACGAACGACTGTAAAAGACACCTCGCACCTAAAACACTCACAAAAAAGTATAATACATTTTTAAAACATATTTTCTCATGATTTTTTACCTGAATCAAATTATTTTCTATTTATCTAGTATTTATCTATTAATTTTTCGATTTTTAATTTTTTAAAAATTTTTCTTCTTGAGCGAATCAGTCAAAATGTGACACGTTACACATCGTTGCATTTTTTTTTTTGCTACCATAATTATATTCAATTTTTTTGCCACAGTATTTAAAGTCATACTTATTACGAGTATAAACGAGGCTGACAAGAATCTCAACCGTCATTCCAGCTGTTTCTGCACATTTTCCTGTGATGTATTTTTGTGAAAGGTGCGCGCGTCTTTTACAGATTGTTTTTTATGATCAAGTGTGTACCGCCCACTTGGCACAAGCATTTGCACACGGTTGGTACGAGCAATAGAGCACCAGAAGCGTCGCAGAGGGACTGAAAATGCAGAGGAAAAGTTTGTTTGAATATTCATCTGCTCGGTGCGCACACGACCTCGATATGCTATCGATGAATTTTTTACATTGGCGAGAAGTGGTTTGCTTTAATTGACCCAGCTGCCTGATGTACATGGGATTATGAAAGTAGAAGCAAAAAAATGGACGCAAAAAGAGGCTGCAATCCTGCCTCGACGCGATCCCTTGACGCAACCTGGTTTTTTTTTGTTTTCGTTCGCTTAATCCGCGGTCACAGTCCATGAAAGCTTTTTTTCCATGTGCAAAAACTTGAAATAGATATATCCCAAGGTATTTTATACATACGCTCAACATATTTTCATCTCAATCGAATGAAAAGTAATTTTTTTACGCTCACGGTCGTATAGTTTTAGTCGCTGGCGACTTTTGAACATATATACTTAAATTGCTCTAATGAACTCATCAAAAGTTAGCTGTAAAATTTTCATTCCACTTTTTTATCCGTCGTAATATTGTAAGGCAATTATCGATGCGGCTGGTCTATATAAGGCTGAAAGAAAAAAAAATTCATCACAGTCAATAGAAGAAATGCTTATTATAAATTCATACGTGTGTGTACGCATTGCACGCACAAAACACATTTTCTCTGCCACTGCACTGAGAGCATGGCCAAAAAAGGAGCCTCGAGCGCCACTCGTGTCTTCAAGAGAACACGACGATGAGCTAAACTGCAATGAGAATCGTGTCCAATGCTGTGTGACGAAGAAATCGTTGTGGTGCCGGGTATAATGATGCCAAGAGAACATTGCCGCAGGACACACAGGACTCTCATTCGATGCTACGCCAGCAGAAGATTTCAATTCTCGTAGAATCTGCAGTGGTTTTCACGACCCTCTTGTGTAGATGGACATGTCCAAGTGTGGAAAAAAAATTTCGTCAGTTCATGTCTACGTTAAAAAATCGATCGTCTTGCTCGACGACTTTTTTTGTCCCTTGCGAGAGACAAGCCCAAGCTTGTTTAGCATATTTTAATAAAGTTCTCGTCGGTATGATGATGTGCATCGTGAAAAAAAGACAAAAAAAATGATAATACAGTGATGTTATAATGCTTACAAAATATTGTAATCACGCGACGACGAAGCATTTGCTGGTGTATAATTAATGCAAAATGCTGCTTAAATAACGTCAACTGCGTGAGAGTTGCGACGTCAGACATTGCGGACCTAGAGTGTGCCTGATGCACAAGTTGGTGAGGACAAGTGGCTTTCATTTTGAGCACCTGCAACGAAGCTGCAATGTGTGTACCATGAAAATGTGCCGTCATGTGCATATATTCACGAAGGAGCCGAGCGATTGTCGCGAAATTAGGCCTACAAGAACTTAATCCTTACAGCGTTTTGCATCGAAATCAACGACGTCAATCACGAGAGGATAAAAAAATCACATTGAATTTATTTAATGATTTTACTAACTTTTTTTAATTCGGCTTTTATGAATTACTAAGAGGCTTTTGCAGTATTTGAAGAATTACTCGGCGTTCGAAGTTTGTTCATACGAGCCACTGATAAAACTCGAGTTATTAAAACCCAAATTTCTTCGTCCTGGATTGGAGATTAGTTTAGAGACGTTTTTGACCCCCCAAAGTATTTTCACGCATTGCCACGAACACAGGAGCCAGCTGGCAGCTGATCACTTGGACCGGAAAGCTCATGATGGATATATACAGGATGGGTTGGATACCTCGTGTGATCCCTTAAGGCGGTGTGAGTGGCAGTGATGACCCTCGAACTCTCTGTCTGCTGTTGCTAGAGCAAAAAAAATAATATGGTAAAGTGAAAACACGTGTTTTTGAGTGTGTCACACTCAGGCACTGGTTTGACGTGTTTGGCCAGAGCATAACCCGGCTCATTATTCAATCACGAATAATATTTTTCTCGTCGAGTGGCTTCTATTTACTCTGTCCTGCTTTGCACGGACTCAGTTATTTATATTCGCAGAATTTTCCCACGCGTGCTAATTTATTTATTTTTTTCGCAGAGATTATCATTAAATTGCAGAGTTAATGAATATAAAGAAAATTAATTACTTCCTCATGAGTTTTGATGCAAAAAAAAAAATACTTATGAAGTTCGAAATTAACATTAGAATATATGAAGCTTTGTGGAATTATACATCAATCGTTTGTAAACACAGAATCTTTGATGTTTGTGAAATAATTTTCCCCAGTTGTGTTCTACATGCTTGATGGTGGTATTCCGCATGCTGGCCACAAACTTGTGGTAAGAAATTTCACAGAAAAGCTGGTTTATATTTCAACCTGTATATATAAAATCCAGCATGTTAATTATTATTTGCTTTTCAATGTGGTATCCGCACATGTCCGGTTGGTTTTTATTATTTTTTTTTTTTTCAAGTGTAGATGACCTATTCCGCCTTTAGCCACATAATTTTTTTCTTGCTGGTTTTATATATGTATACTGTGAGAAAGTATAATACGAGAAGTTCCGGGGAAAGTTTATACATTCAATAGCAAATTATTATAGCATGGCCTTTGAAGTTTAATTGAAATACGAACAGGTAAATTAGTTTGTGTGTTCAAATAATACAATAATGCATGCAAATCCTTTTTAAAAAGTTAGAAAAAAAATTTTTAATCGTCAAAAATATGAAAAGAATTTTTAATTATATCAACTTATTGTTAATTAATATATTATAATCATGCAGAAAAATTTTTAAACAATTTTTTAGGAATTTTTTAACTGTTAGATAAAATATTCCAGCATTTAACCTTGATTTTTTTCACGGCAAAATGGTTTTTCAATGTATAAGTACTTATACCTAGTCATGTAGAAGTGAAAAATTATTGGTTATATAGGTGAAAATAAATTTCTATGACCCCGGAAATTCCTGGGACAATGACAGCTTGCGAGGGGTAATATTTGCCTACAAACTCTCACACAGTCCACGTCCATGCAAGTCACGCGCAAGCCTTTAAGGCGAGGTCTTTACCCGCCAATTTGATCTCTGTCGACGCGCTGCATGAATAGGACGTCCGTGAAAATACCGTTGAAACTACACCGGTAACCCAAGATAACTTGGGTAAACGACCGAAAGTCTTAACGAGCTGCAACGAGTCGTCGCATACGTGCGCTACTCATAACTTCAGATCTGGCTCGCATTTATATATGTTGGCCATAGTGTGTGAATGTGTAATTCTACCACGACTGCAGACAGTCTTGGAAAGTCTCTTTATTTTTATCGGCACAATAATTTATATAGTTTGCAGAATTAATTTGTACCTCGCCCTCGCGAGCTATTTTGCGTGGGATCGCCACTCGCGGGCTGTCTATTACGTGAAAATACGCGGCGCCGGGATCCAGGGGGCATCGCAGATAGCTGGCAGAATAAAAGGCATCTGCGGATCCGCCTCTGCTGTGCGATGAGACAGAAGCTCAGAGTGGGCGGTCTTTTGGTGCACCGCGATACGTTATGCGATTAATTGAGAGAGCTGGTAGAGGCGACGCTTAAAACCCATTAAACCAGTCTGCGTATATATCTTTCGTGCTAATTTTATGCCTTTTCATTCAATTTGCCCAATCAATTGACCTCCCCAATTCATTGACGATCAAATACGTTTTGTTTCAAAAAATCCAATGGTTCGCAGTTGAGAATTTTTTTTTCTTTGATAATTCTTTATCGTTTTTCCAATCGATACTATTATTAGAATTAAGGTTAGTTATTGAAATAAATTTTTTTCCAAAGTGTACAGAACTGGAATAGGCTCTAACGGTTATCGTCCCGTCATCTCTCGGGATAAGCTTAGGAACACGAATTGCTTCGGGATTTTCGTTTTCATCTCGTCCGGCTGCGGAAAATACTGTCCCAGTGGTAGCACTTCTCGTCGGCAAGATAAGCCGCTCTGGATAGATTTTAATCACAGTACCAGTGCTGCACTAGGGCTTCACGATGCAGAGTATAGAGCATATATAGTTGCGATGAAACCTGAATGTGACCGCGCACCGATTGCTCTCTGGCGCAACCCTTAAAAAATTTATACGTGCCAAGCAGACGTGCCACTGGGGTGGTCCGTTGTGCCGGGTCATGCAGAGCACTCACGTGTGCTGTAGTTTTCAGATGAAAAGACCGCAGTGCCCTGTGTTTTCGCTTCTATTCTTTTGTCGTCCCTTAAACGCTCTGGGGTTTGTACGCAGACACGTCGCGTCGACTTTTCAACTTCTGAAGCCAAACGTCTGCCGGAATTACAGGACTCTTGCCAGCACCCAAGAGTTTTAAATTTACAACACAACATGAAGATAGTGCATCAAAAAATTCTTTTCAACAAAATATATAAATCGATTTTACCAGAAAAAAAACACATTTTCCAGCTCCAAATGTTTCATCATTTATGCACGGCCAATGCGATAATCGATCGGCTGTCGAAATGTGTGATATCTAGACCCAGGTGTTTTGAGAAATTTATCTCAACACCTGGTGGAACGCTCTGAGAATTTTCAATGAGCTCGATTCGCACATATTTCTCGCCTCTGTTGAGTTTGGTTGCGCCCGTTCAGTTGCCAAATCGAAAATGCGACACGACGCGGCAATTTATGGATGAATATTTCTCAAGAATAGCCCAGCGTTGGCTAAGACTGTAGCACACACATGTTAGAACTATCATGAATTTGACGTTTGGACATCTGCTCAACTAATCCAACATTTTTTGTTGATTAATTCCGAGTGTCTATGTGAATACCATCAAGAATTTAATCAATCTAACAGATTTTGAATTTTTTCTCGAATGTTTTATTAACAACTTTTAAGATTTTTTTGGTGTTTTTATACTGAATTGTAAACAAGACGCGTGGCTCGAAGGCACTTTTCTGCACGAAGAGGTGTTTGCCAAAATTGTACCGCAGGGACCGGCAGGTTTTAGTCCTGGAACTTTCGTCATGTTGGAGTTAGTTCAATATTATTCATCGGCTTTTGTTTGCACAGGTATTATATAGACTTGTCGTGAGTGTGTTGTGTGCAGGACACGCGGGGATGGTGGAAAGTATTATTAGACTGCTTTACCCAACTCTTGCTTCTTGGGACACACTTTTCTGTATAGTGAGAGCTAAGAAGCTTAGTCGACCGACCTGATTTGACGTGACAATTTCCTTGGGGATGTGATTAAAAACGTGTGTGTCGGAGAAATTGGACGCTGAAGATAAACAAAAAGAGACTTATGAGATGCAGAAGGACACTTCCTTTTTTTCTTCGCTTGCAGTTTGGTATTTTAGTCCTTCCGGAGTCAACGGGGCCAAGAAGTTTTTTCATCTGCTTGTTTTATTTTTTTTTTCCTCCGTTGGAATAACAACTGGGTCAGTATAGTCAGTGATAAAAAATTCTCTCACCTCTTGCTTCACAATTTTATGCATGGAATCTCAGTTTTTTTTTTATCGCGCGCATTCCATATGCATGCGCAGAAAATAGGTTCAGGGTGAATATTATAATTATATCCGTGTTCGGTGTTCGCTGTATGTATACATGGGACTTTGAATTAATTTTAAAAGCTGCTTTACGCAAGTATTGCGTGTGTGCGGGCGTTTTGATGGAGCATTTCCGCACACGGCCGTCCGCCTGTCACTTAATAAAATGTCCGAGACTCGGAATCGGCTGCGTAATCACTAGGTCCGTCCAATTTGAGAGACAGGCGTTTAGGCATTTCACCGGGCTTAGACAGTTATAGTATAGAGGCTAGTGTGTATAATTTCACGCAACCCTCAGCCCCTGAGTCAGACAAATTCTCCTTGGCCTTTAAATTGTAATGTTATACTGATTTAATGTATTTAAGAGAGTGTCAAAAAATTTATTATTTCTATATCCAACATGTAATCATCTCTATCACCCTAATTTACAGTATTAATAACTCTATACATAAAATATAGCGTCACTTATTCATCAATGATGTATAACATTTTTTTTTTCATCGAAAATTTCGACGATAACTCGATAAATAAGCGAGATAGTAAAAAATGTTATAGAAACTAAATGATAGGAAAATTAATTTTCTACAAAAAATGTAGAATAAATTTTTTTGATATTTTTCGTCGTTTTTAAGATATTTAAAAATAAGAGAATTTTAAAAACTGAAAATTTTCTATATTACAATAATAATAGTCGATCTAAAAATTTTTGACCCGTTGCCGAGTATCGATAGCTATGAAAGAGCACGACCTGATTGTCACGCGGGATATTCCCTAAACGTACCTCCCTAAAAGCATCGGGAATTGCCATCACAGCTGAACAACGTGTGCGATCACCCGCTGCAGCTTCCTTGGGCACTGCATTCATTTACAGAGGCACCATTGTCGGCCGCATGCAACAATGGGCAGCTGAGAACGAGAGGCCAAAACATTGAGACATATCCCTTGTTAGTCCTGTCACCGACACAAGCGCACGCGGTCCACCCAGGTCCCTGGACATTATGACGAAAAATATTTGAAACTCGTGGAAGAAACTCTTGTGCATTATGACCAGCGCTAAAATCCTTGATGCTTTTATTGTTGCCTTGGCCTTTGATGTTTCCAATGTAATATGGGTATCGTCCCAAGGTTTTTAGTGACACTCGATTCTATACGTTTTTCAATAGTCAGAAAAAAATTCAGACTGCTCATATTTCCTAGGAAAATATTTACCTTCGAGTGTCTCTGCTTTCATCATTGAGTGTGTTGCGTCAATACACAGGCATTCAAAGAGTTTCTTCGGTTTATATATTTTATTTATGTATTATTTCCCATTCTGTCGGCAAGATTATTGTCACATTGGGTCTATTGACGATGACGTAGTCTCCCTTGAGCCTGATTGACAGTGGATATCACAGCACCATCGCCACGCAGACGTCAATCGAGGATTGACGCACATATATCCATACCTCTGGAGATTTTATGCAGGTGTTGCTCGCAAGCCTAGCGAAAGCGACATGTTTGAGGCCACGTGGACATGAAATCCGGACGAGGTTTGAGGTTGTGCCTGGAATTCCCAGAGGATGATTCGAGTGCATCGGATTTCATGTGCGAGAAATGCGTTAATCTATACATGCATTCTCGATTCACGGACAACTTTAACAACGTAAAATATATGTTTAACCGTTTGATTACAGTTAGGAAACGTTAATAATGCCACCATTGAGCGGTCTAATTTTTTAACAGCTGATGTATTAGTGTCTCAAGAGTCTGCAGGGTCTGAAAAAAAAATTTTTTTTCACTGCTTGTCAATATATAGAAAGAAAAAACTTTTCTCGTAAATTGTTTGTCAAGGAAAAATGCGACACCCTCTTTTATATTTGGCAGTTTTATGATTTTATGACCATTTTAAAGTGTTGCAAGGCCTGGCAAACACGTGTAATATAAATGAAATCCTTGCTTGTAAAACCACTTGTTTACCAAAAGTCAAGAAAAATTTTCAAATAAAAATCTTGATTTTTAAATAATTATATTCTAAACGAATACAAAAATTTTTATATTATCAATATAAAGAAAATGTATTCAGAAATATATTTTTAAGTAGAGAAAAAAAGTGAGATTTAAAGTATTAAAAGTTTAAAAGAAAGTTTTTAATGTCGAATTTTGCTTTTAATGAATTTTTCGAGTGTAAATAATAAGAAAACAGGAATAAAATATTAGAGGAAAATTTTTTTTTCTTTTTATTTTATTGCTTAATAATTTACTTTGATAGATATTTTATGGATTTAAAAAAAAAAAATCATAATATTGTTGTTTGGTATACTTTTGAAAATTCTTTTTTTTATTCTACTTCCATTGTGTAGGCCTTTTTTCATTGTTGTTATACGATTTAAAAGCTGTTAAATATCGTTCGCTGAATGATTCAGTATTTATCAAGCACAATGCTATATAAATTGGCTTTTCGTACGATGATGCACGTCCTGTGGTGCACGTCCGGCGCAATAGGAGGTCTCATTTTCCTGCTTTTCTTGAATTTCTCGCGCTCGAATTTCTTTGAGGTAGGTTTGCATTGATGCGATCGAACACACAATTGTGTGATGGAAAATGCTGGGAGGTGAGAAAAAAAAAACTTTTTGATTATTCATCCCTTTTCTAAACTATAAAATAATTAATTGACGATAAATTTGGGGTTTAATTCGCGAATTTAATGGTTTTAAATTTACTGCTCTCGGTGATTTTTTTTTTACTGTGGATCAAAGAGGGTGGCCGCACTTACGGAGAAGTTAAAGAATTTCTAGAGCGAGAAAATCTTGAGAATTTAAACCGTGCGGTGTGACTCCTTAACTTATTATTCTTTTTGGAGGAGTAGAGTCTGAAGCGAGGGACTCGAATAAATCGAGAGGTGTCGCCCTAAGTTTCTTCATCGTGAATCCTCGCATTCCTTCTCATTTAGCGAGAGCTCAAGCACCACTACACACAGACTTGTCCGATAGTTGGCGCGGTAAAAAAAAAGCCCTTGAGACCGATGAATTCACGCGCTCGTTTTGTTTCGTCGGCTTTTTTCTTCCTGTATAGCCACGCGTTATTACGTCAACAGCTGATGCAAAATGCTTTCTCACTCGGTCTGACGGCCCTGATGACTGTCATTTTCAATCATCTCGTCGCCAAGACGATGAAGTAATCATAAAACCGCCTTTTTTACACTTCAATTATCACGGGTATATTTTTTTCACAAATTTTTCAACTGCTAGAACGTATACTCCTTTGTTACAATGTATTTTCTCTCATATATATATATACAGACAATTCATCATTGCGTCTACAGTCTCTAATAAATAGAGAGACTAAAGTCTAGATCGACTATTATTGTCGTAATATAGATTAATTAATTTTTTTCAAGCGATTGTGAACGCGCTACAGAGAAATTATTTAGAGACTGCAAAAGCCCAAATTTTTCAAGCAATTTTTTTTATTGAGCAACGATTTAAGTCATTTTTAAATAGTTAGTACAATAATCATGTATTATTACATTGAGTGATATTGATATAATGCAAAATGGACAACAATAGCCCGGTGAAAGTGACCAATCAACTGCTTGTTATGTCTAAATCAAGATGACGCTGAGTCAGCATGATATTGAAATTTTTCCACTGGGAAACTTTGAAAAATTTATCTCTATCTGGGATGACATCACAAGTGATGACTTTTGGTCTGTTCAAATTGATCTTGTCGAATAATTTCGATTTTCTCTGAATAAAAAAAAAATTTATGTGACTGTTTTTTTTTTAAATTATGCTGAATTTTTTTTTTTTAATCAGGTCACTAGTCGAAAAAATTGATTTAAATGAGAAAAATTATATATTTTTTAATTTTTTAATTGAAAAATTTAGTGGATGAAAATTTTATTGAAATATTCACTTTATGTTACTCTTCTTAATTTCGATTGATTTTATTATAAAAATAATTTTTCATCCATCGCCCGATGATTAAGTCCATTTTAAATGAACTCATTATTGAGTATCAGACAGAGTATCAATGAATACTAACGAAGAAAAAATTATGGCCACCGAAAAGTCGTCGCGATAAATTATTTTTAGAGAGAGTCACACAGAGAGAGGGACTGAGAAGGGACTTGGTCGTATCGTAAATTCAATCTACCAAGACCGGACGCCATTTTTGCATACGATCTGTAGTATGTCCAATGCTCGATGTCGTTTTTGCCTCATAAACTTGACTCCAAAATTTATACTCCTTTTTGTTTAATATATAGAACGCGCACTCGAGAAATTTATTTCAAACTTTATTTCAGATGAATAAAAATTTTAACACACACTCTTAATACATTTGATGGAAAAACTAAATATAAAATTTAATTTTCATAAATTAACAAATTAAAATTCGATATTGGAATATGAATCCTGAACTTATTATATCCAATCCTTCGTTTATTCAATATTTCAATCCTATTTTTGTTATTCAGTTTTATTCAATCACTTTCAAACAATATATACGCTTTATATCAGCAATTGTTATTCGTGTAATTGACTTTTATTGCCTCCCCAAAAATTCGGAACATATTGGATAATACCGTCAATTTTTTTCATTCAATTAGCCCCCGGATAATATTTTAATTATATTTTATTTTTAATCAATTGTTTATAGCAATTGATCAAAAACGTTTTCTATAGTTAGTAAATGCTCATTATATTATCAATCATATATTTAATATGCATAGCAATTTATGTATATGATAGATTTGAGAAAAAATATCTAAACTTAAATTTTCATAAATTTTACATCATTGAGCGTGATGTATTTGTGCAAATTAAATGAACGGCAAGCATCAGACAAAGTAAACTGTGCAGGAGGGCAAATATTAAGTGACATATTCTGGAATTTCTCGGCATACTTCAGCCATTAATTTGTGGCGACTGAGTATGTGAGCAAGAGAACAAGTAACTTTAGTTCAAACATGTAAAATACGTCAGTGAATTCACTCACGTTAAATATTTGGTTTTTATCCAAATTTGTTTCCTGCAGAGAGTTTCTCAAATTTTTTTTTTTTTTATTTTTAAACTTAAACTACTTTTAATTTTGCAACTAAATGGATTGGACGTAATTAAAACACAGTTTCAGTTGAAAAAGTGATGTTTAAAAATCAGTAAATAATAAAAAAAAAATTCTTATAAATAGAATAAAATGATTAAACGTGCAAAAGGGAGAAAAGATTGATATAATATGAGTAAAAATATGTTGAACTTTGTATTGTTAAGTCTCGAAGGAGCATTGATAAATCGCCAAGATGAAAAATTAATTTCTAAAGTCATCGCGCATATAATACCGCATAGAAAGAGGGGAGTGTCGAGAGACATTTTGAAGAGAATACAACAGAATATGAGCATTTGACTAATCGTTGTCGACCTTATTCTACTGCGTTTTATTCAAATGTCAACGACTGAACTGCAGCCATAGCTTTTTCTCCACAACCCCTCTCTCCCTTCGACGTATATATACCCTGCGAGTAGCGAAACACTTTGCCAAGTAGTGTACAGTTGGCATGAAAATACCAGACTAGTTTGCTCTATCTGTACTTTACTCACCCTTTCACCTCTTTCCCCACGAGAATTTTCACAAGATGACTGACGAGGCGACACTCTGCCACGAGCGCATGCATGCTCTTGTGTCGTCGTGACACGCACATTATACTTCTCTCGCCTATGTGTGCCTTCGAGCACGTGATGATCATCGATGGAGATTGGAGAGGATGCCTTCACCACAGGCATATGCGATCATTTCAGATGACTCTCCCATAGCACTCGGTAAAAATCACACCACATGCTCACTGTTTCATTCCATTATGGCTGAATTAAATTATAGGGTGAGGAGTGATAGAGAGTGCCTTGAGCACGAAAAACCATCATTTCTTCTTTCAGCTGTTCTTTATACGATTGGCAGAAAAATAAACTGAAAATTCAAACAGAAAAAACAAACTTACAAAATTATGTTAAAAATTTTTTTTCAATCATTTACAACATTATTTAAACAATTTTAATTGAATTAAAACAATCATTAAGTGATTTTTTTATCAATAACACGGGAAAAAATTCATTAAAAATCAAAATTTATCATTTTTATCGTCATATTTGAAAAAAAAAAAAAAAAAAATTATAGATTGAAAATATTAAACAAACAATTAAAACTTAATTAAAATAATATTAAAGTGATTTTTTTATTGATAACATGGAAAAAAATTCAATAAAAACAAATATTTGTTATTTTTATATCGTCATATTTGTAGCAAAAAAATTATTCAGTGATTAAAAATATTAAATATTGGTTTAAAATTTAATTAAACCAACAATAGAATGATTTTGATTAATTATAAATAATTTTTCAGTTTTTGTAGATGAAATTTAGCTTGAGTCAAGTGATTTATACCAACAATTACTATCTATTACTAATATCCAAGATATGCAGGGTCCAAAATACCTGTATTTTAGTGAAGAACAGCACCCTAATTTCTTACCTATAAACATTTGAAAGTTGTAAATCAATGTATGCTTGGTCTCATGTGATTTTCAAGCTTGGTAAAACACTTAGAGGTGGTTTATTCCAGCCGTTTGCCAGGCATCACAATAAATCATCCAACTATTTCAAAGTGGTCAATTATAGTCTATAAATATTGAGGGTTGCCATCGCAGAGCCTTTGGGCTGATGCTCAGTACAAGCGAGAGTATAGGTAAAACGCGTCCCCGGGCTGTCCGGTGCTCTCAAACATTCACGAGTACACCGACATAAGTAAACGCGTGCGAGAAAATAAGCTTGTGGGGTGGAGGTGTGCGCCATTTGATAGCAGGAGCTGAAACTGATAGTTGGGTTTAGTTTCTACATCAATTAAGATATATCGCGTATTCAAGTTTGTCCCAACAAAATCCGGACAATGCTTGGACACCATTAATCTGAAAAAAAAATTATCCAGAGCTTGGCATATGATTCAAACGATTTTTTCCGCAACAAAAAAAAAATTGCGCTTATAAATAGAAAAAAAAACTAATTATTTTTATTTTTCTTAATTAGGTATGTATCTAATGGTTAAAAAAAATTTATTTTGTTATTCCCGCAAAATTTCTACATAAATGATTTTCCCTTTTTTTCGCACTTGTATACAATTTTATTTTAATAAAACGGGATTGATCAATGATTGCGTATACCCGCATATATATAGAAAACTTCAAGACGCGAAATTTTGCGGCGAAGAGAGAGGAAAACAGAGTGATAGAAAAGGGAGAAGCTATAAAAATGATTTGGTCGAGGGGAAAAAGCTTGGAGAAAAATATGGCAGACCACGTGAGCGTAAAGAAAGCGACAGCCCACCCTGTAGAAAATATGCGGAGGGTCTGTCGAGGGTTGTGACTCGATATATACAACAGAGGGCGTATAGGGCGTTTCTCATGCGAATGTGACAATTTCTTTTTCTTCCTCCTGGTAGAATTCTACCAAGCGTCGCATCATAAACGGCCAAGAGCGATTCAGTTAATAGAAGCAATTGGTTATATTTTTCGATTTTTTATACAAGTTATATTTATTTTATTTTGTCCATGGACCAACTGGAATATGGGCCTTTGGCAGGTATATCCAGCCTTGATACTTGCCACATGTTGTTGCGGAACCTCTAATTATCTCGAGAGCCATTGAGAAACGTTTTTGAACGATTAGTCAAGCCCAGCCAACACTTGAAACCACCTCAAAAATTTTAGGGATAAATTGAAAAAAAAAAAAAAAAAATTATTTCTAAGAAAAATAGGATTAATTTTTATTACAGAATTAAAAAAACATGGATAAAAAATGGAGAATAACTTGTTAAAGTAGTTCATCAAGCTTTTCCCCAACTGAAACAACGAAATTTCACTAGACTAGCCCACACACAACTGCAGTTTAGAACAATCTAGCCTGCAGCAATGAATTCCACACGTTCAGAATATCCAACTGTGATGACGTGATGCCCGCGAGATAGGTTGAAAATTGTGCCCAACAAGCGAATGATAGAACATGTGTAGCACACACACACAAAAGACCTGTATATATGTACTCTCTGCCACAAAGCGAAAGAAATTCACAAGACCATGATCATCTGAGAAGCGAAAAAAGTCATCACATCAGCATAATCCCCGGATTTAATTTATAATATATAACTTTATTTTGTTTCATCGTGAATATCATTGAAATAGATCTGTTATTTTCTCACACTCCCTGGAGTGAGAGCCCAACACTCTCTCAGAGGTGATGCGGAACATCAACGCAGGTGGAAGATTAGTGAGCAAGATATCCAACTGAAAATTAGGCGATAAGAGTTTACGTGATGGTGCTGCGAGAAATCCAAGAATTCAGCTTAATTCTCAGCCTGCGTGGATTTATACAAGGGACAGATTTGGTGGCGATAGGTGAAAAAAAACTGTCATCCATGCCCACCGCGATAGAGAGGACCTCCGCGACTGTCTGAGAGAAAAATATAAGCAAAGGGGCGAGCGCCTACTTTCATTTGAAAGTTAAAACGATCAGTGTCGTCGTCGTCGTCGCGCGCGCGACAAACCTATCGTATATAACACAGACATTAACTCTCACTGCCAGGCGTGACTGAAGATTTTATCGTAGGGGAGAGTACTCGTAAAATTTTCAAAAAGTCGCCGTGTCTCGGCTTTACAACGTGTGTCCCAGCCGCAGACTCGGCTCATAACAATTTGAAAATATGTTGTGGGAGAGACACAGAGCCGGATGTGTGTATAAGAGTCAATAAATACCCGCAGAAGTTTGCGGAAAAAATTTTAATAGATGCTTTAAACGATAAACTATGAGGTCCAGATCCTGATGATCAATAGTAAATCATTGGATCTGTATATGTATATAACAAAGTCCTGAGTTTTTGCTCAAAGTCGGCGTTTCAGCTGTATTCATGATATAATTACATGAAATCTGCAACATTCGATGCAGAACTTTATGTAATTTCGTTTATTATAAGGTTTGTTTCAATTGACCACTTACCCACAAAATTAATGATTAAAATAATCAAATTAATGACTCTATGTTCGAGACTTTTTGATAAATCATTTCTTAAAATGATTTTTTTTAATATGAAAGTGTTATATGTTTTGCTTATAGCGAGCTACGATATTTTTTCTCCAGTTAGTTTAGAGTCCCAAAAACAACAAAAAAAATTAACAACCCTCTAGCATTTTTTAAAGACTATCGGCCACCCTATAAAAGCCAAATTCATGCGAAATAATTTTAGAATATAGTGTTAAATGTTTTGCTTCGTAATGAAATTTTTTCAATAGTTGCACTAGAGTTGAGAAAGCACCTAATAAAATTTGCAAGCCCCTATAGGATCGTTTTAAAGACCATCGCACACCCTTAAACGTCAAATTTATGAGAAATAATTATGAAATATAGTGTTAAACGTTTTGCAAAACGATGATATTTTTTCAACAGTTGGTTTGAAGCCCCAAAAACACTAAAAAAAATTTGCAACCCCCTAGAGTGCTTCTAAAGACCATCGGCCACCCTCTAAAATTGAAAAATTCATAGGATTTGCCTCGATATAGTCATTCACTATGTTAATAAATGCTCTCCCCTGTCTAAGAAATGCCTCAAATAAATGTGCATGAAGAGAAGATTTTAATTCATCATCATCATCATATGCGTCCCTTTATTTAGGAAAAACTCGGTCAGACGCGGGAGATGACATAGTGAAAATCCTTTGTCCGAGTGGAGCTTTTATGCAAGCCAGACGAATATGGATATATAACGTATATACTAGAATATATCCTAGGGTTATATCCACAGCCATTGTCAGGCGAATATCCAATCTTGGTCCTTGCGAGAATGCCGTTGCGCCCGTGCGTGCGTGAAAGTGTCATCATGAGTCGCGTGTGTGTGCTGGGACGGCACAACCGGACGAGATGGTGGCAATATTTGCACGCGGTTGACAGCAAGACAATGCGAGATTCGACCCGTCCCACGATATACACAAACCCTCTGCATGATCACCCTCGGTTAGTGTTCGACCAACGGCGTTCAAAGCTTGCCGTGACAATCAATCCCCCAAAAGTGATATAATTTCAAGATCAATCCGTGACCTGCTTTATTGTTGCTGTCACGTGGATCGCGTTATCTGTCGCGTATTTTGACAGGGGCCTCTGACTCAACAGATAGTGCGCGCGCGCACACAAGTGAGTGGGAATTCAACAATCTCAAACGTGGCAAATCCTCTGTGACCAAAGTTTTAGTCAAAGTAGTAGAGTATGGTTATTGATCGCTCATCTATTTGCATCGTGAGAAACTTCCCTATACTCCCCTGACGCTAATTTAGATCCGAAATTTCGTACACTACACACATTCTCCTCGCTGTACTTTATCGTCGTCGCAAAAGACGTTAGTCAAAGGAAATTTATACTACATCCCTCGCCAAAATCCCAGAAGTACGTTACCGCAAAGCTCTTGGCTCCCGTGTATGAAACTGTTTCTTTAAAAAACCGCATAACACGATGTCGTTTTTGGAAATAGATACATATCTTTTTATTATTCGATTAATTTCAAAATTAAATTTGAACATTAAAAATGAGGTTTTTGATATTTCATACGGAAAAAAAAATTTTTTTTCAGTCAAATTTTCAATTAACTCTGGAAATTACGCTGTTTTTGTCTGTTTTATTTTTGTTTTTTGCCAATAACTCCATAACTAAGTGAGATAATGAAAAATATTAAGAGAGTCAAATGATTGCATATTTAATGATCTATAAATAATGTAGAATAAATTTTTTTATAATTTTACTTTGTTATTGAGATATTTTGAAAAAATAAGAGTTTTTAAAAATCACTTGTTTTTATATGCTTGTTGGAGCATCACATTTTTTCATCGTTTATATATAGCTTCAATCACATTTATAAAATATTTTATGTAGCTTTATTGTCAGATTTCATGGATTTTCTATATATTTCCAAATATGAATTTTTCGTGAAAATGATGTATTGACCAAAAGTAGACAACCATAAGTGCTGGACCTCCCGGGGTTTGCAAGAAAATTCGACCTTTTGGCCACAACATCCACCCACTGGGAACACCCGGCTCGTCCTGGATCTATTGTGTTGCACAGAGAATGCTTTTGGGCGAAACGCCACCCTCGACCAACACACGCGGCTTCCGCCAACGTCGCCGTGCTCATGCTTCAGTTATAGAAAACGACTGCTGCTCGCCACTGATGTTATTATTACGATATATTACTTTATGAATCCCATCATGACAGACGTGTGTGCCACATATATTGACGAGGCTCTCGATCATACACACGTCAAGGTAATTGATTGCTATACGCTGTATATTTATTTCAAACCCAAACACACCGTCGGGATATCCAACGTGTCCTGATTTACCTCACACGTAATTCAATGTTCAACATTTTTTTTATTACTACTCATCTATCTTCCAACACCGCTCGATGACTACATTTCGTCTCGTGACCTTTTTCGAGGCCCATCCGTTGCGTAGAGTGATTAGTTTGTGTAGGGGTCGCGTTAGTATAGATGCTTTGACTAATCCTTTCTCCCCAGCCGTCACGTATGTATGCCCAAGCCGATTACAGCCCTTATACTCGACGGATTAATTGATTAATCGTAATAATATGCAGGAGAGTTTGTGCTGGAGATGGCCTATCTCCAGCGAGGCCATGTTCTGGATCATGCAGCTGGTGTGCAGCAGCAGAATCACACCAGAAAACCCAGCATGAAAATATCCTATACATATTTGCCGCAGCTCATAAATTGGCTTTTGGGTGGAGCAACCCTCCATTTAGTCTCTCTGAAGATGACTAATGCTAACGAGAGTCACCGCGAGGTAATGTGTCATGTGTTTTATAAAGCCATTATTGAGTCTTAAGTGAATATGTAAAATTCTACTGACAATTTTGTTTTTTTTTGCCGTCGCGACTATTATATATTCCTTCGTGCGCATTTTGCTGCATATCATCGCATCCAAGCCTTGGACACACCTCGGCCAATTGTTTGAATAACATATTGAGCTCAGAATGCCGCTCGATTAGCTGTTTAGGTTTTGAATTTACATTTCGCTGCATAACCTGGCTCTCTTTGCTTTTACGGCCGCGCATCGAAAGATTTATTGTTCAGCGGCAAGCGCGTATATGCATATATACGTATATGCGCATCAGAAAGGCCTCTGATGCCTTGCAAACTGGTTTTTTTTTTGAGCACACAGTCATAGGCGGAAATTCCTCGCTCATGGAGACACTCCCTGAATATCCGGCTGAACGTCATTCGATGGATATAATCTTCCGTCTGCATATGGGCTAATCTCAGGATTGGGTGGATATTAAATTTGAAATGTATTGTTTCCATTTTGTGCGATTGTATCTCTATGGGGATAAGTATATTTGTTTCTAAATGTATATATATTCTCGCTTCTATAGTGAAAAAAAACCTTTTAAAATTTTTTTTCAAAGAAATTTTAGAGTTTTTATTATTTTTGGGATTAAAAATTGAGATTATTTAGTCTAAAATAAATGATGTTTTATGAAAAAAATATAAACTTATTCAATGTTTATATGAAGTAAAAAAAAATTTAATTTATATGAAATATATACATTTTAAAATAAATAAATGACAGGATTACGATAAGAAAAATTAAATTTTCTGCAAAACACGTTAAACGCATTAGACCCGAGTATTTAATTTACGAGATACCATCAAAAAATTAAGTAAAACTGGGCTTTAAAAAGCCCTCTGGTATGGGTTCGTGTCAGACATCCGGGTGAATCTAGCGGTAGACTTTGTATCGTTGAATGAATAATCCCTTTTTAGTCTGCAGGACTTTCACCACGACTATATATACCTAGAGGGCGGTAATAAAATAAAACAAAATTCCTCCTATTGGCCGGCACTTGCGATGAGATCGCGCAGAATTCGCTAAAACTCTTGGAAATGGTACATGTCGTAAATCAGCGGAAATCGTTTCGGGCCGTAACAAAGTGTAAAGGCCACTGGTATGGTTCAAGGAGACGAGAGAGAAGAAAAGCTAAATAAACGCGCGTGGAGTGATGTGATGAAGGAATGAGGACTTGTCTCTCTCTCTCTCTCTCCCTCCGCAGGAACAAGGTGGTGTTAGGGCTGTGGGCCACAATTTCAACCACGTCCATATTTCACGGGGCCAGTGAGTTATAGCAGCAAGAGCCGACGCAAATGATTTAGGTTTAATAACGACGAACCGCCAGGTCAGTTGGATGTGGGAGCACTAGTGTGTCTCCGCATCGTCATCCACAAACCTGAGTTAAAAGACTCGACTTAAAAGAATTGCCTCTCGACCTCTTGTGCGTCATGGACCTGAAAGAATTTTTTTTAATCCACTGTCCAACTTATTTTCTTTAGGCATAAACATATGAACTCACGCTTGTAATTATCTACGAGCTTTACACGCATCTCTGATGTGTTTATAGTGACAAGGAATTTTTTTTTTCAGTCTTAGAGATAACTGTATTATTGGGCCAGTCAGAAACGTCGCATAAACATCGACTTAACGAGCAAACGCACTCTCCCCTTTTTGCCTTGTAAAATATGTTTTGGGCCCTGTGAGCAGCTCGTGCGGCAATTTTCAACACGGAACTTTTCTTGATAAAACACGTCCGACCAACATTTCCGATGAGTAAGATATGAATGGAAGATTTTTTTAGAAAATATGGTCAAGTGTGTTTGAACATTAGTTGATAGGATATATGCAATAAAAAAGGAAAGTTACGCTTTCAGGTATGGACTTTGAGCATGGAAAAAATTTTTCTCACTACTGCGCCGAAAGCGACGACTTTCGTCCCGCTGCGCGGGACGAAGTCCCCGTTTTTCGGCTCCGTCGATGAGAAAAATCGTATACACACCACGGGCAGTAAATAAGGAATTCCTTATTTACTGCCCGTGGTGTGTAATATACTATTTTTTCATTCGTATACTTTTAGTTAACATGTGTCTCTTTCGGTAGAAAGTTCGACTGTGGAGTTGGGTACCTAAGTTATTTCGATTTTGCTTTATTTATTAATGTCTTTACTTTGTAAAACGTGGGTATACTATGGTGTCTTTAGGATGATTGGAAAAACTTGGTCTTTTTGTATAAGAGTTTTTTATATATACTTTGTGATCGTGATGACGTGGAGTTTTGTGAGCATGTGGAATTTTTTTTTTTTGACGAGTAGTATAAAATTTTTTGCTCTAACAAGCGAGTGACGTTTCAACGCGAGACCTCAACTTGAAAATCCCACTGCTTTGCCAGGGACTTGCTCGAACGTCGAGTAAGTTCGAAAACGTTCAACTTTATAATTCGATCGTCGCCGACAACGAAGAAAGTAATTTACGACAAGGAACCTCATGGCAAAGTTCTCTCGGTCACTAATTCAAATTTATATACCCTCGACTTCCAGCTATTGGCCAGCTGTGAGATATATAGAAATTAAATTAAAAAGAAGTATAATAGCGACTCTACTGCGCCTTTGAATTGAAGAAAGAGAAAATTTTCAGGCTCTTAAATGACTTTAAGTTATTAATTTGCCACGTATATTACTATACTAACAAAATATATTTGTGTATTTTTATATTTAAAGCTTCTTACTTTGCCGCCTTTTATTAAATTCATAATTTTTAATGTAGATATATTAATGTGGGTGCGAAAAAAAAATGACCATTTTATTTTATTGGGTCTTGTATCAAGAAATCTTAGTTAATAATGTCTTAAAAGCCTACCATATGAAAAATTAGATCGATTTTTACATAACTGTAAGAATTTTCAAAAATAATAAACCACCATACTCAAAATAAATTCTTTAAATTGAAATACTTTGTCAAAATTTTATGTAAAATAATCCGCTGTGGCGAAAACAAGAAAAAAAAATTTTTTTTTATCACATTTTGGCCATTTTTGAAATTTTAAAAATTCGTAAGCGATCTCAAAAAATGCTTAAAACGAGCTATAACGTTTATGGTGGGCTTTTAAAATATCATAAACTATGAGTCGATTTTTGTGTGCCACTCTACTAAGCTGTATGCACCTAAAAAAAAAAAACAATTATATATGAAAATGATATAAATTCAAGTGAAATTTCATGGTCTTATACAGTAGCAATTTCATCACGTTTTCAATCAGCAGATTTTACAATTTGATTTCAAAAGACTATTATAAATGCCATTTCCCGCACCATTACTACACTTTAACTGTGTTTTTATCGACTTTGAAATTAGTTTTGACGAGCGCCAGCAGCCGGATTATAAACCCACTTCATCATTACCACACATTTGTCAGTCATTGAACAAACAATGCCATCAATATCAGGATACACTGTTTATATCCCCCGTCGAAGTGAAAAGAAAGGAGACTAATGGACCGTATACAATGCTTCGTTGCGACATATATTGCAGCATACCTTCAAAGTTCTTCCGACGTTGATCCGCTAATAGCTAGCAAAGGAAGATATTCATCGAGAGCTTATAGCTATATATACTTTGTGTGTTGAAAAACAGCTCCTCTGGTATTTATACATAACAACAAACCGAAACAAATACGTGCAGCATATATTTCAAACCATCCCGGAAGAATTTATTTAAATTCTACGATATTTTTAATTCACGATTTTTTTCTCGTTTGAATTGTGATGATTCAATGATTGAATAACGTTTTCTAAAAAGTTTTTTAGAACTAGAGAGTAAGAGAGACGTGTGTATAGGTATAGTTTTCGGTCAATCGTCAGGCCTGTATATATGGATTCCCGCTGGTAATTTCGTGAATTGCTGGGCAAATCCTGTGGAACCGGCTGCACTCATGTGTGTGCATCATTGACAATTTTATGTGGCAAGGTATAAAAAACACGGCGGGTAATCAAAAGCTCGTTAACATGATTTATTAATCGCTATCGAGTGTAACTCATGTGTACCAGAAGCTTGAGCAAGCCCAAGCAATTATTTATTGTATTTCATCGATATTATATGGATATGCGGCTGCTGCCTGATGGCTTGTTGCGAGATGAAACCGCCCTTTTTACAACCATTTTGCAATAATCCTCGTACACGATACATCGACAAATAGCCCTAGCAGATGTCTGCAGCTCATTTTATTTTACATTTAATAAACAGTATCAACGATTAATAAATTTTTTCTCACTCGGCGCTATGCATTTTGAGGATACGAACATACCGGAAGTTCTGTTGGGTGTATAGACAAGTATTAATTAGTTTACAAGGAGAGTATCAAGTGTGATAGATGTTGAATAATAAAAGAAACGTGTTTCACCTCTATAGTACACAGCCAGACGTGTGAAAAAGTAAAAGTGCCACGTGACCAGGAAGACTGTATAGCACTTGCACATGGGAAAATACACGTTTGTGCGACAGACCGATTTTCCCGCGGCTGAAACACGTCCAAGAGGGGGCCCGCAGAAACGTTTCATACGTCATAAACGCCATGGCAAATGTCGAATAACCCTCCAGAGTCATTTTCCACGTGGAAGATCGGGGCAAACTTAGCAACAGCAGCACCAAGCGTAAGAATAAGCGCTTGAGAACTATACATAAGAGCAAAGGCGCTTTTATTGGGATTTTCAGGCCAGTCTGAGCGCCGGGGCGAGTGTGTGTGGCTCAACGCCATTATATATTGGGGGGTGCATGCGGGCAAATGAATGCGGTGCTTGCTGGACCAAAACACCCTTAGGCGAAAGTGCACGATAAAAAAAATTGCTCTCACTATATATAGCCATGCAGGAGTTTTCGCATAGTTTCGGGCGAGAGCACAGAAGTCGTTTGGTCAGCCATTTGGACATTAAATATTATGCCAGACATATAATACGCGTAATAAATACCCTTTGTAGTAATATGTAATATCATCTTCACAACAAATATGAGAATTTATATTTCATATTGTCGTTCTATCCGCCAACAACTGTGCAGTTTAATTTTTCATATTTTCTTTTTTTTTGATGAAAATTTATTTTTTTATGAACAGTTAAAAATTGAAAATATAAAAAAATCAATTTATATTAACTTTTTTTCATTAGATGTAATTTATTATTTTTAATTACTAAAAGTTATTGTATCGTGAATTTTATTGAGCAATCTTAATACTTATAGAGAATTTATTCAGCCATGAATTTTAGCGCGAAACATTTTGGTTGCACGAAAACTTTTGTTTTATATATATAGTGCTTTGTTTGATTCAATCTAAAACTTGACGTTGGCAACCCTCGCGGATTAATTCGCCCTCTAGATAAATTCCAAGACCTCTAAAAGCGTTTTTTTGTCGTGGAAAAACCTGCGTAAACAGTGAGAAACTATTGGGCTTGCTTTTTCCGCTACTTCGCCTCGTCGTCGTCGCGTGTAGCAACTTCTTTTTGTTATTCAATCCCCTCTGAATAAGGTATATGACGTTTTTTTTTTTCGTCGAATCAACTGTGCAGAGGACAATACCCTGGTTGGAAAGAGCAGGCGAGCGTTCGATTTTTTAGCGCGGTATAAAACGAGCGTTTGTATCTTTCTCGCACTTTCCGTATCGACAAAAAACCGCCGCCGGGGAATCCATAATTCATACACTCCCGAACGACCTACCCCGGTGTTATAGAGCTATAGGTTTCGTTCAATTGTGAGTATAGAGTTGTGTCGCTGCGCATTATATGGCTAACGTTGTGTTATACGGGCTACTAGTGAGTATAAGATAATTCTGCTTGTTCCACGAGGTGACATGTCACTTTTTTCCTGTCGCCAATGACCTTTTGCGCGTCTTCATTCGTAATAAACTGTTTTGAATCAACGACAATGCGTCAGCAGGTTCCTTATTCATGTGGTTGCGTCCACTTAGACAATATGTAATTTCTAAACGACTATGCGTGAAGGCTTAACGAGGGTGTAGGACGATATATTCCCCGCGGGAATCATTTACTCTGTGCCGCCGTGCTAGTTTATTTTGTATGTGTGATGTTTATTTCATTCTCAGCAGCTATAATACCCACTGTCCTCGCAATCCCCAAGGAAAAAGGAGAAACGTGCCAAGTTTCTAAGGCATCATCATTGTCCTGGTAAAATAATTCTTTGAATTTTAGTTAATTAAAAAAAAAAAATAAAAAATCCCTCATAAAAAAATCCAAGGATACATCCACACGCTGTGGATCTTCGATGGCCGATTGTTATTATGAAAAAGTCGAACGTTTTCATGAATGTATTTAAAAAATTCAAGTGCTCGTTTTTTACAGGGTATAGCGACAAGTAGAAAATAATATGAAATAATAAAAAAAATATTGTGCAATACATGATTTCCCACAGGCCAACTCTTTAAACATTTGACGTGGAATATTTCCTCCTTTTTTTTCATCTGTCAAATGTCAAAAATATCGTCTGGAAAATTCATTTTCACGGTGTGCATTCACTGCGGTTCAATTTGCGTGTTGAATTCATTCATCAAAGTGCGTTTAAAATTGAGCAGTGAAAAATTATCGGTTTTTCGGCTACTGACAAGTGTTGTAAAAATGTCATAAAGGGTAGGAATGAGCTTTATATACACACACAATTTTTGCAAGTAAAGCGGCATTTGTCTGACCTTTACTCACGCTCAACTACGCCAAGTCCATGCTCTTGAGTCAATATTTTGAGTCTCTCGTCGACACGCCAGTTACCGTTTTTCCCGAGGACGTCTCGGGGCTTTTCCGACAGTCTCGCGAGACTAAGCATCAAGTATCTAACCTGCTAAGCAAGGAGAAAAAAAAAATAACTGGACCCACACTCTCACGGGAGCGTTGTGGATCACCGAGGGCATGAAACACGTCAGCTCGAGACTTTTCCACTTGTCTCGTAAATTTAAATTTTACAAATTCTTACAATCAATATAACCCACATGTCATCTGTAATATATTTAACCTAATTTTAGGGTTCACTTACTCCTAAATAATTTTCAATCATCCCCTTTGTTAGATAATATCGCTCAATTATTAACGTAATGAATAGCTCGAAAATTAATAGCAGCTTATTGATCTTTTAAAATTAATTTACCATTTATATATTAATTGGAAAAAGTATTAAATTTAATATTTATGATGATACAGAAATTTCATGAAATAATTTATAAAATCTGATGATTGTTTTTATTGAAACACGCAGGAGACTTAAAAACGTGTGGCTCAGAGAGAAGCTACCGCGGCGCAAAGAGTAGAAAAGAAAAATAAATCATGCTGATGTATACCAGGTATATACGCGATTTTATTCAATTCTTAATTACTTCATTTGAAACACAGTTTCGCTCGGACAAATTGCATTTTCGGTTTTATTGTGTCGCCAAAGCCTCGACTGAAAGTCAGTTTTGTTTGTCGAGACGCGACAGCGCGTCACAGGAAGCAGAGGGTGTTATGCAAATAACTCAAGGGGCGGCAATATGTAAAAGTGGTAGATTATTTTGCGTTTGTCCCTCGGGGATGAACATCCCCGCGTGTCTGGTGCACGATTCAACCGCACGAGGGATGCTTGCGAGGGTTGGTCTTGGCTCAAAGAATTAAGTATTTCGCGGCAAACTATATAGTGTTAAACCATTCTAGATATATTTTTTTATTTCAGATTTTTTAATTTCAAAATTGCCTTCGAGGTCATTTTTAAGTCAAATTTAAAATTTATCAACTTAAATTTCATTTTATCGTATTTTTTATAATTAATTTCATGTATTCCCAAAATTTTAACGGAAATTTTACGACTGAATAAAAATATTAAACGCAATTTAAAATACTTGCACAAAAGTAGGAAAATAAAATTTTTTTTTTTTAATATAGTTATATGGTCTTTAAATTATTGCTAGTAAAAAAATAATATCGAAAAAACTAGTGTTGGGAGAAAAATTCAGTTGGATTAGCATCGATTGTGAGTAAATCCAATTTCGATAAGTTATAGTCTGAATGTAGAAAACTTTTTCCAGTTCATCGCTTTGGTTCCATTGAAGCTCCGGGTTGTTTTTTCGATTCAGAGAAACACACGTGCCCTCGTGGACTTTACGTTATAAAAACGTGGCTTTACGGTATATATACATGTACACAAAATGGGGGACCCCGTGCATTTGCGCGCTCTGCACACGTGAGCTGTATTGTATATACACGCCCCCGTCGAGAAACGAAACGTCCCGGTTATTTACTTCCGTCGTGTTCTCTCTGGCCGCGCACTCTGCTAATCCGAAATTGCAATCCCTGGCCCCTGGGCGAAGGTGAATTGTGAGAGAGTTCTGTGTGTGGACGCTGAATTAAATGCCACTATCGCTGTATATATCTGAGATTAATCTAATAGCAATTTGATTTGTTTCAATTTTTTTTTTATCTCCCATCAGAGTATTGATTTGAAATTATAAATTCGGATTTTTCTAAATTATTTATAATGTTGCCAATAAATTAATTAAATATTACTCTGATATTAAAGTATTATTTTCTAATTATTTAAAAAATATTGTATAATTTCAAGATGACAAATATTTCGTGTACAATCTTTAAATTATATCTTTTAATGAGATTTTTCAAATGAAATATTAGAGAAATAAATTTTTTAATTAGTTAAACGATGCAAGAAAAAAAGTTAATTAGATTTTTTTTTTTTGGTCAGAAAATTTAATTTCCTAAAAATAATAATAACAGGTTCTCGTTTTTATGATATATATGTATTTTAGTTGAAATAGAAAAATATTTTTTTACAAATCGCGTGTGTAAAAGCAACCGAACGAATCGTTAAAAAATTTAGACGTTTATACTTGCTGATATCTTGATAAGGATGCAAGTTAGACAAATTTTGTTAGGAATCTAATTTGTAGCTAATAAAATTTTCTACAAAAAAGATTTCTTAAGAAAAATCTTTATCTTCAATAGTTTCGCAGATATTGCAATATAAAACAGCAAAAGAATTTTTTCTATACAACTCTTTTGACTTTAGAGACGCGACATATTTTTGATACATGTTATAATTTCTTAATTTTTATTTTAAATACTATCTTAATGTTTATTATTAAATTTTAGACCATATAAGAGAAGTTTTTGAGTATGAAAAAAATTCTTCAATATTTTAACATATTAATTATTTCTAATTACTGTTTAAATTTCGTGCGTGTGGCTGCACACAAGCTAAAAGCATAAATCTCAGAAAATAAGGCTGTATACTCTGCAGGAAGTCTGGGTGAGACAAAGGCAGGCAAGGAATGATGGATCGTGAAAAGGGGATGAACATACAGTCATAATCATAACGAGTAGGGTTTGCCGGTGGGAGACTCGAATAAAAACGTTGAAATCTTACCAATACATTTATAACACTGTTATTTCAATAAATATCTGCCCCTGAATTAAAGCAGGTATAAACACGACGCGATGGACAGAGTAAAAAAGGTGAATTGCAGCAAAAGTTTGTGAAATTCGGCATGCAAAGGTGTGTGTAGAGCGACGCGAATCGTACCTATAAATTATCACCGACTAAACGACACCCGGTTTGTAATTATTTAAATGCTAAAGCGTGCAAGGGGTGGCCAATGACGCGAGAACTGCCTCTTTCGGCCTTGGAGATCATCCCCTCGACGTATTGCAATTGTGATAAAAGCAGCCTGACTGTGCGTGTATTTCTTTTCATTCTCTCACTCTCTTTAAATAATACAATTCACTTACTTTCACCCATCTTTTATTTATTTATCTCTATTTTTTGCCAACGAGGGTTACTGCAAAATTTCGCAACACTGTGCTTTTTGAGTTGGTATAAGAATATTCAGCGCATAAAAAAATATACACGCTTTCTCAACGGGTTAATAAAAACTAGTGCCTCGGTGGATGAACTTTTATCGCTATTGGATGAAGTGCATTGCCCATTACAGCACACGTTTTCACTGCTTTCGTGTATAGTCACCAGAGTGTGCAGGTGAAATTGAACTTTATCCTCTTGTTCGTGGTATAGATTTTAGAGTAAAGAGAATTTGAGTTAGAAAGGCTTTCAGGTGTTATAGTCTTCACGTCATGCAATAAATATTGTATAGTGTTTTTTGATTAACCGCGCTGACTATATTGCTGGTTTTTTTTATCGATATATTCGTCTTGTTTTTATTGATTAATCAGAATTTAATTATTGTATTTTATTAACTTTTTGGAATAATCAATATTTTTATTTTATCACGAAAAAACTGAAAAGTCGCAAAAATTATAAAAATAAAAAGTGGTTCTTCCTAAAATTTTTAACGAAAAAAAAATTAAATATAGGTCGTCAAAGAAGCTATAATTAAATTATTTTATATGGAATAATCAATTATTTATTGAAAGGACAGCAGTTTTTATTGGAAAAATTTAAAAATTTTCAGTTTTTTTCAATCAAAACATCGTGCATCCTGTAAGATAAATTATTTTTTGCCAAAGATAATTATTAGCTATATTAGCAATGACTTTCTAACAACTATTAAACAATTTTTATTTAAAAATAATTTGAATTTCGATTTATTACTGATATTTACTGAATTTTTTTGCCATATTTATACTTTTATGAGCAGCTTTCATTCAGCGTATATATATTTTAATATTATTGCAGCAAAAAAAAGGGAATTGGAGCATGAAAAAATCTTGCAAATTATTTCAACGAAAAAAAAAAAAAACAAATAATACTCGTGTTCATTTGACATAATATTTGTTCATAACAACATCTCTCTATTGTCTCATTAAATCCAGAATTTAAAAATCCTCCGAATGGAGGAAAATCGCTGTATACTGAATATATATATATATATACATACGAACGAAAAAGCCGATTCAACACTGATGACAAAATGGTTATTTCAGAGTCTACAACCAACATTCTGTTTCATCACAGAGGAAAAAAAATAAATAAAAAAACTGAACATGCGGGAAATGCACACGACCATTTGTCGCGGACATCACACGTACAAACGAGTTTGACAGACAACGAAATGCAGAAAACGACCGATAGCACTTTGAACGACGCGTGTATTTGTGCCCATCACACGAATATTTGCGTATAGCACACACGTATGACTTTCAATACCACCCCTGTATCCGAAAAGTACATATAATAACATTGAAATTATTTATTTCGCAATATAGTCAACAAATCACAATTTATCCGACACATTTTACCCTTTTGATAATTACAAAACATTTTTAAAAATTAACTATAACAATTCCACTGGAAAATACAAAAATTAAAAACACAAAACATTCGCGAAAGAAAAATAAATTTAAACAAAAAAAAATTATTAACAAATTTTTCATCTTATAAATATAACTAAGTATGTGATGATGCATTTTTCCGGAATTTTTTTATCCATATAGTAAAAAGTGAATATATGACAAAAAATTTGCTGGACCACAAACGATTTTGATTATTATACCAAAGAGTTGGGAATGAGTTACGCGTCGCTTCCGGCTTCTGATCCCACGCAATGGAATTTTTTTAAACCGCCAGAAGAAATATATAAGCGAGAGGCATCACCCATAGTATGTCGTTTGCAGTTGCGAGATATTTTATCTGTCGTCCGAGGCTGCGTGTGAGCGAATGGCTTTGAGAAAAAAAGGGATATTATAAATATGGCAATATTAATGGCATGTCATTCATGCGCCTGCCCATTGCCTTGATTCATCACGTCCTCTTAAATATTACTCATTGCAAGGTGTGGGTTTCCATTGCAAGTCTTGTAACTTGTATAGACACTTCGACATGACCTATAGCCGTCGCCTACGCATCACTGACGCAACGTCCTCTATATGCAGGATCGATATTTTTGTCGATTCATCCCAATGTGTGTGTTGAACAACTCTATTCGTATTTTCTCCATTGAATCAGCCATTTTGTCACTGCTTTCCAGCCATAAATTTATTCCAAATCACTCGATAAAAAATCCTATAATATTTTAAATTTTTGTAAAATATTTCTTTATATCTTGCAAATTATAAAAAAAAATTTCAATCCTTTTTTTTTTTTTCGAAAAAACTCTATTATCCATTGTTTGCTTATATTTCGAATGTATTTTCAGCCATTGTTTTTTACCAATCAATGGAAAAAACGAGAAATGTTGATGTACACTAGTTGATTTCAATGAACTATTGTTATAAAAAAAATTTTTCATTGTGTTTACGTTTGGTCAAACAGGATAAATGCAAATAAACACAAAAATTAATACACACATCAGTGTCAAGAAGTTATTTAAATAAAAAAAATGTTAGTATTGTGTTTATTAAATGAAAAAGGGTGTTATTCATTGTTGAAATTTAAATTTTATGGATGGAAAAAATTATGCATGATATTGATGTGATTTTTTTTAGTGTTTTCTATTGAAACACTATATATGCTTTTTAATGAACACATCTCTTTGTGGACAAGGCTATGTGTATATACTCGTTGAATGTAAATTTATTTTTTTATTTACTTTCTTCTGTTTTATCGCACGCGAGCGTATTCCATTTTCATCTTCTCGTAATTGGTGCAACGACTGCTTTTTGGCGTAACAAGCTAACCGCCAGACCATATACAGTCTGGCCAATGTCGCGTACAATATCACGAATCTTGTGCCCGCACAGGTTTACGTCACCGGTTTTCACTGTGGGGTTATAACTTGTACACTTTGTATGTGTTCGATAGCAAGATCACACTTTCGCCAGAGTCCGGTTCGCTTGACTTTGTGCTAACACAAAGTCAAGTTAATTTGACTGAGCAAAGGGTTAGTTTTCGATTTCTCCAACGCCCACTGAGAGCAACATGCCGAAATCAAAATGAAAGAAAAATAATTGATAAAAAAAAAAACGAATTTTTACAAGCAAATATATTCAATTGCTCAAATAAATAAAAAAAAAGTCAATAAAATTTTATATCAGGCATGATATAAATTGAAAAGAAGACTGAGAAAATAATAAATAATAAATAAAATGACAGTAAAAAAACGGCAATAATTTTTTATCGCAATATTTTCTGAAAATCTCATCTCTGCAGTATATATAGCGTGCGTGTATTTAAAATAAAATAAATCAGAGTCGAGAAGCTGCATTGGATTTTATGGAGCATGGTATCATATAATATCCCAAGAAGCCTACATACTTGATTGCTTTTATTAGTGCGGATTACACCCCAAAGGCAATAAAAATAACGAGATTGGCGGCGAGCGCGCAGCAGCGCTGTAGCAATTAAGAACGTCAAGCAAATCGTGGATGGGTGCGTGCACACTGGCCAGTTTGTGCCATGCCATTTATTAAATTCGTCGCGGTGGGTCGTCGAAGATGGCAAAACGTGGCGGACGCGCGATAGGCAGATATGGGGCTTAGTTTTTCGGCAAGTGTAGCGTGAAAAAGCCAAGTCGAGACTCTGACAGTCACGCCCAAACACTATCGCTTTGTATTCTAGTCTCTCTGTCGCACGGATCGACCCTTCAGCAATTTCGTTTACGTGGACCAATGCAGGCACAATGGGCTTTCACAAAGGGATGAACGGGTCGACCAATAAACTGGGGAAATCGCGGACTCGTGCACGGGATTCTATCATGGGGATGAGTGGATCAGCCAATAAAACGTACAATGAGACAACGCGTACTTTCGGCATTGCCAGTGGAAATCGGAATTTTTCCCTTCGAAAATATATCTATGCCTAGCCGAACGCGGCGTTTATCATTATAATTGGATTTTTCCTTACAAGACCTTATATATACCCTTCCTGTCACCTTTGCTGACATGTCAGTTGGATATTGACGCGTGATGCGTACACACACACACTCATATTTTCTCGTGGGATTTCTCGTCAGAATTCCATAATAATTTCGTAAAAGTTATTTAAGGGTCTAATTAACAAACACCAAAAAAATCAGCGACCTCCTGGCGTCGTTTTGAGACCAAGTATTGATTGTTAAATGTTTTATTACTGAAAATTTTCTATTAATAATTATAAGATGAAATTAAACGACAAGAAAAATTTTTTTTCTCAATGTTTATTATGATGTTTAACGTTCCAAAATAACCGTGTGGCACTGTACTTCTATATTCGAGCTACTACAGTAGTCCTAGTCTGAATGATGATAGCAGAGACCACCAAGCGAGGGGTAGAAGTGGGACACATCGGGGTGCAAAGTGAAAGTGGGCACATTCGACACGTTTATTCGACTCTCGACATGCGCAGCAATGTGTCCACTCTGGCTTAAATGCCGAGCAGTATAGACTCTGATGGTACACTTATACATGCTCTACCGAAGAAACAGCTGGGGGTCCTCCTGGATCCCTGCGCAAGTACTCGCTGCCATGGCCAACCTTCACCACACTTTTTGCTTCCGTAGTTTAAAGCTCTAGGGTGTGCGTGAGACATCATTTGTGCACGTCTGCCTCCACCCTGGGGTATATCGCCGCACGTAGTGAGAGCCTGCGTTATTCTGCTCGCCCCAAATGGGCAGAGCTTATATACCCTCTATACTCGGCTCTTACATGTTTTTACTGTGAATATTCACGTTGTTTATGTTCGCTGGAGTTGCTCGGATATAATTGAAATATCTGCGCCTCGCATCTTCCTTGGCTATCAGTTTGAAAAGTGGCAAATGTTCGTAAATCTACTAAATGAATATAAATACCTCGATGTAGTTTTTTCTCCAGCTTAGTTTTTCTCTTATCGCTAACTGTAAAACACTGCCGACCATTCTGTTGTCTCATTCACATTTAAATAAAATAATATACGTCTAAAAATGATTTTTAGAATTTCTTTGTCGATTAATTAATTATTATTAACTATTATTAAATTTTATTCACTGTTAAATAATGGAAAATGAAATTATATTGTCATGTTGCTAAAAATATTTGTGTTCAGGAGTCATCAGAGGGGGTAAAATATATTTTCATGCCTTGATATGTCGATGTCCTAAAATGAAGAAGAGTGATTTACCGATGACACAAGCGCATTTAGCATATATTAGTTCCACCTTAATCAAATTTATGCCACGAATCCAACCTTCGATTGGTCTTTTGTAGGTTCCGCGGCTTCTTCTCGATTATTGGAATTCTCAATGGCCCCAATAGAAGTTCGGGAATTATATATGAATGATGTCGACAGCTGCCAGCCGAGGTGGACGTTAAATCATATTGCACAAAGAACCCATTGGATTTTAATGGAATTAAACATTATTTTTGAATCATCAATAAACATTAAATTTACCGCGGCTAACACCTCGCGCTATACCATCATCATTTTTTAATCTTCTCTAGATAATTTTATTTTATTATTTATTTAATTTATTCGTTTTTTTTTTTTTCTGTTTGTGGCTTCTGGAAGTTGGGTTGATTTCACGGGGTCGAGCACGCTGTAAGCACAACACGTTAAAAGCTAGGTTTTGAGAAATGAAAAAAGAAAAAAATAGGAGAATGAAAGACAAAAAAACTGCTCATTTCTTTCTTTGCCTCAGGAGTCTTTTCGCGCGTGAAAATATAAAGAAATGTGTCACAGAGTAAAAAGCAACATTTCCGTGCATGCGAAGAGGAGGAAAAAAAAAAACTAAGTGTGACGCACACGGTTGTTCATTTTCACTAAGTTATGACGCGCACCGTGCTTTGCAATTACACTTTCTCATGCTGGGTTTCACGAAAATAGTCTGACTATATCTCCTTCACGTAATCCTTCTTATTCGCTCCTGCTCGTTGTGTATACAGGTAGCCGCTTTGCATTTGCATTACTTCAGAGTTTATATACGCCTCTCTTCTCTCTTTCGTGCTTCTGATGGTGAATTTTGGCGAAAACCAGGGAGAAAATGAAATTTTCTATACGAAGAATAAATTTGGTCATAGAAAATAATTTCTCTTGGACAAAAAAAAATTGTTTAAAATTCAAGAAATATAAAAAAAATATTTTTTAATAATTTAAACTGATTTCTTTGATATTTATAAAAAACAATGAGACTTATTTTTCAATTTTTTAACACTTAAAATCGAACATTTTTTAAAATTTATATTTTTCTTGAACATATTTGTAGTATTTGCCGATAGGAATTTTTTCCAAGACACCCCCAACAGCGTTTTTTCTAGGTCATTGTATTTCACCCTTATTCAAGCTACTGATGACGTCTCTACTATGTACAGCAATGCCACGAATTTTCGGTCATAAAAGTGAAAGTTTGGGTTGCCCAAGAAAAACTCAGACACAATGGACACGTCATTAGATGCTGGCCATGTCGATCACCAGGTTTTTCCCCTGAAACATATTACTAGACAATTTATTTTCACCTCTGTAGACTGCAGAGAAATTTTCTTGTGGTTCGCACTCGAGCTCGCGACCTCTCTTCTTAAATTGAATTTTTCGAACCAGCTTATACACATAAATGACGGCGATTTGAGAGTGGAATTTCCAGTAGAGTGCAAACTTTCAAAGCTTCAGTTATATGGTTATAATATGATATAATACACTTTGGCGCTATCGGGCATATGGCGAATGAACAATATATGTCGCAGTGTAGACAAGGTACAATCCCCTATTTTTTCAACCCTTCGTTTGTGATGGAGAAACAGGCAAAGGCCTCTTCGATGAAACTTTACGAGTCTATACCCGCTGTCCGACGATCGTTACTCATATTTCAACCCTCGTTGCGTCGACTGCATTACCGGACAAATCACGTTATACAATCTAAAACGATAAAGGACATAAATTGTCGGCGAAAAATTTTCTATTATTCATCCCCATACATATCTAACTAAATTGCCCTTCAATGCTCATCTATTTCCCCTAAATATTTTCTCTATTTGTCATTCGAAAAAAAATCCCCTAATAGCTTTTAATAATGAAATTTTAACAGACGGTATACAAGAAATTTTTTTAAACAAAAATCAAAATAATTTTATTCAATGATTTTCAAAGGGACTTCCCTTGCTGCTTTCATGATTTTTTCGCGATAACATTTGTAAATAATAGAAATATTAAATAATATTATGAGAGTTGAATAATTGGGAACTCGATAATTTGCTACAAAAAATGTCAAATAAACTTTTTCGTATATCTTTCTTAGTTTTTGTCAATTATTTAATAAATTGCGATTTTTTTAAATATTCCAACAATGAGGCATAATAGCAAAAAAAGTTATTCCACCTTTTTTGTAGAAAATCAAATTTACAATTATTTTAATTCTATAATTTTTTTTGCTATCGCGTATAGTTACCGAATTATCAGCAAAAAACTAAAAAAAAAAATTACAGAAATCTAAAAAACGTATAGGGTGTATATTGCGAAAAAAATTTTAAAAAATTTCTTCCAATATGTATACAATTTTTTAGAATTAGTACACGATAAAATCATCTATCAAGCTTATCGCTCGGACAAAACGATGAAAATTTCACTGTACATTCTTAAATTTCCATCGTTTTTTTCCCAGATAATAAATTTTCGCGCCCTGATTCACAGCGCCATATATACCTATATATACAAGGAAGGTGGAAAAGCCATGTACAGGTCTATACATATACTACACGGAGAAAATTTTGAAATTTAAATTACAGTGGCACCACGGGGACGCTGGACCACACTCTACAAAGACTAGAAATTACCGCAAATGTACAAGAAAGTAGGGTTGGCTAGGCAACTTTTTACTGCGTCCACAGTAATTTTAACATGGTCGAAACCGTATTTATGTAGAAGTTTAAAATTTACGGGCAGTATTCAAACCAACTCCTGCGCTCCCGGTCCTTTTTACGTTGGAACCACAGTAAAAACGCCAAGCCGGGTTAGACAGTACGGTCATTCAAGTGGGCTGAAAGAAAAATTAAGGTGTACCACAGTAAATTTTTAGCTGCATCGCGGAGAAAATAATCCAATGATAAATTCTACCTTTGTGTGATTGGGAAATTTACTGTAGCCACAGTAAAAATTTTTCCGGTGCTAGGATATTTTTTTTGTCGAAAAGTTTGTATATTTAACAAAGTGAGTCGTCTTAATTGATAAGTGAAATATTTGATTGAAAAAATTTCATTTATGTATGGTAAGTCAGATTAATAATTAATAATTATTATAAATCATTATCTATAATTTAAATCATTATTCTAAAATTTAATTGAATCTTTTCTGATTTTCATTGTTGCTAATAGGTGTCTTTTTAATTATATTAACATATTAAAAATATGCTATTTCGAGAAAAAAATTTTGAAAGCGTGGGCTGCTGAAATCGCTGCCACATTTCCAGGAGAACAGGAGAAGGTATATTTCAGAGAGTATACAAGTAATGGAAAAACTTTTATTTTAAAAACATGGATTTAATGTTAATAAAGCTATGTCGTGAGTGAAAAAAAAAATTTCTATTCATTATCAGCCCTTAACCATATACACTATATATACATATATATAGCGGCGAGATGTGGTTACGTCGATATATATATTATAAAATTTATTGAGCGTAAACTGGAGTGGTACACTAGAAAATTTTACTGTGCCCACTGGCGATTTAAATATCTGCTAGCTGGAAGAATTCTGTGTAACTTAAATAATATTTATATTTTAATACAGAATTTTTTCCTTTGTTAGGGCATGCATTTTTATGATGGCTATCGTTGAATTTTGCTCGTAACGGGGGCATTTTTCCTTTGGAACCACAGTAAAAATGTTATCAGGCGCGCCAGAGTTTTCTCAAGACCGACAGATTACGGTGGCCACAGTAATTTGTTACTTATGCGCATGCTGTTCCGGGGTATCTGCGGACCACCGTAAAAACCTATCGATGTTTTCAGTAACAATAACTTTAAAATTTTCTCCGTGTAGAGTGAAATAGTTGGAGAATCGAGTTGCCAAACTCAACCGGTAGACCCTTGTTACACCTGCTTGTAACTACCCCTCTGCCAACGAGTTGTGCTGGCGGCGCATCACGTTTTCGCGCGGCATCGTTTATTGCACGTCTGATTGATTGAGACGGAGAGAGTTTCAGCTTATAAACTCTATAACACTTTTCGCCAGCGAGATCCACGTGCGCAATCGATGAAATTGCTATCTTAGTGCGATATTTCAACAATATCGATTTTTCAATATACCTTGATTAGCGATTTTTTAAATTGATATATACTTGAAAAATATTTTTGTTTGATTTATTTTTATCCGAAGTAATTTTGTAGATTTTTTTCTGATCTATTTTATACATGTAAGATTTAGTAAACATCGATCGTGTGTGTGACATTAGAGACTCGTCCTCCCTCTCGACTCCTGGGTGTGCATTAAAACTCGATTACGATCACGTGGTTATAACACGGGATTGGTTGAATATATAATGGAGTGTGAGGGTGAGTTGCACTTAGTATATACGCCGATCCCTCAGATAAAAAAATCGGAAGTGTGTGTATGTGCTTTTTTTCGTTGCGCGCATCACGTCGAATGTCGTCTACGCAGCAGGGTGGCTAACCACCACCGCTAAAGAGGGTGCAAACGTGTGATAAATTCTGTGATCTTCGTAAATTGCTTCTCTCTGTGTGTGTGAGAGAGCGTGATGTGATATTTCGTCATTGATTTTTCGCGAGAATAATGTTTTGGGAATACTTGCACCTGACGTTTTTTTCTCATTATTTCTCAGCTCGTCACCTCCCGCCGGGGTCAATCAATTTCTTTTCGAACCACTGCGTCGCATGTTCAAACGTTTGCGCACGAATTTATATACCAAACTCACGCTGTGGTATATTTTTTTTTTATTCAAGGAGATCAAAAATATTTAGGTCAACTGGAGGATTTAATTAGATAAAATTTCATACAGTTCTTCATGCATATATAGCCTTTAATTATTAACAAGCGACGTTTTTATTATTTTTTTATTTCATTTTATTTCTTACTTTTATGAAAAAAATTATTCAGTTTTCGGGCAGATTATAAAATACGTGTACTATACCCAAAATTATTTTTTTATCAATTTTTTTTTTCAATTAAAAAAATATTTCTGAGGTGAAATTTTAATAATTTTTGAAAAACATGTTTCTATATAGTTGAAAAAAATTTTTTTTAACAAATTATATGACGCATTAAAGTCTTGAAATATTAAATAATTAAAATTTCCATCGTTTTTATAATTAAAAATAATTCTCCAGCCTAAGGCATTTTTTGATTCTCATTATTCCTCATATTTTTTAATAACCACACACCCCAACCACATAAATATACCTTCCTGTCGCAAAAAATATAAAAGAAAAAAAATAAATACAACTATTAACCCTCTAGTGGGTTGTACATTCATAACCATAATTACAATAACAGAATTTTTTCCTGCCCATAAATCCCATTTTTACAAACAGCAGCACGGCTCTGATATACCTAAATAACAAAGGCCCACATATGCCCGCCCAAAAATATATATTTCCCGTCGAAAAAAAAAAACCTCCAGGGACGCACACGTTGGACCAATTTTATTAAATTCACATATCCCTATATACTTCTCGCGATATCGTCGTCGGAAGCCACAATTTCTCACCCTGGGACAGAAGAGCGGCTCAATTCTGGCGACGCCGGGGCGTACATATACGTGACGGAGCAAAGGGGTTGCGAGACTCCATAGGGCGATCGGAGCGACAAGGACACGGGATGACACGCGTGCGGGACGCGAAAAAGGGCGATATATCTACGTGCTCGGCGAGAGCAGCCGAACTCGTCCGAGTGGCCAGTGGAGGGGCGCGTCAAGTCGGAAGCCAGTCGCGTCCTGGCTTCGGCTCGTGTCGGGTTGTTCAGTTTTCAGGCGAGAGCCGACGCGTTCGCATCGTTATTCGTGCTCGTTCGCCATTCAAGTGAGTTTGTACGCGTGTTCGTACCTTACGCAAGGGTTCACACCAAGTCCAAATAACAATTGTAGACTCGTGTGCCGATTAATAAATATTTATCAACGAGAAATTGGTCCAGTTTACTTCAGTGCACTTGCGACAGTTGGTAATATCGCCCGAAGGAATTTATTGGCCAAGAGTGACACACGCATTTCATATAATTAATCCTGACTCACATATTTATCTCCATGTGATATTACGTATTGATTATATATATATATATCCTTGAGGAAATACACTTGGAATTATTCCGATCGATTTTTTAATTATTTCTGGTGAAAGTGCATCATCGTCGCCGGTGTGTGAGACAGTTTTGAGTGATAGTTTTATATGAGAATTTTTTTTTTGGAATAGCGACAAAATATCTGTCGTCCAAACCAACTTGCAAACAAAGTTTGCATACCTTGACCAACTGGCAGAGAGACGTTAACCTTTTGGATCGTTAACACTGCTGCTGCGGCGCGACGACTTGAAAGCAGTTCATCGAGCAAGTGGTAAGTTTTTTAGCATCTTATGTTCAGCAACGGAACAAAAAGTATTGTGCAGTGTACGCGTTTTTCAAATGAGAAAAAAGTGTGTGTGGCGATTGTGTGTAAAAATATTACAAGTCCGGGCGCGTATAAACGTGATAAAACGTATTTAATCGCGTATATCTCGATAACTATTGATTCCACAAAAAAAATCATAGATACCTTTTTTCATCTACATTAAATTCCTCAAGTTTTTTGTTTGAACTTTTTCATCGTAGGACGAAGAGTTTATGAATTATTGTGTGGTAAATGTGGATGCATTGTTGGCAACGTGAAGAATTCTATAGAAATCTTGTCGAGATAACAGTCTTGTTGTTCGATGCAAAGGAAAGGAATGAAAAAACATGACATAATCTTCTTCTCTCATACCCTTGACACACGGCCGAGCAAAGACGCGCGCGCGATCGACCTCTATATCATATGTGGTCTGTGTATGAGATCATCTCTTTGTGTCGCGTTTCAAATAAATCAAGACAAATATTCTTTTGCTGTTCACTCGGTCGAGAGTTAATGCGGCTGCATGAATGCTCCTATGAGTGATGTATTTGACGTTTATAAACGCGTAAACATCTGTTGGGCGCGTATGGGCCGATTTTTTTCTCTATGACGTGGAAAAATAGTTTTGCAACAGTTTATCAGTGATATTAATTTTTTTTCTACGATTCATTAGCTGAGCTTGACAGTTGAATGATTCATAGAAGGTCAGTATAATGTCATTCTGAGAAATTGCCGTCAGTCAACGACCGAAGAAGATTATTAATGAACGTCATACGCAGTAATTACGCGGAAAAAACTTGGGCATATAATTCCACGCGTTTTTCCACGTGCATCAGCCTCTTCTTCCTTTGCTTCGTGATAGTATAGTGTGCGGTAAACGGGCGCGATCGGAAGCCGCTGCTCACGTGCATTGCTATCGTTACGCGCTCGGTATAGGTATACAATGCCGAGTGAGATACAGAGAAACGTGATCGGCAAACCGGTAAAGCCAGTCGCTTCAATATTGTTGGAATCGCCTCGTAAATACTCGTCAGATCACCGCCATCAGCTTGCAGAAATCATACGACTTGTTTCCGCCGATTTGATGTATTGTTTCACTCGCTTTAAACGCTCTCACTCGCTCTCTCTCTCTCTTAATTTACTGCATTTGCCATGTCGCATTTCCCAAAAAAATTCGGGCTCTTTCATAGACTGAAATTGAACGGCTCAAAGTAAAAAATCCGAATTTTTACCTCCTCAGGTGTGTTGCAAAAACTGATAAATTTACTATTATTTTCTGCTTGGAAAAAATTATAGTTTTTTATTTTAGTAATATTAGATGAATAAATTTATAGAGAAATGTTTGTTTGATTATTGTAGAGAAATTCAACACTCTATATTCTCTTTATCATGTAAAATGAAAAAAAGTTTTCTTTGCTTGACGAACAGCAACGGCAGATAATAGTGTTATCTGAGGAGCCTGGAAGAAAGGTCGAATTCTCGGGAGCCCTCGGGTAAATATGGCAGTAGGGTATGTACAAGGTATTATTCCTGTTGACTTTTCTGCGCGCGTATAAACACAGTGTTATCCGTGCTCACACGTGTTCATTCGTTGTTTCTGCTGATTACTTGGTCTCTGGTACAGTCAGTCCCTGAATTCCTGGTTTATCTGAATCACGAATGACCCCCTCGCTAATGGAATTACATGATGGGGAGGGTTAAAATTGCCGTTGACATACAAACAACACACAGGACACGATAAATTTTCCGTCGGCATTATTTATATCTGAACGATATGAGGGGGGTCAGGAAAAATTGAGCACTATAGGGTGAATAGCAGGATAAGAATTAATGATGAAACCATGTAGAACGCGTGTGGTGGTGTATTTTAAAAGAACATGGAAAAAAAAAATGTTGAGAGAGAATAACGGAGCGACATTGCAGAGAATAATAAAAAAATAAATACGTCGATGCACGAGAGAATTTTTCTCAGCGCTATATAGTTGTGACGTTTTGCGTGGGACGCAATTTCCATAAGTTGAAAAACGGCCTGGTAAAGTGAGAAAAGATTGCGCCGCTACGTCCTCGTCCTTAGATATAAACGCAAAAGGGAGAATATCGCGTATCTTTAGAGTCTTTGCGTCGTGTAGAAAAATTATTTTTCATCGTTGATAAAAATTTTTTCACAACTTGCCACAAAATAAAAATTTTTCCAGATTATACAAAATTAAAAAACAAATATATTTCAATGATAAAATCAACTAAAAAACATTTTTAAACAATTTAAATATAGGATAATGTGGAAGAAAAATTTTTTTCTGCACTTAAAAAACTACTTGTAGCTGTCATACCAAGGCGGATTCAACATTTTCCATTTTTCTCATTCTACCACGCCATACATTAGCCCTGTTCTCAAAGGCTCAACGTAAATCGTCGTGCCGCTCGTTGGTTATATCTCCTTTAAAGTGCTGGACCGTTTATACACCGCTCGCTATTGCTTCCGCGAAACGTGCGGAATTCACTCGCTTCGCCGGCAGACATCTCGAGGAATCGCGCGCGCATATACAGTAAAAGAAAACATCCTGAAAAAAGTTGAAAAAAAAAAAGAACGACATTGCGTCGAGAACGTCCCTGCGGCGATATCTCACCATTGTCCTTGTGGCTATAAGGTTGTTATTGGATCATCCGCCAATCAGTATATATAAATTAATAATATCCCAGATCCGCAATGATTCCAATTAGCCAAATCTGAATTACGGTCGCATAATGATTGGACCGGACACGTGACAGGCCAAGGGGATCTGTACATGGACGCTATCAAGCCTGCACGCCAATTACTCGAAGTTGGGTGGCCGTAATTTCTGCCCTCGTTCATGGCTACTCCCTATTATGACCTTTTCAACGCATCTTTTGATTGTATGTAGGGAAAATCTGCAGAAAAAAAATTTTCTACCTCTAAAAACTATGTTTTTAAGACGAATAAAATATTTATTTAAATGTTTTAATTCATTTTCGTTGAATAAAACAGGCTTAACGACTTGAATTTTTGATTTAGATATTTTTTTAGCATTAAAATCGATTAGTTTTAGAGTTTTTGAGTTTGTAAAAGGGAAAATTACTATACTCAGGGCAGAAGTACCTTCCGAATTTATGCGGAAGGAGTTTATTTAACTATAATTTATGGCGTATGCGATGGAAACAGTATTGCCATAGAATTTTCTCTTGCAGACACGTGAGTTTTGTGTTGGATGCGATCATCAATAACTCGAGTCAATGAAAATTCAATGTGGGAGCTTGGCTTTTGCCGCGCGGCATTTCCGTCCGCTGGGCGACGTGCGACGCGTTTCAAGTGAGATGTTGAGGGCACTTTAAGTACGCGTTTAACACGTGTCAACGTGCGCGCTCTTGTGTTAATTATATTGTGGACAAGTGATGAATGTGTTTCAGGTTAGAAACACCTGGTTTTTTTTTTTATTGTGTATTGCAATGACTTTATTTCTGGCGATTATAAAAATTACCGTGGATTGCTCTAACGTGTGTTAATCGCTGACAAATTGCCGTGTTGGAACGAAGACAAATGGTGCGGGGAAAAATATATAAGAATCTTTAAGGCTGCCTTTTATTTTCTTTTCGTTTCCGGCCGCACGCGATTTTTATTGGGAAGTATATGTATGTTTAGATGTAATTCGATGATCCAACGGTTTTGTCAGTGGTTTTTTGAACTTTTTCAAGTTAAATTAGTGGGTAAAAAAATTCCCAACATCTTAAATACAAGGAAGAAATAAAAGTTAACACACAAAAATTAAAATTTTTCATAATTTTAATAAAATCTAACTGAAAAAAAATTTTTATCTTCTAATAAGCATTAAAAAAATTCTTAAAAATCCGAAATTTAAGATTTTAGCACAGTAATAAACATAAAAAATTTAATTAGTGTGTGATAAGAAAAGGTAATTATTTTTTGCAGGTATATATCTGAGAGTAATTATTTTAATTTGAAGAAAAAAAAATATTCCCAAGTATTTTTTCGTGTATACGTTAATCGTCGTTGGACAAGTATTAATATAGGATGTAATCTAGTCTTACAACGCCATGAGACTCGTTGAGGGGTGGTAAAAGAAATGTGCGTTGGCGAATAGAATGAGCGTGGACCTGAACCCTGTAATTTGGGAAGGGCGACGAATGAATAAAGTCCACGAAAAAGACCGTCATTTGGCGCAGAGGTCGCGTGAAATGATCATGAATTTCCGCCCTGGACGAAATGCAATCGAGCGTACGATGATATAGCTCTAGAAAAAAAAAAAAAGAAATCATCAGGGGAAAAGAGTTTCAAATTATTGCTAATATTTTCTTTGTTAAGCGCCTCTGCGCGCGCGCGAGGATGCCAATGAATCAATGAGGATGAAAAAAAAAAAAAATTATTTTACCCAATAGGCGGTTCCATTTATCAGGTTCAATGCACCACAGTGGCCTTTCGGTCAATCGATGCGCGTGAAAAATATATTACCAATCTACTCGAAGTTGTTACAACTTGCGAAATGAGAAATTAATTTTTTATTTCACTTGTGTACGGTTTCATGTACACAAAAATCACTCAGATGTGATATTGGATATTTTAAGGGCAAGATTAATCCGATCATATATAAAAATAGATATAATTATATATATAAATAAAATAAAATTTAATTTAAGTAAAATTTTCTTAAAAAAATCATTTTTTTTTTACTAAAAATAATTATTGAAGCGACAACTATTTTTACGGATGGTAAAAAAAATATTTAGCCATTAATTTAGGTAAAAACAGAGTGGAATGAGCGATACAATCATCGTTGGGCGCTCCCCTGCTTCAATAAGAAAAAAAAAAAACAATTAGTATTAATCAACACCCTGGCGCTAATTAATTTATTTCTGTTAGGAAGAACCGGGTGGTCAACTGGTATTTTATGAGAGCATTTTCACGCACGCCCGCAACGTGTGTGTAAACTAAACCAACCCCTATATATATATTTTTATTCCACCCGTCGATTAAACCCGGTTTGCGGTGTCGCTCGATCTCTCTATTGGCTGATGTGTCGCTTATTTTTATTTATATTCACATCCAACCGAATCGGGGGGTAAAAATATCGCAAATTTAGAAATAAAAAAATTCTTTTCCACACTTAACCGACATTTTGTAAATACTAATGATTATTTCGTGGCACACATGTGTGTCCCATAATTTCTCGCGAGGCGCCATGTGTATTTTCTTTGACTCTGACTCGTCGGCATGCCGACGGATTTGTCAGGGGGCTTTACGATCGATTAATTACGACTCTATCCTCACGGCTTGGCTGAGTTTCAGTAGTTTTACGTGCGCGACGTGACCCGAAAAAACGAAGAACACGTCATATCTTTTGCGTGAAAGTGTATTTGTGTGTGTGGGAGTTGGTAGGCGAGCTTCCGGCCCCTAGAGACACGTCTTCTTCTTTTGCGAAAAAGATAAAACGAGGAATATCAGACAAGTGCATTCGTGGCAGACCGAGTTCCCGGAATAAATCTTCGATCAAAGCACCGAGCCGCGGCTCATATCTACGCGGACAAACGCGAATGATGAGGATTAGAAGCGGGGGAGCGACGAATGGATCACGTCTTCGCGTCAGTCTTGCTCTCGTGTGACAAATGTCGCTTGAGAAAATACTCAAGTGGCCTCATATATCATAGGGATAATTATATTACTCTGCTGGAGCCAACAGATCTATTTTTGTGCATGTGTCTCGCGAGTGCGTCGCTGCCAAAACGATGATGCAGCCGTGAAAGCTCATCTTTCGATCCTTAAATGAACAAAATTTAATTTAAATAACTGCAAAATCTATTTGTCACAACATTTCCTATTTGATAAACTAAAATTTGGATTAATTTATTGATTTTTTAGATTTTTTACTACCCTTTAGAAATGGAATTTTTCACCCTGCCATTTTGTTTCTATCAATTTTTGTTGAATTATTGTAGTCTATTTTAAAAAGTTATATTTTTTCTATAAAATAAAGCTTGGTTTTTGTTGTTAAAATAATTATTGCCTTTGAAATCATGGCTGAGAATTTTTTTTTTTTTTTTTAATTTTGAGTAGAAAAGTGTAGTGGATTTTATCTGAGAGTTTCTTCGGTGAGTTTTTTTACGTTTGATCTTATACATTGTCTGTAAATCGATCTCGCCTAGTCCTATATGTGCTTCAATGAACGAGGGCAATAAAGTCCGTCAAGGACTCGTGATAGGATGACAGCCAAGCCGCGATGAGGTTAGAAGTAATGTTCGGAAAAAAATATATATATAAAAGACGCTCTCGTCTGGCTCTGGCGTTCGATATGTCTAGAGGTGAACGCTCGCGAAATTGGATGGAATTGATACTTTATTATCTCGCTGATTACTCGATTATTGAAGGGGGTGAAAGCCACTTTTATTTTTTTTTTCTCGTCGTCAATACTTCTAGATGAATTTCAAGTAAACATTTTATATTTCATTAATTTTTCTTTTGAAAACTTTTTTTTTTCTCCATCGAAGAGTTTAAGGTTGTATTGTCTTGAAAATCTTCGAAATTCATTCTTCGATAAATGATTAAAAAAAAAAAAAGAAAATTAAATTTTTTTGATGTGTTAAACGTTAGAATTTGTTGAGTGAAAATTTTATAGTTTTGTGATTAATTTGTTTTTGTCAATTGTGATTTTATTTCTCTTCAGATAATTGCCCTGGCCAATGCTCGTTTAATTCAAACTACTTAACAGTACATATATATTGAACTCGGCGTGTGTAAATACATTATTTTCCAGTGGGGGGCTCATTCATTATTTACGGCTCCGGAAGCGCCAGTGCGAACAGCGCAATTTTATTCTCGTGTATTAAATTATCGATAATCATGAGGCAACGATTTGCGAGGCCCATTGTACACCAGTGCACTACACTCAAGTACATGCATGCATGCACATATATTTATATGCACATGACCATTGCAATTTCACAGTGGAGTATGCATTCACGTCTTGTGGCATGCTTCGAGCATTTGACTTGAGGATCGGGCGTCATTGCGCAATAGAATTTCATCGTCTAATGCTGTCAAGAACACGTCGACTATTCCGAGACGTGGATCGACAAGAACCGTCGAGTGTATCCCTCTCTCTGGTCGCTTTCTCCTTTGTTGTTTTCCTCTCATGGGAATTTTTTTATCCCACCAAACCTTCATTGTACAAAAAAAAATTTTTTTTATCGCAATTTCAATAATTTTAGTCGTTTTAACTGAGAAAAAAAAATTTCTTTCATGAAAAAAATGGTTTTCTGTTTGAAAAAAAACGTGAGAAATTTTTAGTACTCTTATTTATCGTCATTTTTCACTGTTTAAATTATATTGTAGGATTGATCAGATGGGATTTAATTTGTTGCTGTGGCCTCTGAAGGTTATCGCAATGTTTTTTTTTTGTTTGTTGCGGTTCTCAGTTTATTTGTATAAACACGCAAGCTCCTCTGTGATTTTCGCTCCTGTCGTGATGTGGGTATACGTGAGAATCTTTTTTTTTTTTACATTTCTTATTTCCTATGCTACCGTGAGTCTAATAGACTTTCATCGAGTGGAGACACGCAAACGTCGCTTGTCGTCACTCTATTTCCAGGCTTCTTGATATTCTCTTTTTGCGCCTGCGTGTTTACAGTGATGAAAAAAAATTACCTTGATGATTTTTCGGTGTTTTAATGAGTTTATCTATTTTTAAAAGTATAATAAATTTGTCAACAACTGTCATCGCATTTTTAAGTGTCGTTTTTACACGTTAAAAAATCGTCAAAGATTTTTTTTTATTACACTTCTAGAAAAAAATGGGTTTTTTTTCCTTTAATTTCATGAATATTGTGCTGATGTTTGAGGTGGAATTTAATTATAGTTACGAGCCAAAATGACTTTGTAATTTTGTCGTCGTCGAACTCGAATTGTCTGTATATAGTGAGCTCTCATTTCCTTTCATTATCCGCAAGGGGGACATACGATGAAAAGTTGCATACCTGCGAGCGTTTTCACTTATAGCCGAGTAGCGGAAATCCCGTTACGGAATTTTAAACGAGTATATACACACTTGGCTAATAGATTACTATAGAAAATTATCATATGTAAAATTTTCAAAGCACTTTTTTATCGAAAAAAAAAATTTATTTCATTATATTTACTCTGCAATAATAAATTATCTGTGTTTTTAATTTATCACATGATGTATTTACTAAATTCAATAATGACTGTAACGCCCCTAAAATATCATGGCTTGCTTATATCCTTAATTAGTGGCCTATTCAACGTGTCTACTTATATCCCGACTATTCTCGTCGACACATCTGTCCTTAATTGCGCTCGCAACTTCGCTCATCAATGTAAAACTCGCGTGACTTATTAACTAAAAATTATTTTATTCCCTCACCATAAAAAAAAAAAAAAACCCCTATTCACACATGAATTTATATTAAAAAGTTTTCTCAATTTTCTTATTAAAATGAATTAATTTTTTCCAATTAAAAATATAAAATGTTTGAATATGTTGTTAAATAGGTCAAAATAAATTTAAAAAAATATTTACACGTTTAAATGTATATTAGAATGAAGAAATAGTGTGATTTAATCTTGACATTCGGTGGCGAATGGAGCAAAGATCGGTCGGGAGTCGACTGGGGTTAATAAATCTATCAGATATGAATAAAGCGCGCGAATCCTTGGGGAAATAGCGGTGCACAGAGAGCGAGAAAGGTTGCGAAAAAAAAATAATACGATTGCACATGATCTGAAAAGGGGTTGGTTAGTGCCAGGAGGAACGAGTGGATCCACCCACGTGCCTCCTCCCGTCTCGTGTGGGCGACTTGTTCGACAATAGCGCGCGCAATGCGGCGTTGGAGCAGCACACACATACATTACCTGCGGATTTCCCGCCGCGGAGGATTATAAGTCGGCATGTAGCGCCAACCGACCTACGTCCTATACATGGCAAACATGTTTGTTTATATTGCGCGGTCATTTATTCTTGCGACACATCGAGGTATCTATACACAGAGTGTGTCCTCTGTGGCATCGCGCGTGTGTGGCCGTCAGACGTAAAAAATCTCTGCAGAATATTTTCGGCATCAGCTGTCGTGAAACCCGATAGCCAACGAAAACCACACGTATCTGACACCAAATATGCAGTAGGCCAGTGTAGTCGACTTCCGCCAGTTAGAGTACAGCAGCTCTGACGCTCTTCCTGCGAGCCCACATGGATCTACAGGGATTATGTGGCCCTGGATGATCGATCTTATGTCTTGAACATGCCTCGGGGGCCCCTCTGTATACATGCCAACACTAACCTCAGTCGCAATCCACTTCTAACGCACTCGTATATCCGCTTCATGCTTCGAGCATTCCGTTTATTGTCTTTCTGGGTCATCAGCCACCGAGAAATTTATTTCCACCGTCAAATTTAGCCATTTTATAATTGTTACTATGAGTCCATGACTTAAAAAATATTTTTTATTGAATTATTACTTATTTTTTTGAGGATTTATAGAATTTATAGAATTTTTTTCCGTTTTTTTTAGTCTATAATTTTTTTTTTCTCATCTGTGAAATGAAATGAGGAATAAAAAATATTTAATACAGCCGTAGTTTATTGCTACACAGAATTGTCGACCCACGCGTGGTAATTCTTTCATCTTGACTCTGTTTGAAGCCGGGACAGAGAGACTCGCGCTGATAATCACTGCTGGGAAGAGGCAGAATTTTATGCTAATCTGCGGCGCGCAAAGGCGCGGCATATTGTCCACTAATAACGCGCTTGGTCTTTTCTCACATATATGTGTCCTCGATCGTCGTTGGGACTGTAATTATATGTTGAGGCATGCGATATGCGGTTAGGAAATTGCTGGGTGCTGTTGGAGACGCTCTTCTGGTGATAACGCGCGTATAAAGGTATATTTGTGATGTGGACACGTGTTATGGCGCTGTATGTGTGATATTTGGCTTTCAGTATATTGCACAAATGTTGATGTTGAGCATGTGAGAGACACTGTGTGGCGGCGTGAAAAGAAACTCTTGCGTGGGCTGACGCTCGCAACTTAGTTTTCTTTTATTTTCGCCTTGGACCCTTCTTCACTTCACCTCGTCGTTGTTCTCTCGCCTCTTACTTGATATGCCACTACCTCTTGTGAAATGCTCATCTCTTGCAAACTTCACAGACACCGCAAACTCAATGGCAAAGAGATGAAAAAAATGCTGTTGAATTTAATACTTGAGAATTATTGATTTTTATTTTATTTCAAGTATAAGTAGGCATTGCGAGAGTGCGAGTTTGTCGAATCATCGTAATGCCCACTTTAAGAATGTATGTATACAGCCTGTTCCGCAATTTTTAAAAATAATATTCTATACCAATTCTATATTGAACGATTTTAGGCCATATACATCCCTCAATATCTCGAGTAATATTCAAGTTATTGAATTTTTTCCAAGAACCTTTTTTCTTCCCTATTTTTCAAGCTACAAAAAAGGTCTGATTAAAAAATCACGCAAGTGACTTAGTTTTCGAGATATTCATTATTTAATACGTTATTGTGATATTAATTTTTATGGAGCTGTTTTATTTTAATTGATAACGATTAAATATACTGAGATGTTGAAACTGCATGGCTTTATTAATGTATTCATTCACGGATAAAGTATATATTGTGTGTCGAGATTTGTATTTAAATAGGAGCGACAAAGCTGCAGTAAAATATAATTAAGACGGACAGAGGGCTTTGTGAGTGTGGGAGCAGGCACGATGAAAGAAAAGTCAACGTTTTTTTTTTTTTAATTTTATTTTTTAATGAAAAGAATTGTGGAGAAATATACGCGCGAGAGAGGTATATAGCAAAAAAAATTTATATACATCAACCATACGCGTAAAGAATCACGGGTTCTTGCAAGTTGGAGAGCGCGCGGTTGTGTTCTTTATATACAAAAGGAATAAATTTTCCCTCGGTAAATTTCCTCACACTTATATATACAAGTCTCTGGCCGTTCGTTCACGCACACACTTATGCATATTTATTTCTACCGGATGGCAGAATATCACGTCGCTACTTAGCTTGACGCTCTTAATGGTCGCGCGGGTGTAATGGAACTACTGCGTTGTCAAGTGAAAGAAGAATTTTTTTTTTTTTAAAACGTATAATTAAGACAAGCTCGCGAGAGAAGCCACTTAAATTTTTTTTTCCCTCCAGATTTCGCCGGGAAAATTGAATTTTTATTTCTCCACTTATTAAACCACTTGCGTGAATATAGTTGCAATCACACTCGAAATGATGGTGGTGAAAATATATATATAAAAAGGTCAAATTATTCGCGTGGCACGATGGTGACGGCCCTGGTGTGGACTCGAGTGGCAGCAGAGTGTGTCAGCGGGGCGAGAGAGCTTTCCCGGGTCAAAATAAACAGAGAGAAAAAAGTAGAAAAAATAGAAAACAAAAGCAACGTCCTGCTTTGCTCGACACAAACATATTATACATATAGCCAACGGCCTACTCGTACAAGAGGTCACGTCAAGGTTCTCTCATCGTACAGGTGACAGCACAGGAATTAAAAGAAAAATATGAACAAAGAAATATGTCTTTTTCTTCTTTGTTCTTTTTTTTTTTTATAGTAAATATTGAAGTCATTAATGAGGATGAAATTTTGATGTAAATTAGAAAAGTTTGTTTAAAAATCGAGCGGAGAATTCGTGAATATTAGTTTGACGCGCGAATATTCCGGGGAAATATTTTTCAGAAATTCGTGTGCGATGGCGAGTGTGTGATGGGAAATTTCAAGGAAGGTGAAGAGACTTCTTCCGGCTACTGACGCTCAAGCTCCGATGAGTGGTTTGTGTGCACACGAGAGCGATCTCGAAGATCCGCCGGAAGAGATTCGCTCGGGATGACAGAGGGAATTTCTCATGGCACGGTGATTTATGAGGAATTTTTTAACCCCCCCGAGGGGACGACGTGCTCGGCACGCGGACGATAGCGTTTGCGAACCTCTGAAGCGCACGCGACTTCCATGCAGTGTATATAAAGACATACGTGATTGTGTGAGGAAGATGCCAAAATTTCTGACGTTTTCTTTGTTTCTTTTAAGTAGCTATAATAGTGATGCTCGACGATAATTATCGTTTTGAATAATTTGACACATTTAAAACATTGGATATAAAAATTTTCTTTATAATTAGAAGACGTGATTTAACATTTCAAGCTATTTTTCGATTTTTTAAGTAGAAAAACCTATGTTATGTCAGCCAAAAAAATTTTTTTTCTAGAATTTGTTGTTTTCGAGTAGAATCAGCTTCAACAGCGGTTTATAGGATGTTTAATGAAGAAAAAAAATTTTTTTTTGTTCATAAAATTTTTGAAAGGGGTACTCTTTGAGAATTTCGTCATTTTCGCGATTTTTTTTGGTTTTTTCTTGATAACTCTGTTAGTATGTGAGATAATGAAAAATATCAATTAACCTAAATGATTGGGAGTTTAATTTTCTACAAAAAATGTAAAATAAAATTTTTTGTATCTCTGTTAATTTTTGGAATATTACGGATTTTTTGAAATTTTGATTTTTCAAAATATCTTGAAAATCAAGCGAAATATCATGAAAGTTTCTTCTACACTTTTTGTCGAAAATCAAAATCCCAATCATTTAGCATCAATAATATTTTTCGTTATTTCTCTTAGTTCCCGAATTATCTGCTAAAAACCAGAAAAAAATCACAAAAAACACGAGATACCCAAAGGGGTCTTTACCCCTTTAAAAATTTGACGAAAAAAAATTTTATTTTTCATAAAAAAAATTGAAAACTGCATTGTTAAAAACATTTCAACTCAAAAACTAAAAATAAGTATTTAGGGCTGACGTAACACAGGTTGTTCTACTTAAAAAACTAAAAATGCCCATGAAATAATTCATTTCACCGCTTTTTTAGCATTAGCTGCATAAAAAAAAAAATTTCTCGAGTTCGAAATAATTTTTCAAATAATTATTGATTTAAAACTAAATTTATTTTTACTTTCAAAATTTTTCGCAGTAAAATTCTGAAATAAAATATAAATTTGTCGAGTCACAAATCGAATGAATGACCCGAAAAATAAGTCAATAAACCCTGCACACCCGGTGGAACATCATTAAACATATAACGCGTCTCAAATTAATTGTCGTATGATGACACAGGAAAATATTTCGATATCAATCGAATGATGAATGGAAAAAAAAATAAACCGCCCACGATAGCGAATACAAATGTTTGCCATCCGGCAGCGAGTAGATCGGAGGAAGGACACGTCCGGTCACGGCTGATCTATCGACTCAAAAACCCCCGGAAAAAAGACGAAAAAACGCTCTGGCCGACAATTTATCCACGCGGAACGGAGGAAGTCTTTCTCTCGCAGTCATCCTCGCCATTGATCATCATGCGGAGGAAAGTTGCCGGCACTTGTGTACATATATACGCTTCTCTTTGGCCAAGGTTTCGCTGCATTACGTCGAACGCTCATTAGTATCCGACATCCCATTACGTGGCACGTCATAAATAACGGCGTTGTACGCGCATTGCGCGTTATGGTTTTACATGAAGCTGCGGCAGCAGTAAAATGCGCTCTATGGATGAGAAGGTTCGGGGTTGAAACAAGAAATTCTTTCGCTCGTAAAGTAGGCAACCACGTGAGGAGCAGCAGCAGCAGCAAAGGCTTGAAGAGTAGATGAGTTGCGGAGAGATGCGCTTCGATGACTTTCAGACGGCAACTATTAAAGTAGGCGTATACACGAGATAGCTTATCCCGTCCGCTTACATCCTGATGCCTATTATTATTTATTATCAAATTTTTTTTATTTACTCCACGTGGATATATATTTTTTATTTATTATAAATTCGACATCATCAGCAGCAGCAGTGTGACTCGATGTCGTCGTTGCCGGGTTGACTCGGTCGTTCCAAGGCTTTTCCAAGGATGTATTTTATATTTTTGTTCTCTGTAATAATCTTTTTAAACGCTCTCGGGTATAAATGTTCGTTTATGAACCTTGTGTCTACTATTTCCCATCATTTTCTAATTTTTTTTTTTTATATTTTCACTCGCTGATGCGGCTATTGTGCTCTCTCCTCCGCTGCGATATCCTTAAATGATCGTAAACGTGTAAAATATTCCAACTGTCATAAACATCACGCGGGAAAACATCGTGTGAGCGGTAGCAAGCAAAGAAGTTCAAGAGAAATATCTTGAAATAAATGCGTAAAATCAACGGAGAAAATTATTTTATTATTGCTATATAGTCTTTTTTCATAGCTTTGAATATTTATTTTTTTATCCTGACTAGTGTGTGAAATTTCGCCACAGTCTGCGAGGTCACGATGCAATAGAAAATTTTTTTTATTACTAATTTGTATAAATTTGGCGACAATTTAAGCAGTCAGAAACTTTTGATTTATTTTTTTTGTTCGTGAAAATATTCACTTAATTATTTTGAATTTTTAATTGCAATTTTTTTCAACTATTCTCTATACATTAGGAAAAAAGTAGTATAATTTTTTAAGTCAATTTTCCAAAGGAAAAAAATATTTTCCCATAATTTTCTATATTGTAAAAAAATAAAACAGACTTCAACTGTCAATTAAAAAAATTCTTCTAGCGTAGATAATTGTTCGATATTTCTCGTGGGGCTATAAAATATTTTATTTCTTGAAAAATACTAATTACCCCAGCGGAAGATAACAATAAAATAATACTGATGCTTATATTCCAAGCTTTTCAATGAAAATATTCTCAATGTCGCAAGATATAAGAACAAAAAACGGTGTATTGATGATGGAAGGTAGAAAAAAAAATATTTCCTCGATTAATCTCTCACAGAGAGTGCCTGGCACCCACATAGTAAACTCTCCGGCACTCTCGATGAGTCTCGAATTACACCATCGACTACATATATATCGTGTATCCACACAATATACACTGCGGCGGCTCACGGCATTGTTGCGACGGCGTTAAAGTTCGCACACACAGAGAACGCGTGGGCATATTATTTATAAAAAGTTAGCAGAGCAGAGTATAATGCATTATTCTGATGGTCTTGAAGGCGGTTTATACGTATATAACGTGAGCAGAGCGAGGCTGTAGAGAAACTCAAGCTTTATGACACAAAAATGTCGCGTCTTTGCCATTGAGTTTTGCCTTTAAAAATTCCTCATAGCTTGTGTCTTTTTACACACAATTCTTACAAACACTCGTTCTTCCACACGGCTTTTATAGTCTCGCGCTATATCTTCTATTAAATAAAAATGACAGAGATATAAAATATTCCCGCGTGTTTTCTCACGCAAACTTTTCTCCATCTTTTATTTTACGTCTTCGTGTATAACTTTTGAGTGTTTGTCTTTTACAACAGACTTTATATTCAAATAATTCGCCCTCTGTATGCCATTTCACAAGCAGGCAGACTAGACATAGTACAAATACTCTATAGCAGAGGCGAGTGGGTGCGTTCGTGGGTGGTGTTTAGGTGCGTCTTAAGTAATTACTCGTCGAGAGTCGCACGCGCAAAGGACTCTATCGGATGGTTCTTTGGTGTACAATTACCGGCTCTGCAGGGCGAGGAAGCGCATATTGCGCGTCAGAGAGAGATTGGAGGAGGGATGCAGATGGAATTTATCGTGGCACGAGCCTCGGGAGATCGTATGTGCGATCGCGCGAGAGAATCTGCATTCCCGACGGCAACGTAAGTCACGATGCCAGTGCAGATCTCTTGCAGAGAGAGACTTTATTTTATTATGTCAAGAGATTCAACAGCAGGCCATAATATTCACATTCTCAAATTAAAAATTCAATTTTTTAAAATTTTTACACCATTTTTCATCAATTTTAACCGACAAAACAATAAATAAAACAAAAAGTTTTGATGGAATTCAACTAATTCACTTGTTACAGCCTTTTCAGGGTGTTAGAGGGAAGAAAAAAAATTATTATCGACGTAAAATATTTTTTTCTAAAGTTTCAAATCTTTCGAAATCGATAGACACTGATCTTTTCTGTGATTAAATTTTTTTTTATACAATCAGCATTTTATATGACGTTTATAATTGATACAAGTTTTATTAATGGTGATTGGTCGTCAATCTAGAGCAAGGTTAATTTTTTTTTTTATGATTGCGAAGACTGTGGTTTTTTTTTTCTCTTTTCAATTCTTGTCTAATTATTTCGACGTATTTTTTCGTGAGACAGTGAAAGAGTACATGGTACAGCTCCATTACTTGCTCTTTCTCTCTCTTTTGCTCCCTCAGGTTTTTTCCACTTCCCCGCGCACACCGACGTCCAATTAACTTCGTAATTACGCACCCAGGCGAGATTGTTCTCATTAGAATCCCCGCGGGCGAGACTACGAGGTGAAAGGCGCGTCGTAGTTTCGTTAAATCCGTCGCTGAAATGTTTATGATAATGATTATTTATTGCATACGAGTGTTTTAATTAAAATGCAAAAAAATGTGTTATCAATGCTTTGTCAATTTGGAGAAATTGAATATTTCTTATTTTGTATTCTATTTTTTTTTTTCTAGTGGCATATAGAGGAACAAAAAAATTGTTTCTTCTTTGTCAATGTTTTTATTTCTCATTACCTTCGACAATTTTCTTTGTCCCGACGTTTTTCGCTGTTTCATCGCAACAGTGCAGAGTATATTTATATATATAAGTATCTCTTTGATTTTTTTTTTGCCTTATTCTTCTTTTTGTCGTGCCAAGTGAACAATTTCTCTTATATTTTCCTAAAGTACTTATCTGCTACCCTTCAATTTCAATTTCACTTCTGGGAAATTTTTTAGCGCTCGTTTTTTTTTTTCCGCACTTTTGCGGCACTACTCATTTTCGATCAATGCGGCCTCGTGCTTGCAATACCGGCGGGGGACCTCACAGTGTATAGTCTCTCTTATGCGCCGTCAACCCAAAGAGTCATTTCGCTCCATCTGCTCTCCTTGGAGACTGCTTCCTTTGGATACCTCTGAGAGACAGAGAAAATGAGAGGGAAATCACACGGAAAGTAAAGTGCGCGATTACTCCTGAAGCGTCGCTATTCATGCCCGAGTGCATCATCGGGAATTGAGAAGTGCTGATTTCTGGCAATTTACGTTTTGAGAAAGTATTTAAAAAATAAAAATATTTTAAAGCAATGTGAGTTAAGTTAGGGGGAAAAAATAATTCAATCTTTGTCTACATCACTCGGGCTCGGGTTGTTTAACATTTTATTTGGCGGAACGAGATGGAGGCAGTGGCCATCAGTGCAACAGTCCTCTTCCTCTCGAACATAAACCTGCGAGGATACGAGAGTGGTAAAGCTTGTGGCAGTCTTTCTTTATGTCCCACTCTTTGGATGTGTGTGCACGTGCGCGCACCCATCTTGCCCAGTTTGTTGCGCGCAGCGATAGGAACTTTTACGTACATTACGCTGGGCGCATTGGGTTGTAATTATACAAGGCACCGCCGTGGGTGTGCAACGCCCAGTCGACCTCTGGCACCGAGCTAAAGCCAAAAACACCAATATCGTAAGAATAATAGCCAAATTACAATTTTATATCGTGTATATATATTCACGTCACTAAATGCCATTAGTTATTAAAATTAAAAAAAAAAAATTTTTTTTCTATCAAATTTTATACAGAGCTCTCTCACAATTTTCATAATTTTTTTTTTGTTTTTTGACGATAACTCGATGAGTAATCATGATAGCGAAAAATTTTATTATACTTAAATTATTGGAAATTTTTTTTTCTATAAAAAATGTAGAATAAAATTTTTTCATATTTTTCGTTGTTTTCAAGATATTTTGAAAAATTAAAATTTTACAAAATCAATAATATCTCAAAAACCAAATGAGATACAAAAAAAATTTATTTACTTTTTTTGTAGGGAATTTCAACGTTAATAATTTAACTTTTATCAAATTTTTCGATATTTTGTGTAGTTTTCGAGTTATCATCGAAAAATGAAAAAAATCACGAAAATGACGAGATATCTAAGGGGTTCCCCTTTGAAAAGTTGATGGAAAATTTTTTTTTGTTTGTTGACATATTTTAATGAAAATGTGAATTGCAGATCAAGACTTGGTTGGTTATATTGAAGTTGATTGAATATAATAAAGACGTATAATACTAGTTGAAACAATAAATTAGATTTAAATTCAAAAGATTCATTGAAGCAAATATACAGCATTGTCTCCTTCAAAGTGAATTTTGTGGCTCTCACCTGTGTGCAGTAATATCTCTGGCTGTCAGTTTATTTAGAAGGCTTCTTGTGCGGGTGATATAGCCGCATGATGAAGGCATCTCAACTGAAATTACAATTACGCATAATCCGGTATATCTCAAAGTGGCGCACATGAGCATCAGAGAGTGCTCGAGGGCTTGGATATAAACTTGCGGTCTCGAGATATACTGTGAAGGGAAATAAGAGACGGAGAACGTGATTTCCTAGCTAGTCGAGAGACACGCACTTCCATAAGTATATGCGCGCAACGGAAAACGTGGTGTTGCTGCACCTGTGATGTGAGCAACAGAGTTTAACAGGAAGTTAATAAGACGACGAGGACATTTTATTTATTTTTCAAAGTGACTGATGGCCCCTTCCTGTGGCCCTCGCAGTTTGTAAACTACTGTTGCACACTGCAGAGTCAAGAAAGTCGCCTTTACCTTCAGAATATCAAATGACTTTTTTCCCAATGGTGTGAACACTCGTCCATATATCCTATATATGCACATGTATAATCATTGATTTTCATCTCTTTGCGTTTTCGTATATATATTTTATGAAACTTGTTCACGTTCACGCCTGATGTTTCACTCACTCGATAACGATAACCTCCTTGTGCCATATTTTTATATTCTAAACCGTGCACATTTCATCGTAAACTCCTCATCCTGACCTCCTTCTCAACCATCCACTGCGCTGTGCTCTATGCATTTATGTCAGGCTCATGGAAAAGTCAGGGGATTCTTTAATGATGACTTACTCTCAGGCAACTCCGCCTCTGCAACGAATATCGTGATGTCAATGAAATGAGGACGTGTGCTTGCCTCTAAATGTGAGAATCATCCTTTGTTCCATTTTCTAGAGTTTTATCTGCCTATTGCATCATTTTTAATTCATAAAACTACATTCTATATTTAGTGGATAAAGTATTGTAAATTTTTTTTACAAGAGTTAATTTTTTTTTTTTTGTAAATAAAGGTTGTGTATGGTCAAGTTTCAATATTCATGGTCTGTATATATACAGACACCTCTACATGAGTTTTACGAGCAGTCTTATTTTCTCATGTGCTTTCTTAGAGCATCGTCGGCGTCATCACGCGCGTCCCTCTCTGAAACTCCTCTCGCGGAAAATCGTGTGGTTTACAGCTGAAATTATATATACTTTACAAAAGCTCAGCGCCCTTTGTATAACACTTTGAAACAATATTTTACGCTGTAAAAAAAGCCCACGTGCATATACAGATTGTTGAAATATTTTCCAACGTTAAATATTATTAGGCGGTATGAAGGAATTTTCTTTTTCTTTCATCAACTCAAGGTAAAAATAATAGAAACATATTGTTTTAACTGTAGTAAAAAATTTTTATAATATAAATATAGAAGATTTTATAAGTAATTTGTCAGAGAGCATGATTATGGCCGTCGTGTTCCTCGCTCTGATTATACAAGAAAATTGTAATAACAAGAATTACGTGATTTGAAGATGAGGAAGAAACCTGTAGGCTACGAGACAATTTCTTCGTTATATCCACTCATCATCATGGTAGTCGCTCGCTTTTTCATTTCTTCATTTCTCGCGTTTTTCTTTTTTTTTCTTCATTTGACTATATACTCTTTGAACTATAAACCACTATTAAATTCCTCACGTTAACGAGCTTCTTTTCGTCATAACTGGGTCAGGAAATTCCCCAGCCACTATATTCTCTCCTTTGGCCTCCGGTTCCTTTTGTTTCTGGCCACGAGAGGCATCGCACAGTTAAAGTGCCAACCAAGAGAGAGCGAATAAGACTGAGTTAATTATACGTATGAACTTTTTTTCATAAAGACATTTTAATTTGAGTCTCTTGTTCGGTTATTTTCAAATTCTTTCTCTTTTTTTTTTTGTTCATCTTCTCCCTGCTTCCACAAGAGTGAAAAATAATAAGGAACATAAAATTATAATCCAAAAGTCTCTGTTTAATCTGTATGAGCGTTTGTGGTCGCGGCCTTTGAGGCAAATCTCGTCATGCAACAATTTAATATTTGCCCTGCAATAATGAAATGTGTAAGGGAGCTCATATGCACGTATATTATATCCGAGTTGCAAGTGAAATGAGGGTCTACTGTAGTATCAGTCAGAGCCAGTGAGTTTCCGGTGGCACGCGGTTCGCAAGACGAGTATACGCGCCGCGGGACAAACGAGCAAACGAACCGAGAGGCATAATTAGACACGCATGCCTCCAGTGCGCGAAAGGATCGAGCTCTTTATCCTGCCAGTGCAGCTATTTCTCGTATTTTAAACTCTCCAAACTTTACGCTACATACATTCAATTAACTCTGAATTTCTCGTGTCATCTGATGTCACAGTCTTGATGGTCCGTTCTCGGTTTTCATCAGTTAAATCGTACATTTATATCAGACGTTTATAGATAAATTTCCTTTGATATTTCATAATGTAAATTTGATAAAAAAAAAATACTCTCAAATGTTTTCAAGCTTGATAAACATAAAATTTTTGCTGTTTTTGAGTTGTTCAAGAGCGGAAAGACCTTGTGAATTTTTTCTGATGGTGGCAAAAGTCCAAAAAACCCGTAGAATATTGATGTGTCGATGGGAATTCCGTTTATAGGGGTCTATATCCATGTGCTCAGCAGAGTTATTGCGGTAGAGCTTCTTCAACTTGTGATTATAGACGGAAAGATTAATTTTTCATAGTGACGTGCTGTTTTTTTTTTTTGTACGACGACCGTTACTCAAAATCGCTCATACCGGGGATTTACACAGCGGCTATCGGTGGATAACAAGAAATATCAACGCTCCAGTGGCCTCTGCTGGACAATCATCAATCACATTGGTATAGAGACTGCTGCTTGGAAAAAAACTACCAATCGTTTTTCCTCGCTAACCTTTTTTATTGCCCCTCGGAAACCCGGTATATTACACTTACACAGCCACGTTTAGACACTTGACGTATGGTCGAAGGACGTTTCCTCGTCGATTAACTGTCATCATCATCGTCAAGGATCTAATAATACTGGTACCACGAGTTCTGCAATATTTTTTTCACCTACTGATAAATTTTTTTACGGTTTCAGAAGTTTATAAGTGAAAAAAAAGAGAGTAAAAATTCTTTGCCAAGTAAATTTTAAAAATTTTTCAATGTCTCATGCAAAAACGTCTTGTTTATTTAATAAATTTCAAACAATCAAGGTGAAAAATTCCTAGTGGTTAATTATTTTTTTAGTAAAAGTTTTGTTGGATATAGTGCAAAAAAAAATGAAGTTTTTCAAGAACGAGTTTATACCGCCAAGTTACGCGCGATGGGAAATTTTTTTTTAGTATTTTTAATTAGAACTTTTGCGAATATATTTATAACGACAATTATAAAAGTAGAATGATTTCAGGATAAAATTAAGATTTTAAAAAGATATATATATATATAAAAGACGAAAATTCAATTGTCAGAATGAGATTTCCGTTGGCTGGTAAGACAGCAGACCCAAGGGATTCGACTTCTTGCTGAGACAAGAAGTCCTGCCCGACAATTACGACGCAAGCCAGCGAATGGGCTAAAGTGTTGGTTGGTCACTGCAAGAAATATATCAGACAACACAGTCTTTGAATTCTCGTGTTAATAACCCGCACACACGAGTTGAATTATCTGCGTCTACATGAGACGCATATATATATAGATGGTGTAAAATAGGAGGAGGACCAGTTCGCGCATAAACTTGAGAGTTCCCGAGGTCTCTTCATGACCCTTTTGCCCCATTGCCTGCCATCTCCCGGGAGAAACTCATTGGGTGCAATTACGACCGAATTTATCATGCTGGCGATCGTTCGTAATAGCTCCGCGCGGGCGTGAAAATGAGGTCAGGTGACAATTTATCCCACGTGGGGTTGTGGGGAAAAAAAAAACTTTTATCGTGTCTGCGCATTTTTGTTCGACCCGATTATCTGCGATTTGTCTCAATCTCGTTTAGCAGGTCAAACGGTATGCTCTCGAGCACATATACATCCGTGTAACTCACCTGGTATATAGGTCCTGACATTGCGCGCTTAGTGCTTCTCTCATCTCTGAATGTATTTACCCTATTCCTCCTCCACCACACACCGCTGCACGCGACCTGATGTACCCGCGCGTCGTCGTTTCGCGCTCTCTCACGAATCCCCATGCCCGTTAGGAATATATGGGTGATCGGGTACGATCGCTGGTCACGGCAGTTGCGTGTAACTACATACCGTACGACGTATACATGAGGTACGTGTACACGATGCGCTGCAGGGTGGATATCGGTCTGCACGAGCGCAGGAGTAAACGAGAAAGGACGATATGTTCACTGGCCCCCCGGCTACGAGTGTACCAGTGGGGGTCTACGTCTGAGGTCGTGCATTTTACATGGGGTCACACGTCGTATCATACCGTTAGGAAGGTTACTAACCCAAAAGTACCCGGTATTTTCCCCGCTTTTCCTCATTTACCTCTATAATCCTCTATACCAATCAATACACGATTTAAACATTATTTTTATCCTCGTGTCCAACCCTCAAACTCGTCTTGCGAATTTAATCTCAATTTAAAATTGCCGCTTTTATGCACTTGCAACAGAATATAGAATTTATATGAGTTGATAGAAAAGATATGTTAAAAACGATAAAAATTATAAAGCAGTGTTAAAAACAAGATTTTTTTTAAAACCCACGAAGCACTCAATAAAATCACCGCGTCACGTTTCATGCAAGCAGATTTAAACGACGACACGAGGCAAAACCGCACTATAAACACCTCGAAAGGAAGATAAAAATTTTTTACTATCGTCAGAATAGACAACAGGGCATTTAACGAGGACAAAAATGCTCTGGGAACCTGGCTGCAGGGCTACTTGAATGGTTAAAGTCCATGAGCAAGCAGAGGTATATATACCTCTATACCATAGACAAGAACTCTCTTACGGTACTCTTCGGAATCTCTTCCTATCCATGAAGACTTGGGGACGCTGTATAACCGGCGTGCTTGACCTTTGTCAGGCGGATACGACCCTCTCGACATGGCGCGAGTATACTTTGCGAGCTTCGCGTCCCCTTTGTTGATGTTAGCCCCGTGTTATCGCGTCGCGTCATCGTTCGGCCTGTGCGTTATATCAGAGTTGCGCTGCTTAAACACGCAAATAGCGGCTCAGGTGACTCAGCCAGGTCTGTGTACGAGATCGTCTTGCAGTCTCTAAGCTTCTTCAGTTACCTTTCTCGCTGTATCGTGATGATCTTTTGTAAATGTATAACCATAAACATTGCACTATCACCGCCTATATTCTATTTCTCGTAGTTTTATCCGCAAGAAAACACGTCAGACGTGTGGGAAAAAGCGCAGATCTCGATTTTATCGACGTTGGTTGTGTGGCGCGTCACGCGGCGTCACGTTGCACACTTGCCAAATGTATATATATATACGAAAAAGATTTTATACGCGTAGATTTTATCCGACAGCCGGATATATTGAGGATATTTTCTGCTGTCGCAGCTGCCTAGGTGTCGATCCCAGTCGTCGTCGTCGTCGTCGCACACAAATGTTTTTGTGCATTCAAACGCACAGAAGCACTCGGCAATGGCGGGCGCACTTTATGACCGTCGTAAAATAAACGACCGTCGACAGGGCGAAGACAAGACACATACACACCAATGCTCTTTCTGTTGGCGCAACTAATCAAGAAAGTCCAATCGGACGCGATCGCGTGCTTCTAATTTCATGGCCACGCATATCTCGCTCTCTCTAATGGCCGTGTAACAAGCGAAATACGAGTCTTTCCGCATAACACTGACCTATACCTGCTTCATTCGTGAATTTGCCTTTATATTCTAGCTACTTCGCTAATCAAATGCCCTCGTGCATCAAAAGAAATTTAATTCTTGCACACATTGAATATAGTTTTCCCATGTAATTGCGCGCATACCATCCGGAATTCTCGTGACTTGGGCAAATGACATTTATGACCCGTACTTGGCTCATAATAATGCCAGAGTGTCCATAAAACAGATGACAAATTTATTGTTCACTAACTGTTTGCCTGTGTGAATATGTTCTCAATGAATTACGATTATCATTATATGGCCTAACGTCTGCGTTTTGTTCGCATTCTCGCGCTGTCTGTATGTGTGGGCTCTCGCCTCTTGTACAAATACTTTACAACTCGTGTAATGCGCTATTATAGTTTTAGAATACGGACAGAATATTATTGAATTATTATTTCAAGATTTAGAAAAATATTGACAAATTATTGAGCAGACATTCCGGAAAATTTGAGCGAAACCTGAAAAGAAAATAGAACGGAAGGGAATGCTCGTAAAAATTCTGACGCGATTAAATGTGCATGGAACGATCGCTCGACGTCGAATCTTTCATCTGAAAGGGGTTAACGATGTCCAGGATGACACAGTCCATATGCGGAGGATCGATATGACAGTCTGCAGCAGGGTGAGGGATATGCCGACATGACGAAGAAAGGGGTTGCAGCGAGGCAAGTGCTGGTCAGTACCTCATTGTCGTGCACTGATGTCCATGCTGACAATGGGCTTGCATGTCAAACGCGGCCTATTTTGCAGATCTCCGGCCACTAAGCGGGCGAGCTTACTATTATATATATAACCAGCATATAGGTGTGTCCCGCGGGAGGCAATCCCGCAGGCAATCCACTATTTTCCAACCCCTTTATCGTACCTTTGGCGCGCGCAATCCAGCAGCAGCCATATCTCTCGACGGGCGTGCAACGACTGAAAGAAAAACCAGAGAAAAATGCACGCGTAAAGTGCCGAGCTTTTCATTCATTTTCCCGGTTTCGTCGCTAATTAGACCACCGAGTGCGATGCGAGGCATTTTATAATCCTCTACTGTTTTACTTGTCTGTTTTGCTGCAACGACTAAAGGTCGCGTTTAGCTTTCAGCATTGCGAGCAGCAGGAAATTGCCGTATACACACTTCTGCAGTTATTATACTTTATGTTATAGCGCCACTATATGTCCTTTTGTATATATAAAAGAGATGAAAATTAAAAATGAGTTTATGTGTGTAATTGAGAAAATTTAGTAATTTAAACGATTTAATTTATGAAAAAAATTTATCTCTACGAGAGAGAAAAATATTGAATAGAATTTTTTTTTTCAATTCAACTGGGAAAAATCTATAGTGTGGATAATTCCAGTGTTGAGGTAGAAAAACATATTCGCAAGAGATGTAACAAATTGCTTGAAATAAGCACCTTCACGCACTGTCGGCTTATTTTATAAGAATGTATAATTTTTTCTATCGATTAACACACACCACACGAGTGCATTAATAATTAACCTTCATGCCAATGATTTTACGAGGTGTTGCTGTTGCTGTTGATCTAGTTGAAAAAAGCATGAAGCAGTTTCTTGACTAGTTTTAGTGATGAGTGGTGGTAAAATAGGTTTTTCGATTCTCATTTCCCGTAGTCTTATTGCCCACTGTCTGACTCTGAATGCAGTTGCACTGTTTCAGTCGGAAAATCCGAGTGGCTATGCACGTGAAATTGGGTCCCAGAACCAATTATGGAAACGTCGCGTTGTTCTACGATGAGGCCGATGTGTATTACCCTATTATTCGCCAAGCCAGATGTTTGGAGGAGGATAATTTTCGCGAATTCTCGTTGCACAGCTTTATGCATGAGCAGCAGTAGTAGCACAATAGAGGAGGAAGACTAAAGAGAATCTGTCCAATTGCCTTTTAAATTGCGCAGACTCTCCTGTGTGCACTACGCGGCCAATTAATCGATTTTTACTAATGCTCATTTGCCAGTAATATTCCGTTTTTATATCGATTTATCATTCTCATGCATCGTCACAGCTTTTACAAACGTTTTCCTAATCGACTAAATTGTTGAATCATTAAATCTAAACATCCCCCCGGACTGTATTTTTTTAATATACTTCTCTCACCTGTTCTATAGCGTTTTATTAGGGAAAAAAACAGATCATGTTCGAGATATAGCGTGAATTGTAAGAGTTGAAAGTGAGTTATTAAGATTTTTATCCGATCGTGTGTGATGGGCGTGTATGAGTCACTAAGAATCGTCGTCATCAGTGATGACGAAGTGTATTTGCTTTCTCTTGCCATGACTTTGAGGCATAATATCTGTAATTAACCCTCTTCCCTCAACCTTTGAATCATCCTCTCAATTTCATTGCGCATTTCTTCTTTCAGAATAATAATTAATACTGACTTCTTGTTTTTTTTTTGTTTCAGGTAAGCCTACACTTTGAATTCCAAGCTAAGTGTGATGGAAATGCAGTTGCAATTCAATAGGTATTTTATTTATTTTTAATTGAAATACACACGGAAAAGTTTTCCATTGGAGAAATTTTGTTACTTTTTTTTTTCGTGGTGTTTGTGGTCGTTTTGATTAGTCGAGGGGTCAATTCATTGAAATATCCGAATGCTTTTACCACGTACCAATAGCTATCGTGTGCATTCGGTGCGGTTTCTTCGTGTTTTTTTTTTTATTCCGTCTCATCCCGATTTTAATTAGAATCTCATTTGCCTTTCCCCACTGATCGCGAATCCGGAAGTCGTTAATCATTCGGATCTCGCTCCCTTTCAGTGTATAGATTGCGCGATACCTTGAAATTTTCAGAGGGACGCCATTTATTACTCTTCTCTCTCACTGTCCTTTATAATCGTCGCCTTTTATGTTCTGTTTGCTCTCGGCTATTGCCAATATCCATCACTCTATAATTATTTTTTATCGTTTTTTTTTTCCTCCTTGAGCGATATAAATTTAGGAATATTTATATAATTTATCTGCAGAGCAGTGGAGTGACATTTTCGTTACAGATATAATTCATTGATTTAATATTTTAATAAAATCTTCTTGAAATAATACTAATATAAATTTTGCAAACTATCTATCCATCCAACTTGATTAAAATATGTCTTTTAAATATATTATCAATAAATTCATAATTGATAAATCACGAATATATAGCATACATTCATTATGAATTCATCTTAGTGAACAAAAATGAACATTTTATGAATTTTTTAAGGATTAACATGTATTAAAAATAAATTTTTGCTAAATGCAAAAGTTTTAATGTATTTTTACTACATACACTAATGAAAATTCATTAAACTAAGTACATCAAAATTTAATGAAAATTCATTTTTTATACATGCTTGATTTTTAAAAATTCATTTTTGTTCATTCGAATAAATTTATAATATATGTTCAAAATTAATAAGTTCCTTACTCGTTATTAATTAATTATGTATTTATTTTTTATATCCAGAAAGCTTAAAAATTATCAACATATTATATTTATAATTCGTGTATATATAAAAGTGTAATATTTCAATTTTTTAAAATATAAATTTATCCCTATAAAAATAAATGAATTTTCTGCGGAAAATTTTTTTCTCAGTATATGATATATAGACACGAGTCTATGACTTTAATCCATTTTGTCGTGAATATATTTAAGAATTTTCTAAGCAATTTAAAAATCCTTTTTTCACGCCTCTCTATTGATCATATCAAAATTTTATTTTCTCGTCAATTTCTCGTGTTGGGCCTATATACTTGTTCAACATTAAAACCATTAGGTCTAGTATTGTGAGGTGGATTTCTCGATGGATTTATACTCAACCCATGCATTATAATACCCCATACATCTTCCAGGGCGTTGAATGTGTAGCCGCAGTCTGCACCACCAAAAGGATCCCCCAATGAAAGCAACTCTTTTTAGGCAGGATTACTCCGACGGTGTCGAAGCTAAGCTCGCGGTCATGATACGGGATTACCAGCGTTTGAAATACCGCAAGACACCATATATACTTTTTCTCCAGATATTCTCATCTGAAACGACTGAAATATGATTGAGAACTGCACACAATATTTTCATTGAATTCACAGTCATCGCGCATACACGATCGCAAGATCATTTTATTCGTTATATGCCGTGATTTCAAATCCGATTTTTTGAGTTATCGATATAAATTACCGTCCAAGATAACATTTCCCATGGATAGAAAATTTTTTTTTATTACCTGAAATAATATTATCAATTTTTTTTTATCAATTAAAGTTTTTTTTTGTTATTTTAGAGTATAAGTTTGTGTTTCAGTATGTTATTGCAGTTGTTTTAGATGTTTTTTTAAATACTGTTAATTTTTATTGGAGAATGAAAATGGAGAATGGTGGTCTTGTCATATTTCAACTGTCGGCAGCAGTTATCGAATTTTAGTCGATGACATGACCGCTTGTTTTTGAAATTAAATTTTGTATCGATGCTGTCGCCGTCGTGGCTATGGCTGTGATGTGATTATATAGTTGAAAATGTAATGCGAGAAGCCGCAAGTTCATCTTTATATATCTCTTTTGCAACGTGCGACGTCGGATCGCGCGTCGATGTTAAGCCAAGATGACGGCGAGCGTTCTCGGTATTATTCCCCTCCTCGATTTCACTTCAATTCCCGCGAACGCTTGTATATATCAATGTGTCATCGGAGGGTTCAGTGTGCAGCTGACGCAATTGGCCGGGTTCTTGTGTCTCTTCTTGGACCGTGGCTCACTCGCTATCTGATTCAATTAAAATCGAGTCCCATGTTCCTCGTTGGGGAGAAAGAAGGCATATCGATCGTCGCGATCGTCCGTGAAGAATTTTATCTCACTCTGCACGATATGCTCGCGTCCGATATACATTGCAACAAAGTATCATCGATTATAAATCATATTTTCAAATAGTTTTAAACGAAAAATCAATTATTTCAATCATTTACTCATCTACATTTCAATTTTTGCCAAATTTAAACCACTTTTCAAATAATTCAATTTATAAATTACCCTCTTATTTTTTTTTTTTTTATCATTAAAATACACAAATTTTACTGAATTTCAGTCGAAAAAAATTTCTAATCAACAGAAAATGCGTCAAAAACCAGAAAAAAAATGAGAGAAAATTTTTTCACAATTCCATTTTAGCGATCGATTTAATTATGAATTCGTCGGCAGTTGCCAAAAAAAAAAATCAAGTGAACGACAGCAGCCAAACCTGACGTGTCATCCCTATCGTATTTTTCATAGGACGAGCGGTGGATGTTCTCTCAATATCGGAATAAATCGCAGATGCAGGGGCGTAGACATGTCTGCAATGAGATTCATCTCGATCGAGTGTGTGCGGTGGGTGCAGTTGTAAAGGCCATCGAAAAGGAGGGTGTTTACTGATTAAATGCCGAAGGGCTTTTACACCAGTGCACAATATCCAGAGAGAGGCAAATATGGCCGGGAGAAATGCGATGGAATAGAGCTGGGTGACGTGTGGCAAATGTTTTACAGACTGACGTGTCGACGCACGTGGAAAATAAATCCCTAGGATTAGGAACCCGGCGTATATTCCGCTGCGAGGTCTTTTTTTTTCATCTATAACGGCTGTAGCGAATAGCCAGGGGATGTGTTTCGAGCCCACTCGATGGCCGATTGAACGTTGTTTGTATCGTCAGTTATGTATATATTGGCGTATATTCCATCTCTGAAATGTGCACCTGCCATTGCAGAATTAATTGCCTTCGACGTTGCTATTTCTTGCTCGTTATGTTAACTCGCGCGTAACTTGCCGGCGTTGCTACAATTTTTTTTACTTCGTTATATTCGCCTTTGTTCCCTCAGCAATTTTGCGTGTAGCTGTATTACATCCCTTGCGGCAAGAATTTACGAGCAAAGTTTCCAAGTGTCGCGTGAGTTGCATCTTCTCGCTTGTCGGGGTAGATATGTATTTTTCACAAACAGAATATTACGATCTAAATTTTTTTTTTTAATCACTCTGTCCGCGGGTAACATTTAAAATGATTCATATTTGGCCTAGATGGGTATAATTGAATTGGTTGAGGAGGTAATTAGGTCATGAATAGTCGTTGGAAAGTGATGAATAAAAATTTTCCCGAGACACTAAAGGGCTCTATATTACGACAATAATAGTCGATCTAGATTTAAGTTTCTCTATTTATTAAAAACTGTATAGTCTCATCGATGAATTGCCCGAATTTTTTCGTCATGAGTACTTATACGTGTAGAAGTGTGTTTTGACGAGAAAAAATATTCATTTGATTAATCAGTGTAATTGCACAATTTTTAATGTAAATATTGACTTTGTAGGAGTATTAATAATCCGCGGTTGGAAAAAAATTCAATTTAATTTTGATAAAACCGCTCGCCAATTGGACCTTCGTTATTTCAGATTAAAATGCTAAACTTGTCTCGCGCGAATCCCCGAGTAATTGTGCAAATAAAAGCGATCAATGTACGTCTATATAGAGTGAAACTATTTTATATTTTAATCCGTTCGTGGCTGAGAATAATTGCAGTGCGACTCGATTTTTTTTTTTTTTTATTTTCCTTGACAGTTTGTCCGACGTCTCTTTCCCGCGCGCGCGACGCCTGGCTCTCTTTCCGATGCGCCCGCGGTTTTTTCTCGGTGGCCGCGCCGGAGGCAGGTAATTCGTTTCTTATCTGCCGCGCATCGAGCAAAGAGAAGTTTTCGTCGACGCCACTCGGCCCACTCTCTTGCTCTCCTTTCTCGCGTGTTCATGAATTTGATTAAGATGCCAGGATAAAAGCGCGCGCGTGCAGTATGTATACACACACAAGCTGTTATACACGTCTCAGCAAATTCCACGGATGCTGACGCATCGTGAAAACCGAGGCGGGTTTGTATATATTCTACTCTCTATTTCGCAATATTAAGCGAATCGTGACTAAACGTAAGGGCTGGTCTCTCGTCGTGTGACTGGAAAATTTTCACGTTCATTTCCAAGATCGACTTCCCCAGATTTGGCACGTACTCTCGATATATTTTCACGCTGCGGTCTTTCACAAAAAAAAAAAAAAACAACGCCTGCTTGTCGCAGGAATGAAAATATCCGCCGTTTTTTTTTTTTTTACATGGATGAAGCATCGCTCTCATTTACTATACCATATTCGAAATCATCTCGTGAAAGGTGACTATACGACACCAGTAGAATCCCAAAACTAAATTTTCCCCTCCAAACTTAGAAAAAAAAAATTAATCAAATTTATCTCACGTGTCAAAAATCAAAATGGTTTTTTATAAAAAAATTTTGCTGCTTTAAATTAAAATATCTTAAAAATTATGGAAAATATACAATTTTCTCAAGAGACCTTTTTTATAGAGAATTTTATTATCTACAAAAATGGTTATTAGTAAAATTGATCCAACTCGCATCCTTATCATGATATTTGCACATTTGCAATATATTCCATTCTAGCGCGCTCAGCGGCAGTAGATACAGCCAGTATTTTTCGTATGTGGTCAGACAAGGCTGCAAAGTAAAAACTCTTTCAAATATGGGTTTAAAATATTTTCAAGATATTTTTCTGCGATACTAATGTTAATCTGAACGTTCTAATCAACAGAATGAATTTTTTTTTCTTTACAAAAACCGAAAAAAACTTTTAGAAAATAAATTTCAATAAATGAATATATCTCAGAACTATTATAATTTACAATCCAAATCTCTCTGTGTATTTTTGTTATTAACCTGAATGCGCAGGACTAAAAATAAAATAAAAATATCGTCTAGGTACACCTAGAGAGAGCGAGTGAGTACATAGTCGTTTTTTTTTTGTTTGTGCACTTTTGATGATAAATGCGACGATAACTGTCAACGCGTTGGAAAAAACAAACGCCCAGCAAGACCTCGTATATATACTATGGTGCAGGTCAGCCAGATGTCTGAATGCATGGGCGAACGAGTTTATTTTTCCCCGGAAAGCTGGGCGTGTGGGGATGAAAAAAAAATTCTTTTTTTTTTTTTCGGCGCCGGTAGTAAATACACACGGTCGCGCGCCCGAAAATCAACACAAAGAGTTTATAGGAAAAAGAGTAGACAAAGTTTCTACGGAGCGTGAAACGCCGCAGTAAATACTCGCGATTGTTCCCTCGTCAAACCGCATGAATAAATAATAATGCACCCCCCGGCATGTGGCAAGGAATGGTAGCATCAGCGAGAAAGAGTGAAGGAAAGAAAGAAAAAAATTGAGACTTACCAAGAAGAGAGAAAGGTGCATGTAGACTTCTTTTCTCTCGGCTATATATAGAACCAAAGTGAAAATATATAAATATTTCTATTGATCGCAGTTTAAATCGATCTGTGCTTCTATTCATTGCCGATTTTTTTCTGTCCCTGTGAATGGGTGGGACGCGAGACGTGCGAGGCAGAAATATAAAAGGCGTAAGTATATTTTTCCGTCGTTGGTGCGCTCGCAGACACGAGGATGCACCAATGGGTGTGTTAAGGGTCGTGCAAACACGGAAAATACCGTTACTACTGCATCATGAGTATTTTGCATTGGAAAAAAATCATATTCAAGCTCTGTCTGATGCTTCGGGCGTATATATAATTTTTTTTTCAACCGTATGCACGGCTATCTCTCGGATAATAATCAGTTTTGTATCACGACAGCGGGGCTTTGGCTGTCGAGAGTACTGAGATTTCATTTAAACACTGAGAGTGCCATGTCAATCCGAGTTAATTTACCCTCTTGGAGGTAGTTAATTAAATAGAAACAGATGTATACAGATCTTTTTATTGCACGCTGTCGTTTTATTTATAGAATATTCTCTCAAGGACATAAACAGAGCAATGCGCTTGAATATAATAAAAATGGAGATATGCTCTCTTCAAGACGCAACGAGAGAGAGAGAGCAATGGGGTTTATTTGCTTTTATTTCATGTTGACTTTAACATTTACTTTCTCTCTCGCAAGCATCGTAAAGTTAGCTGAATATGAAAGAGCAGTACAGTTATATAAAGTTGACTGGAGAATATGAAAAAAAAAAGGTTTTATATTTTTTATTTTATTTATGTATATTAGAAATTCACAGTTTGACATCAGCCTCTATATTTCTTTTTTTTTTTTTTAAGGTGATTTTATTTGCACCTTCTGATGTGTGTATGTAGCTTGGAACACGTTTATTATTTTTTGTCTTGAAATAATATTTGGATTTTAATAGTGAAAATAAACGTTGGCGTGTGTATAGTCTCTCCTTCTCTCGTGTAAACTCATAAATGTGTGAAGTAAATTAAAATTCCAAAGATTCTAAACATCGTTCTTCAGTGAAACATTGATCATAAAATCCGGTATCAGTAGCATGCTCGAACTTTAGAGAATTTTTTTATTAAAAATATCAAAAGAAATTAAATTCCTTATAATTAAAAAAAAAAATTCACACCTGCAATGTGATAAAAATTTAAATTGTCAAATTTTTTATATTATAAAAACTATTGTAGAGTTAACTATATCAATTTCTGACTGTATAGGTATCAATCAATAACCACTGGCACTTTAATTGACGGGAATAAAAAAATATAGATCTTTTAAATAATAAAAAATTTCTAATCGATTGTAAATTTTTTTGGTACATTTATTACCCGATATTTGAAATGAATATATTTTTTTAATATCTCAAAAATGAGGTAATATAAAAAAAAATTATTCTACATTTTTCGTAGTTAATTAATATATCGACGGATTAACAAGAAAAAAATAAAACTTTTTTTTACGCATTACCTATATGTGATGTATAGACCTGCTCCATTCAAGTCCTCGGTCTACAATTGATCAATGTCCATTGAGAAGTACCGAGTAGCTTTACTGCTGGAGTTTGGCCCTGAGGAAGTGAGTTATGGACGCAGGATTAACGCAAGTAATGTTGGCACACCTGCTCTCGGTTTGCAGTCGTGGTGTTTGTCGTGGACAGAGCGTCGAAACCGTCGGCAGGGCATTTTCAATAGAGCGACACGTATATATATAAGTTTCCCCCGATGGTTGTCAGGGTCTGTGGAATAAAAATGACAAAATATAATAGAAATCTGACGAGGGTGATATGCCAGGATGATTTTCCCATCTCGCGGCCTTCGTTAAAATAATATTTCACTCGGATTATTGTAAAACACACTTCGCACTTGAGCGCTCGGTATTATGCAAACTTTGCGCTCGGCACACAGTAGCTCGCGGTTTTTTTTTTCTGCTCATCCCCTTTCGCACACTGAATACAAGTCGGCCTCCCCAAGTGCGTCTCTGAGAGTGCTAGTCGCTGCGATGCACCGCGCTGTCTTTCGGCCCCATAGATTTATTTTCTTGTTAAAAAAAAAAAAGTGGATGAAACGCATCGGGGTGAGAGCGACAGTAATCGAGCAGCATGCGGAATCATTTCAAGACTGTCGTCATGACTACGAGACATAGTTGGGCAGGGAGAATATTACATGTTCCCCCGACGAAGAATGCCTGCATTAATGACAGGGGAGTTGGTATATTGTAGGGTGTACAGCACCGCGCTACTGTAGGTTTACATAATGCACAGCTATAGCTCCTTCGCTCTGTCATATAGCCTTCGCGTGTATTATTTGAAAGGGTGTGTACTCTTTTGATTGTATGTGCGATCCTAGCCCGATTTATATTCCCGCCTTTCGAATTATTGCCGTACTACGCGAAATTGAATTTTTATCATGTGCCACCATGATTCCACTCGCGCTATCTACTTTATATATATCCGAAATTCAAATCTTGATGTTAGTCAATTTATTTTATTTACTGGCCTTCCGCTCCGTACTAGGGGCAAAGAAAAAAAAAAACGCCGATTTCACACGTTTATCTGGCTATAAACTATTTTTTTCCATCATGCTCGCGGTCAAACGGATTTTTTTTTTTTTTCCTTAAATCGTGGAAAAATTTTTTTGCCTCTCTTTTTTATCCTATTTTGCTTTTGTTTTTAAATAAAAATACAATGAAGACAGAAATATGATGGGAAAAATGAAAAAATGATTTTTAATATAAAAATTTCAAAAATAGCAGTGTAAATCTTTTTTTAAATTGATATTCATAAGAGAGTACTATTGCTGGGACAAATGCAGCTACAGAGAGCGCGAATAAAGGATATAGAGAGAGAGAGAGAGAGGAATCTGGGCCACGAGCGTCTAATGACGTGACTTGGTGCGCTGTCAACCATTTACGTGAGCAAACGTCACGACGGTTAGTATCGCGCATCCACTGATCCTGAGAAATCTCATTATGCAGGGTAGTGGAATTTCTCGACTATTATACACATGAGCATGATCATGCGCTTAGGATATATGCCGTTTGCCCGGAACCTCTGTTCTATTTAACTGCCTTTGCTATAGATGGCGTTAAATAATTTATAACCATAGGGTGTAAGGAGCCTTAGATTAATGTAGGAGGGACAAGCGTGTGTTTATACACGACCGCAGAGTCGATGGAATTACAACAATATACGACCACACATCCTGCTACGACGGCAAATATTGATTTTGCCGCGCGTAGGACATATATGGCAATGATTTGTCACCGGCGTTGAACCGCGCGGTGGCCAACGGCAAGAAGTGAGCAAGATGAGAAAAACCCCAGGGAGTCTCGCTTGTTTACTCACAGACTCTTCTTCTCCTCAGCTCAAAACAATCTGTTGGTACTTCTGTCTCTTTTGAGCACGGCCAAACGTGAGAGAGACCTCGCGCGCGCTCTCTTAAGCACAAAAAAAAAGGAAATTCCCGGCTTTAAATCATCCGTTTACCTCGCAGCGTAACACACGTGTTAGTAGTGGGTCTTATTGCCTCATTTCACCGTCACCTTGACGACAACCGACGTATGCATTCACGCGTAAAAATCGATTAACTCGCGGTGGCTTCCGGAAAAATCGCAGGCACAAAAGCCACCGATGGTCACGCGTGTCTCTTCCTGCGTTATCCACAACGCCCACAGTTCTTTCAAATATTTTAATTTACAATAGGAAGATTAAATTGGAAAATTCACTTTGATATGATTAAATTTCTTACCTTTCACTATTTACCTATGTATATAAGGTATAACTGTAAATTTCTCACGCCTCAAAACCATTTTTTTCAGTCTACGACTGCTTTCTCTTAGAGTATTGTTTTGTTTTTAAAGTTTAATTCATGTATTTTGAATGATTAAAATTTTTTTATTATGCCTCATAAACTGTGAAATAATCGTTTTGCAATCATTGACATGAATGGTTGTTGTAAAATATTTTTTTTTCCGTGTTTAAAAATAATTTGAAGGTTGGAGGACGAATGCCAATCGAGTAAATGGCTCTTTGGTGGTTTATAACGATTATAACGGTTTTTCGTTTTATTTTCACTTGACAGCTATACATGCTTGTATTTATTTTCAAATTGAATTTTTATCAGGCAAGTGTTGAAGAGTGAATGAATATTTTTTTTTTGCCTCATCAGATTTTACACTCGTCACTCTATCAATTCGAAAATCTCTAGTATATGTTTAAATACATCGTTTCTCCTAACAACACTTCTATATAGTCTCTATTCACAGCGCCTGTTAGTCGCTTAGTTTACGGCGTGTTCGTTCTCTTGAAACGTCGCGTCCGAATGACCAATTTGTCCGCCCAGTCGCGGCATTTCATTTCTTTCTCGTCATTTGCGCCCGCACCTCATATATAGGGCCGTTTCTATGTTAATCCATTCACTTATCGTCATCAGGATATATCGATAGTATAGGTTTGCTGATCTGTTTGATGATAAAATTTTCATAGAGAAATTTTTTTCTAAGTGTTAAATCTTGGAAATATTTTTTTTTCTCTATCAATTCGTGAATAAATTGGGATTTTTGTCTGTTTTTTAGGGTTTTTCGTTGTGACTTTATAGTGAAATATTGTTTGAGAAGTGACTGAGTGACTTATTATTGGAAGCAAAAAAAAAAAAATACTCAGATATTCTTAGGATTATCTTGACCGCATGAAAAAATAACATGGGTGGCTTTTAGGAATCACTTTTAGGATGAGGGATATTGAGCTTGACTGTCGCCCGCAAGTGCTGTATAGTGTATATATAAGTGTAAGGGAGATAGTTGAATAAAATTCAGGGGGAAACTTGACAAGTGTGTTTCACTGTTTTTAGTCGCAGTCTCTGGATCAAAGTGACTTTCCTCGTACATTCGACTCTTATATATACATCTGTGTTATTTTTTTCGTCTCGTATTTCGTCTGCTTTTGTCGTTTTGTTTTCTTTCCATCTTGTCGCCTAGGATTAGCACAACCTGGGTGTCCCTTGCTCTGATGCAGTGTCGCTGCAACATTGACATTAAGTCCATGAATTTACATTTTCAACCGGATGGACCTGAAGTATACTTACATCGAGTTTTACTGATCATTTGAAAATTTTTTTTTTCTTCACTCAAAACGAAAAATAAGCAGTTATTCACATTTAAAATGAAAAATTTTGATTTCAATGCTCATTATTTTCTGGTTTTTAACGAGATTATTTATTTTTATCGAATAAAACGCGGTTTAAATAAAAATTTTTTTACTATATCTTTTTATGCGTATAGTAAATGGTGTCTTTATGCGTAAATCATGTGGATGAGATATAAATTAATATTCTATTGAAAATTCACAATGTCAATTACAAAGACTGTATTATCAAGTGATGCATATATCAGTGGAATTGGGGCGCATGACTACATAACTAATTAGATCACGCAGACTCTCTGCGACGGAGCGCTTTGTCCCAATTTTGGCCTTGCCTCACATGTGTATTTATGTTTTACCGAGCAATTATTGCATGCATGAAAAGCTCGAGTATGAAAATCCCAGCTATAAATATCGGCAAAGGTGCGAATTTAGTTGACAGAAGGGGTTGTTCCATCAGTCAGAGGCGTCGCTGTGTGAATGTGCGTGAATCGAGCTGTTGCAAACGGGGCTTTTGCCTCGTTGCGTCACTTCCTCCTCGCCCTGCGGCAGTTTGTCATTATGCACAGCGACTGCGAGGGTGTCTGGCGTATTACCGCATTGAATTTACCCTACTTGCGCGCCTCCTGATTATACTATCACTTGAGATTTTTTTAAATCCACCTTTGCAGCATATATACTGCAGTTATTATTATTATTGTTTTTTCACGCCCATTTTTCCCTACTGTCAATCTGTCACTCATTCGCATTTTATTCTTTTCAGCGTCACTCGATTTTTTCCCTTTTTCAATATTGAAATACTGCACGGTAATTGCCGTGAGGTACTTTTTCAACAGATGGATATTGTGTGTTGGTGAGCTCTCACCTCGCCTCGGGTGCTTTCGCACCCAATGAACTGTTCAAAATTCAGCGTCGGGCTATGAGACTTCCCCAGGACCTTGTTTTAACCCGGAATTATCGCGGAAAATTCGCAAAAATCGCTCTCTTATAATTCAATTATTAAATAAGCAAATTATTGCATACCCCTTATGCGAAGTAATAGGGTGTACTCTACTACTGGGAACCTTTTTTTTTATTCAAGACACTTGAATCTTCATTTAAAAAAATTTTATGTGCCTTAATTTTTTTATTTAGTTATAATTAATCATTTATTTTTATTTTTTATGACCGTCGAAGCTTTTTTTTTGTGTAGACTCTTTGGTCGTAATTCTTTATAAAAAACACTTCAAATTGATTATAATCTGTTTATATTAATGCGATCACGAGCGTAGGAGTGCGCTTCCTGTGCGTCCCTCAGTGCAGCGCTTATGTCGCTTTTTCTCTCTGCACTGTTTTCTCGTTCGCGCACGTATATACTAAAATAAGGACCATCACAAGATTCATTGCCGTCGATATGACAGACCACTTAATTTTAATCCAGGTGTCACCAATATAACTGGAGACTCCCGTGCCGACAATTTATTGGCAATCCAATACTTTTTTTTTTTCAACGATAAATTTTTTTTTTCCTTGTTAGAGTATATACGCTCGATCGCCAAACGATTGAGCTCTGGGGCTCGTTACTGTCATGTCTCCATTTTACCGGATTCATGGCCAAAACTATAGAGACATAGAAAAAAATTTTCAAATGTTTCGTAATTGCGCCAGTTAAAATCATTTCACGAATTATTTTAAGAAAAAAAAACCTTTTTTCTATAAACCACATGGAATATATAATTTGTTTAATTATTGTTTTAAATATTCGCGACTGGCAGACATTTTTTATAGGTATAAAATTGAATAATTAAAAATTTTTTTTACCTGTAGCTAAAATTTTAGTTTGCTGCAGTAGAAATAAGCAATTGAGGCGCTGCGAACGATTGCGAGCTCACTTTTTTCGTATTGTCGTCATTGAAGAAGGGTTATATGCTCATCCCCGCGTTCTCTTCAGCTCGTTAACGGATGTCCGGGATGTAGTGTGCTGGCGTTGTCGCCGGAAGACTCGTTGTACAATTAGACGCGACAGAGAAAGCGGCGGCTGTGTTTACTGAACGTGCGATGCCTTTTAAGGATTTTCGCTGTCGCGTTGCAATGAGTGTGTGCAGACACAAAGTTCCGTTTTCGTCTGTTTCGCGGTCGCCTCGGCTAATTCGTATAACTGCCGGAGAATATAGAACGAGTATCGTTTTAGAGCTCATACATACCACATACACAAATATATAGAAGAGTCACCCCCGAGTATCGCTCTAATACGTATGTGCAGTCCCTCCTACGTTCCAATTAAACTAATGTCGCCGCTTTCATTCTCTCTCGCTGGACACTACTATGAAAGGTTTAGTTCACTTTGAAGCGACACAAGACGAAAGTGAGGCCGACTATCAGAGCGCGACCACTAATGGATAATTAGGAAAGTTTCTGCACGCACCGTTGCTTTACCTAAACATAGGTATACACTGTGTCGCTGGATAGAACAAGTTTTTGCCATGACGCCAGGGCGTATAAGCCATTTGAATTTTAATCGACACGACATGCTAAAAAATTTCCTGTTAAAAAACACGCTGGAATTCTCGGCATTGATCAAACCTTCTAGATTGTGTTTGAAATCTTTTCTTTTTTTTATTCATTTTTATCTTAAAAAAATAGTTTTTAAGGTATATTTAATTTTTTATTGATATAGATGCATTAGAAATTTGAAAATTGTCGTGGGATTTCAGATGTCTCATTGAATTGTGGTTAGTTGGAGTAAAATGAACCTCCTGGGGCATTTGAACGATATTTATCGTCACGATATATTTCAATATATGTCAATATTATAGTAATTTCCAGTGAAATTAATCTCCGCAGGCATTTGACTGATGTTTAGATCGCGTAATATCGATTTTGCGATGTTTTTTATATATTCAGGATAAATTTATTACAATACATTTGTAATTTGTAAATATATTTTTATTTAATTGTCAATATTTTTTATATCCTACTTATTAAAATGCATTGAAAAAAATATTCTACTGAAAAAATTTGATTGGTATAGTGTACAGACGAAAGGTTAAGGTCATGTCTGACCATATCGGCCGTATCTACTGCTTCATCCCCCATTTCACGTGTACAGACAAACCATATTTCGAAAGATTCGTTTTTTTTTTATAGCAGTTGGTATTATCAATAAATATTTTTAAATTTATTCTACGCAGTATTTGTTTTTTTTTTTTTTTTTTTAAGATAATTTTGGAATATATGTGACTTTATCAATGTTTTCAATTTCAAGATATCTTAGTGATTTTCAAATTTTTTTTTTTCGCTTGAAGTTTGAGATTATTCGATTATTTATGGAAAAATACAGAAATTTAATTTTTCGGACTAATTTTTTTTTGTTATCAAAAATCGATATTGAATGGGATAAAAAATTTTTTCCTCATGCATAAAGGATGGTATAATATTATGAAATAATTTTTATCTGTTGAAAAATCGTTGAAGTGGTGATATTATAATTTATAATGAAGACAGTGCGATACGCAAGTACTTAATAATTTTATGATGAGACTCGGGCGCTTATTTGGCACTCTTGATTCTCTTTCCACCCTTCTGAGAAGAAGCCGCACAGCCAAAGTGTATTCTCGAGATCGCGCTTCAGGCGCTTTGGAGTACAGTTCGTGCGGAAAATAATATCGACATCATCTTGGCAAGGAGAGTTGCTGCAGTGGAAAGTTTCTCACTTGTTTTCTGAGCCGATACTTTGCTCAGTTATGATGTCAGAGTACAAGCGGCCTCTGGTTTATCCCTCATTAAGCGTCATTATTCGTTTGTGGCTATAAAGTTCGTATAATCTGGCTTCTTGATGCTTTTCTGCTCTGCCTGGCTATCCAACTAATACTTTTATCCCGTCTATGTACGTGTACTTGGCTTTATATGTATTTTTTAGTGATGTATTTTCTGCGAATACTAGTGCAGTTGTTTATCGACCGTCGGCACAGCCTCAAAGCCGATATGAAATATAATGGAAAGTATTTTCTTTAATATTTATGCGGCAAATGAGTGCTTGCAATTCTTTCGTCATTTTTTAAATTGATTTTTCTTCTGGAAATCTTACCTTGCTTATAGACCGCTCTGATTACCTTCTAGAAGTCGTTTAATTAATTGAATTTCCGCCGCCAACACACAAGCAATGTTTTCTCGAGACATTTTGTGGACAAATGTTTCTCAAGTCTGACTTTGTTTTGTGTATTTTACGGTTTTATGTCACAAAACTTGCTTAATGCTTCTTTAAAGTTTTTTTTTTTTTTTATTTACAAACAACAAGAAACATTAAACACGGTTTTTTTATTAACAAAAATTTATTATTCTTATTGTATAATATTGAATAATTGATTTGTTTGGATTATATGTATACTTGAAATCTAAAATAATTTTTGGGATATTTGGTTGCGACTAGAAAAAAAAAATTTTTTTTTGTGAAATTTTTGAAGGGGTTAACACCTTAAGAATTTTGCAAATTCATGATTTTTTGCGATAACTCGGTAAATAAGCGAGATAATGAAAAACTTTATAGGATATAAATGATTTGGCGTAACATTTGCTACAAAAAATGTTTAGCAAATTTTTTTGTATTTCCCTCAATTTTTGAGATATTACTGGTTTTTTGAAATTTTGATTTTTCAAAATATCTCAAAAATAAAGCATAATATCAAAAAAATTTATTCTACATTTTTTTTAGGAAATTGTATCCCAAATCATTTAACTAGAGTAAAATTTTTCGTTATCTTGCGTAGTTATTGAGTTATCAGCAAAATACTAAAAAATCACGAAAATTCCCAAGAAAATCTCTTCCTTTTAAAGATTCCACGAAAAAAATTTTTTTTCTCCATCAAACATCTCTACACACAAAAAACGCATTATTCAAAGTAATTCAACTCGAAATCAGGCAATAACCTTTTTCGGCTGATGTAACGTAGGTTATTCTACTCAAAAAACCCCAAAATCCCAATAACAACCTTTTTTACACCTTTTAGTAATCATAATACCATACATTCTCTTAATTTCAATGAAAAAGAAATATTATTAACCAAAAAAGCTTTATTTATTTATTTTTATACAAAATATATTATCAACCCACTTTTTTTCCTAATATTTCAAAAAATGTCAGGTGAAATATCGATTGCAAAGGAGATAAGTCCTTTTATGATCAGCCAATTTTCTCAAAGTCTATATAAAGCATCATAATAATTAACTAAATTAAATTAATAAATATAATTCAAATTAAAAAAAAAAAAGACTATGGCAGACACACGGTTTTCCTCACAGAAACAGTGAGTTTTCATTGTCTCGGATTTTTTCGAGATAATTGTCATTAGTCTTGGTGAGTGTTTATCACAATGGCAAGCGTGCGTCTTTTTCTCATGCTTCTCAGTAATTATTTCCGCCCGTTTTATCCTCTGATGATGATGGGACCGAGTGATGTCGCGTTACTTTCGCGCCGCATATGGCCTCGTCGGGGTCCGTTCTCTGCGTGCGTGATGCGCCTTTACTCGCGCGCGTTCTGCTTCCGTTCCCGCAGGTGCACCCCCTCCCTCACCGCTCTGCTGCTGGCCGCCCCCTGGTATGTAACGCGATCTCCACTCTCTCTGTCATCGCTCGCGCGGTTCGTGGAATATAAATATAAATGTAAATAAAAAAGAGTGGCGTCTCGCACCAGTGCGATCAAAAATTACCCCGGCCAATCCGGAGCCGTCTTCGGCCGCGCCATTTTGCTTTGGTGCGTCAAAGTGCGTTAAAGGCTTATTCGGCAGAAGCGTGTCCTATATGTAAACCTTAATTATATATGCAATTGTGGTGTTTCTATGCCACTGATCGTCAAGAGGGGGAAACATGTGCACCTTGATCTAAAAGAGATGCAAAGCGTGAGGGGCACAAATATCAAGATTGAATAAATACCAGCGGAAATGCGACCTCTCTAGCGTGTTTATTATAATCATATTTACTGTTTAAAAACTCATTATATTGAAAATTGCTTCTGAAAAAAAGATAAAATTGTAAATTTTAATTTTACCCATATGAATACCAAATTTTTCTAATTTATAGTACTTATACACTAAAAAAGTCTTCAAAACAATTTTTAAAAAAATTTTTTTTAGTAAATAAATAATTTTTCGTGTTCACGCCTCTATGTAAAATATTGCAATAACATAAAAATCTAAAGAAATATCGTCTTTTTTTAAGTTTTAATTGAAAAAAGACATTTTTATTCAATTACTTTTTTAACACTCGAAATAATAATTACACAGTTAAACACGAATTATGTACGGTTTTAGCAGTTTGTTGAGTTCAAATTAAAACGGTCCATATCTCTAAGGGTTTTTAATTTAAATTTATTATTTGTCCGCCTTCTCGCGTGAGCCAATCTCGTCGGGGTGGCTTATGAGCACACACGAACGTGCGCAGCGCACACCTTGTGTCGTCGTACATTTATAAAATGCACTCAAGGCATTGTATCCCATCAAGAAAAAAAATATATCTCGGACTGTGCGCGCGTTTGGTTGTGCTTCTACGGAACTTGCGCGAGAGTGTGTGTGCAGCGTGGCTAAATAACCCGCGCACGCGGAGATAAGTGAAGTCGAAGGGGGGAAAAAGGTATACAAGCGCATTGGGTTGGTCCTTCATTACTCACTCATTTGTCGGTGAGGTTCATGGAGAGATAATTAAATCTACGCTGCAATATCACGTGGGAAAAATAATTTTTTTTCATTTTTATATATTCACACTTGAATAATAATATATATACATAAATCAGATGCGGTGAATTGTAAATCATTGTGTCGTTTTGTCTCATAAATTTCATTTCGACGATGAAATAAAAATCATCTTGATGCGCAGAGAGGGAGCCGGCGCGCGTTCAAGAACAGTATTATCCGCACATTTTGTATTCGCAATATTTTATCTACTCCCTGGGAATAAAAATTAATCATAAATAACGACTGGGAACGAGAGAGAGAGAGGGCGCACGGGGACGAATAAATTTCCGCGCCTCGCTGATGCCCACCTCGAACGCATATTTATATTCTTTTCCGCCTCTCTGCGACATATATATGTATATTTCGGGACATTTCTCGCCTCTCCGTGCCGTGCGCACACGCCAAATCGCCGCAATATCAAGTGCACCCAGTAACTTTCAACTTTTCAAGTTTATCTTTCTGCAGTTTCACTGTAGCGCGCGGGTTATGCTCCTCCTATATATATTTCGTCGGCATTTCGGACATTGAGCTGGCCGAGAGTTTAGTTTCTTCCAGTGCATTATGAATATCGCATGATTGCGAGGAAAAGCTCGCTCAAGTTGTCGCCAAGCGTGTTGCCGACGAGCAAGTGAAACCCACGTAAACTGGGTCGTCGTCGTCGACAGGAGCTTGGCGACGAGCCCAGCCACGTACAACCGAGTTATATACCTCTCTGTGTATATGTGAATTAAATTCCAAAAATCTCCACTTAGAAAAAAAATTTTAACCAATTATTTTGACAAGCAACTCAGCAAATATCAAAACATCTCCTCAGTCGAGTTGAAAAAATTATTTCGATTGTAAAAATTGAATTTTCTACGAGCGTAATAATTGCAGCTAGAAGGGACCTCCGCAGTATTCAAGATGGACGGCTGAATTGAAGGTAGAAAGGAAGGAACGTTTGGATTGTTAATTGAAGGTGATTGTCAATGGGCGACTTTGTGTCTCGGATGCGAGATAGTCTCTCACCTTGACGGATAACCATGACGATTAGCGTCAATCCCGAGTGATATTTGTTCGTTAGGCTGACGCGGCGAGTGAAGAAAAGAATGTGTTTTGTTGGAAGTGCATGAGATATGGGGCAGAGAGATCTTTTCTCTTTTCCACATCACGCCAGCTCTTCAACTCTAATTGACGTGGCCTCCAACACCAGCTGGCCGTCGTCCACGTCGCGTCATCTCCTATAACGACCTTTCCAAAATCTCAGTCGTCGATCGCAGAGTAGACGATTCGACGTGACGCGTCACGATTCGTCACGTTGATTGTTTCAGTTAGCAGAGAGTACGCTCTCTCTCTCTCTGTACTGGGGGCCCCCCATTATCCTCGCACTCTAATATATAAACCCTTAGCACGACGGAGAATGACGTTAAATGTTTATCAGGACCAATAAAATTGATTTGAAGCTGGTTGCAACGCAGTTAAATCGTGCGACAACCGGGAGAGTAAATGGCGAGCACATGGGCCAAAGGGACGATGGGTTACACATAGGCATGCTCCACATATACCTGCCTGTGGATTGATCGTGCAGTTGCATAGCATTGCTAGCTGTTCCACGTTGATGCTACACCAGTAGTGCGCGGGATGCAATTTGAGAGCAATCGACTGAACGACACGCCGCAAATCAAACCCGTCCAATGGTTCTCGTTGCACCTACTCGGCCTGCACATACACACAAATACCTTTCGCCGATTCTCACCGTGCTCTCGTCAACTCTTCCGTCCTCTGTTCACCCTCTCAATTCGAGTTAACGCTTCCTCATGCACGCGCTCCAACGACTCCAATTGCCACCCAACAGTTGCTCTCGTCGATGCATCACTATCACGCATATTCCACCGACCTGCTAATTCAATTGACTCTAGTAGTTTTGCTTGCAAGTTTGGCCAGTCTGTTGAAATAATTGCCTTTCCTTCGTCGGCCAACACGGAAATCATGTTGATTGTCAATATTTCCCTTCTTCCACTCGATAAATTCTTGTTATTTGATGTTTTTACAAATAAGTTTTCGTGATTTATCGATGGTTTAGACTTTTATTTTCTTATTTTGTTTCGGCAGACGAGTTTCAAAGAATATCGTTTACTTATTGAAAGTAGATCATGTCGGATGTTTTTACTACTTACAGGTTTTTTTTTTAGTCTTGAGTATTGAAAGTAGTACTCTTAATAATTGATATTTTGTATAGCCATTTCATCTGTTTAAGTGAGCATCAAATATTCGATTAGATGAATGTCTGAACAGCGGGAAATTTATCTGAGAATAGGAGTTTTAAAGATTAAACAACCAGAAGTCAATTTAAGTGTTTCCCCTTTTCTGAGTAAGCTACTTATTTTATAGGTTTTTTTTTTTTTTTGTAACTGTTAGTTGAAAACGACGCTAATATTATTAGGATGTTGCTAATTTTTCGAAGTGCTTTTCAGACTCTAACGCAGCTGTGAAAAAAAATTTCATGGTTTTTTTAACTATAAATTTTGTGGGTATTAAATATTGAATCCCATTAGAAAATACTTTAAACGAAATTACATGAAATTCTGCATTGAATAGTACAGATAGTTTGAGACTTTCTTATAGATAATAGATTTAACAAATAATGATACGTTTATAACATTATACTAATGAGTTTTGTCCGGTACTTTTGTTGCAGATGCTTGCAATATAACAGCAAATCGTAGAAAAATGACGTCTGCACTAAGAGTGCACTTTTGCTTGGTGCTATTACACCTCATAGCTGCGGCAACTTCGCTCGAGTGGAAAAACAGCGCAGCACTGGACAATAATTTCCTGGTGTTGTGGACACCAGGTGAAAGAGACATTGTGTTTGAGGTGCAAGTCAAGACCCAGGGATATGTGGGGCTAGGATTCACACCGAATGACAGGCACGTTGGTGCAGACATGGTGATCGGTTGGGTGGACAACAAGAGCCAAGTTCATCTGCAGGTGAGTGAGATGAAACTTTTTCTCCTTCTCTCATGCCTTTTACCACAATCGTTTTTACAACCTGGCCGACTGTTCGCGGCTACTGAATGGTTGCGAATATCGCTGGACGATCGATTGCACTAATCTCAAGACAGGGGGTGGATAATGATAGTACTTAGGCGGGATAAATGACGGGTGTCCGGTTTCTATGAGCGGGGGAAAGCGAAGAGTTATCAATCTCTTGTGGACGATCCAGATCGCGAGCCCTGTCATTACGCACTTGGCCGTCATCTCTAAGGACAGCCACGACCAAAGAACTCTCTTGTATAAAACACATGGATGTTAATGTTGCAAGAGATGGATAACTACATTCCCTCTCGGGGCCATGCAGCAATTGATCGATTGGCCGTACCTGGCCATTCTAAAAGAGGCATGCAGACGCATAACTGCGACATTCGATGTATCGCAATGGGTAGAATTTTTTATCAGAAAATGCGGGAAGAAGTTTTCTTTTCTAGATACTTAAACTATGTGCACGGTGTTTTTTATTTTTATCTCTCAGCCTTACAAGAGATTCTTTTGCTGAATCGGTTGTTCATGTATACCGGGTGGTTGTGTGTCGTCTTTTGCGCTCATGTTGCGTGTGTGCGCAATATTTCGAGCGTTCCATAATGCATGCGACGCGACGCATAGTCTTCGAGTGGCCAATGATGGCCAGAGGGATTTTTTTTCATGATTGTAATCTTCGCAGAAGTGTTCTTCTCGTCTTTTAAGTGCACATTCAGTTTGTGCACAGCTCTATGCATGTACATAACTGCTCTTCGACGATGGACTCGTGTATCTTCATGGCCTGCGGGTCGCCAGCAACCCACGACTCATTGTCAGTGTGCCCGGGCACTCTCTCCCTTCTCTCCCCCGGTTTAAATTTTCTCCCTCTGGACTCCTTTTCTTTTTCTCTCTTTCAGGGACCAAAAGCAAGCCAGCCAGACAAAACGCACGCTCAACTTCTATATATATACACACTCCCTCGCCACACGTTAACTGCGCCAAGCCATTTATTTTTTTCCGAGCCGCCGCGCGCTCCTCTCTGCGCCAAAGTCCTGCGCGCTCTCTCTCTCTCTCTTCGCTGTAAAGGCGAATAATCGTGGGAACGAAACGGCCAACGCGAATTTAACGCGACCCGAAAACTTCTCGCCTCAAGCTCTATACTCCGCGTGTATATGAATTTTGGAAATATTTAAAATGATTATATGTGACGGATATACCGTTGGTTTTTTTTTCTATTGCAACTAATGTGCAGAGTGAGTGTGATGGGAGATTATAATTTAGGATATTTCATGATCATTTAATTTTTTTTTTATGTGTTAATCGGTTATATATGTTTGGGCAAAATTCCAAATTCACGTTCTACGACCTAGAGGGCGTATTTTATAACAAATATCGAGCATGATGAACGAAATAACGCTAGGGTTGCAGCCAAAAATAAGCAAACTGGGCTAAAATCCAACCGGTAACTGGAATTTCTATCCAAAAATTTCGACAATGTGCTTTGGTATGCACAGAAGCTTTTTGGTATGACACAGAGAAGAATGTGCGTCGTTCCCGAGGGGATGAAACACGATAAAAAGGAATATATTAATAAAAATTAAAATACCGCAATCAGTATAGAAAAAAAAAAAAGTTTTTACTTCAAAGGACAGCATCAAAGGCTTTATCCGATATATATGTATACCTACTCGCCTGATGCTGTTCTCATACTTTTTATCAACATTTTTCATTATACAAATATTATCTTAAAAATCATTTTTACAAATATGTCAAGATTTTTTTTTTTTAGTTATATTGAACTTGTATATATATAGGGTATAGTTGCAAATTGATTTATACAATTCACGTATGCGAATTTTTCCTTTTCTATGTATTAACAGGGGATATATAACCTCGAGCCAAGTCGCGGTGCGAGCGTGGAAAATAAGAGTAAAGTAAAGGATGAAAATCAAGCCACGGCAATCTCCGGTAGAGTTTCCGATTATGCTTGCTTCCGTGGCCAGCAAATGGTCGAGTTTATGTGGGGAAATTTTACCTGACGGTGTGCAGGGATTAGTCGACACTTGATGTAAAATCCATGACTGCTTATATAATATTCACTTGCGTATTTAAGCGAACTTTCTGCGTATATAGAAACATTTTCATTTTATCAGAAACTTTCTATCGAAATAAATTTATTAACAGGTCGAAAAATGAAAAAAGACAAAAAATAAATTAATTCCAATGACCGAATTGTTTTAAAAAACAACGCAGTGTTTTCATTCCATACAATTGCGAACAATTTATTCGTTTATTTGAATTTGGAGCATGATAAACTGAGTAAAATAATATTTTTTATGTTAAAAACTACTTGCTATTTGGGTTGCACATAATTTCCATAAATTATGATTACTTTAGAGTGCCTATTTGTTCGATAGATTGACTGAAAGTTGGATTGTATTTGCTTGATAATAAAAGAGGAGAAATTTGTGGGAATAGAGTGTCTCATGAGATTGCAGTGTGCAATTGCCATAGACAGGAGAAAAAAATAGCTTGTGCTGTGCGAGGAAGAGAGGATTTGAAAAATGATGAAAAATAGACGAGGCGTTGTCGTATAGCACTCGTTCAATGTCCACCCACGATGTCCTCAAGGGGAAACTCGCTTCTCGTTAAGCTTGGTTATATGTTAATGCGAATCAGCCGGCGATACATAGTGTAACATAACTGCCCGCGCGTGCTGTTGTAGCCATACACGCTTCTCACAGAATGTATAATATCGCGGGTATGTTGATATGACCAGTGGCTGAATTATAGCCAGGCTACAGCGGTTTATGCAACCTCGCGCAGTGTCACACAGGGGAAATGAATGTTCCAGAAGATTGACCATGAAATACTCTATCGATGTTCACATTTAATCTCGGGAAGTTGCTCGTCTGGCGTGGATCGCTCTCTGGAGAATGCGATCGTCGAGTTCCGGCTTAAAGTTGCGAGTAATCGACGCAGGAAATTTCTAATGGTCCATCCATGGAAATCGACCAGCTGTCTCACGTGTTAATCTTTGAAGGCGTATACTTCCCTTTGGAAATTTCGCGTTTTTTTTGGTTTTTTACTGATAACTCGATAAATAATCGATATACCGATAAATATCATTCTAGTTGAATAATAGAGAATTTTAATCTCTACAAAAAGTATATCATAGATTTTTTTGATATTTCGCTGTATTTTCAAGATATTTTGAAAAAACAAAAATTCAAAAAATTGTTAATATTTCAAAAACAAAAAAAGATACAGAAAAATTTATAAAACGTTTTTTGTAGGCAATTTTAGCCTCAATAAATTAACTCTGATAAAATTTCTCGTTATCTTCTTTAGTTACAGAGTTATCGACAAAAAACTAAAAAACAATCACGCAAACAGCGAGATTTCAAAGGTAGTGTAACTTCTTTATGAAAAATTTTATGAAATTTTTTTTTTATTTTGTTTAACCATTCTAAAATTTATTATAAACACACTTTAATATGAAATTTACCACTTGATCCATCAAATTCACCTGCGATTTCATCTGAAAATGATGCGCCTGCTCCAAAACCGACGTTTGCACGCATACACTGCAGGCACGTTAGCAAGAATCCACGTGATCTCAGACAGATAGCGTTACGCCAGAGGAGGAGAAACCAATCTCCTTGGAAACAATAAAAAGACGCGCGCGGGCAGAAACACGAAAGAGGAGATATATACAAAAGTCTGGAGATTCAGATGGCAGCGGCGGCTGCGGAGAGCGAGAGAGGCACAGAGGAGGGATTTAGAATGAATGATAGAAATTGTCTGCTGGAATATAAATCAGTATTGTAAACGTCTTGTCCTTGAAGCAAATATTTCTTCAAAATTTATCACCCTGATGCTGTCTGCAAAACGAGAAAGACACCAAAAAAAAAAACTATTGAAATTTTCGTGAAAAAAAAAAAATTCACATGCTCTGATGCCCATCATGTGATTCACGTCGCGTTTTCAAGAGTGTGGAGGCAATGAAAGAATTTAATCGAATCTGTCGGCGTGGCAATTAATCTGCAATTGTTCCACACGTGAATGGTTGCAAAAGGATAAAGGACAGCCGAGTGGAGAGGTCAGTTATATACACGAGGCTCCAGAGGCGCTTGGAGGACTCTCGTATCATTGCTGTGTCGTTGATAAAATTTAACACTTCTCGACAGGTGTACATGAAACTGTACACGAACAGACAGATCCCTGCCTGTGTGTGTGTACTATGAGGTAAAACAATTTGCTCACACAGCGCGGACAGCGAGAAAATTAATTTGAACGACGTGGTGCGAAAGGCTCGTTTAGTTTTAACGAAAATCGATGTTTAATCACGCAGCTCTTCGTACAATTGCTACGTGATATATCTGCGCATAGATGATGACAATCGCGACTGAAGAAATTTTTATTTTTCTCTTTTCCCATGGAATGGCCCATCATGCGACACTGTCGTAATTTTCGCGCACTCCGGTAGTAGTAGTCGATTTATCGTGTCGAAGCGCGAGATTTTATCGCAAAATGCATGCTCTATATCGCGAAACATGCGTCATTGATGCCCATATCTTTATCTGAAGCTGTGTGGCACGTGCGAAAACCCTTTGCATATATATTTTGTGATGTGTTATCCTTATCAATGTGACAGAGAGTAGATGAGGCACTGACCATACATGACAAAACGGATTTTTTATGCCTCTATCTGCATTGCGCAGTTTGTTATGTATTTCAAGGGAGATACAAGAAATATTCGATCTATAACTGCGTTTATAAACTCGCATGTATTTTTGCCGCGAGGTCATTTGAACGTTATGCTCCTCACGTCGCGTGGAAGATCGTTCAAATCGATTTTGGATTGAACGTCATTATCAAAGTCGGGAAATCTAGTGATCATTTCTGATGAGCATCAGGTCGAGAAATCTGTGGGGAGGTTTTACTCGATAATGTGGCTGACCTGCAAGCAAGAGAGAAAGACTCATTACTCGCGCAATGTCGAACGATTTTGCTCTGATTGCATCAATTTTTTTCCACCTATCTCTTGGGCGTGAAGTTTCTATTGGATCCCATTTATTTGAAGCATTTGAGCAAAAAGAAAAAGAAATATTTTAAATAGGCAAAAAAGATTTATTTTTTCATACCCATATTTGAGTACAAAGTGATATTAAATTTATTTCGAGAGAACTGACGTAAATTTTCAGTAAGAAATGTCAAAAATAAAAAAATGTTTTCATCTTGAATTTTTTTTTTTTTTCCTGTCACTTTAGTAACTTTTTTAATATTTATGAATTATTTAAACAATTTTTTAAGTATATTTCTGAATTTTTTCAAACCAATCGGTGTGTATTTGAAGGATTAAAGCATCAGAAGAATTTTGTTTTGTTATAGATTTTATTTTTATTTTTCCGGGAAAACATGTGCATGATAAAGGTTTTTTAAATTCTGTCAACATTTGGAGACATATGTTGAGGAGCGAAATCTGTTGTTTAGAAAGGCTGACGCAAAAATAATGGTGCACAGCCGGTGTTTGAGATATATTCCGATAAGTGGAGAGGAAAAAGGAGAAGCCGTCGACAGAGAATGTAGAGTAAAAGTGCGGCAAAGTAGTTGCGATGCCTGAGAATATGGGCAGACGTAGAGGATGAAATCTGGCAGCTTTTAACGACCCAGCTTAGGATGAAATCCTCGTCAGAGAGCAAGTGGTTCGTGGACCACCACAATGTCCAGTTTTGAAGTTACGTCTACTGGTGCTAGACAAAGCGGGGCAAAAGGAAAAGACAGCGAGTATCCCTCCGGCAGAGAGAAACCGATAGACTTTGCTACATAGAATTCGCAGAGAGAAGAAAAAGATTGCTAGCCCCTCTACTCACCCGTAACAATCATCAATGTATAAAGTCGACTTTGCAGAGTCAGCATACTCGAGTAGTTTTACTTTTCTCCTCGTCATCTTGAGCTGCCCGGGCTATTTGGTCTACTTGAAGCATCTCAACGGTCACTATTCCGTCAACCCCAAATTCTCTAGCTCCTGTCACTCCGTGTGCAAGGCTTCCACTTGGCCGGAAGCAAAACAAAGCCATAGGGGGAAAAAAACGGCGAGAAACAAGTGCGGCAAAAAATATACTCAAGGGGCAATTCAATAAAATCAGATGTGGCTTTTAATCTTCTTTTGATATAAAAATGTAAGTTTCTGAAAGATTCATCAGAAGGACACTATCTCCAACCACAAATCTCCACTTTTTTTTGCGCCTGCTTAGCTTTGGCACACGAGCGAACTTCTGCACCAGGGCAATAAAGCGAATGAAAGTATATAGAGAGCTCTGAGGGGTCGACGAACAAATAGATTCGACCTCTTGCTAAGTTTTATTTTACTCTTCTCTATTCTTCTCTCGATTACATTTTTTTTTGTCTCGGTGAATCGCCTGGACCACCTCAATGTAGTGACAATAAATTCACCCGGCGCACGCAGAACGAATTGTTCAATGGTATCTTCAATTACACGATTTTTTTCATTAGAAATAACTATATCTTCCAAGGTGATCTATTATTTATGATGTGAAAAAAAAATCTTCACCACGATCATCTCTGGATGTTTATCATCAAACACGAAATAAGACTTTAGCAAATACGTTTTCTCATTCATCTAATTCTCGTTGTTATTCGGGCATTTGAGGAAGCGGCTCTTTATACTGGACGTAACCGGGTGTACTGTGGCTTAATTCGCGATGTGCCAATGTCTGGCATCTGCGTATACGTCATTTGGCGAGATTCAGGTTGTCGGTGAAAGACCAGCAGACAGAATGGCTCGTGTAACCGAATGAAAACGAGATCTGGAGCGATTGTGTGTGGGTTAAGGTGAAAGGGGAGACAAGCCGAGTTCTGCATCCCTTTCGCGTGTTTCTTCCTTTGAATGTGTACTACCTACAGCTGGCAGCCATGGCGCAAATGGGTATCAATGATGCATGGAGTTGCGAGCCCGCGCGAGAGGGTGGATGAGGCGCGCGAAAGAGGGAAGGAACTAGTTATGGTAATGAGGAGATGCAATGATAGCTGTGGCTGCCCCAGCTTGACTCTCTTCGCGGCAATGATCTTCGGAGAGGGCCCTTTATTCCCCTTCTGTATAAGACGACCATTATCCTCGCGTAGCGCGCAATCTGCGGCCAAGCTATTCACACACACTTGTGTCATTGTGCGCAAGGAATATACGTGTAATGTCTGATGCTCACTTTGAGCAGAGTAAATAACTTGCTCGTGGCGTTGCTTTAACGTTGCTTGGATGATCGTCACGAGAAATTCAGCTGCCAGGGCCAGAGATGAGGATATAGCTGCGGTCCAAGAGGGAGACACTTCTCAGACTGATCGACGACACGCCTCTCTTTTATCATCCATCATTCACCTCTCAATGTTCTCTCTGTCTTCACCTTTATTCTGCTTTTACCGTTACTTTCATTTCTTTCAGATTCACACTCTATAGGTACTCGTTCGGTCTTTGTGCACGCAAAGTCACTCTGATGCTTATTCAATCGTGGACACGACGAGTGCTGGGTATATAGGCAGGTTATTGGTATTTGTACGGGAAATTCGGTTTTGTTGAGGTTTTATATGATGTTTAAAGTATCATTGTGTGGAATCTTTGAAAAAATGTATGGAAGACTATACTCAATTGAAAGACTAAAATCCTTAGAATTTATTGTGTTTAATTATTATAAGCCATCAGTTTTGGCACAATAGTTCTCAACACTATATCTTACCGTGAAAATTTATAAAAATTTAAATACAATGATATTATTATTATTTACTGAATTTTTTAGCATTACTGGGTGGAAAAAATGGCTTTAATGTATTGGATTATTATGAAATTGTTCTGATTATATAGTGAGTATTATACGGTAATTTATAGCGAATAAAAATTGTACAACATGAGATACAGGAAGTTTGGAGAATGAAAAAGATTGTGCTACTTAGGTTGAATGCGAAATTCAGGTATATTCAGCCACTTGACTTAAATTACGACTAATCGCAGCAAATAGCCGGAGGCCTTAATTACTCTTTTACGATGGACTCGATGTAGGCGGTCTGATATACATACACGCTGTGCGCCGGTTGATGGAGTGTATACTTATAGGTTATGTGCACGTCCTCAGACGATAATAAAACGTAGAGTACTCGCGCTGTCGAACGTGAAACGTCGATGTGAGCCGTCGGCACAACTAGTGGTAAAGTTTATTTCGGGACGCAGGTGTGTCAGCGTGTTGATGATGCAGGTTTTTTTTTCCACGACGGCTGTCATCAATGCCGGCATAATATGTCCAGACGAACCGTTAAACTCGTTGAGAAGTTTTTTCCCCGCCGTTTTTTTTTTGGTTTATTGAAAGGAACTGATGATTATTAAGTCGTTTTTCTCATACGATATTCACTGCTGATTGATCAATTGTGTCTGCGGCGATTAATCAGTCACTCTGCGATGACGCACATAACCTCGAAAATCCGGCGTCTGACGGCGCCGTGCGCGCTACTGTCGCGAGAAAATGGCTTTCGGTGATGGAAACACAAGCCACTCGCCAGCTTTTGACCCGGAAGAATATAGCGCGGTTATCGTGAGTCCTTTTCGCTCCGCATCCTTGAAAGGATTCGTTCGTGACGCGGAAAAGCCTCGAACTCTTGCCTATGTGCTGCTCGTGTCGACTGTGCGAATCGCCAGAATGGTTTCGGGTTTCGGATTTATGGCACTGTGCAAGTCAGCGTGTGTTTATACCCCCGCGAATATTCCACGATTCGTTTTTCCGCATGACAATACAGGGATAGAGTGAAAAGTTTTAATTCAATATTGTGAAAATATATTTTACAGTTCAACCATGAAATTATTGTTTTGCTGGTTTTACTGCAAAACTCTTATTTCCTTAAAGAACGAAATATTAGAGACAGAAATTCTGAATTTGATAACTTTGTAGTATTTATTTATATAACATCTGAAAATATTTGCTATAGCGACGATAGGAAAAAAAAATTTTTTTACAATCACATTTTGACTGTTTTTGCAGATTTCAAAATTCTTCAGTAACTTTTAAATGTGCGTATATTGGCCTAAATTTTTTTTTAAGTGCTCTGAAAACATTTCTCCAGTCACTTTTCATCTTTTGCATAAATTCCTGTAGTTTTTATAAGGACGTAATTGACTATATTTATATTCTCTTTGTTCTCGATATCACTCGATCCATCACACAGCTATTATATCACGAAAGAACGTACCTTTGCCAAACTCTAGCGAAGCGAGAGGTATTAGCTTTATGAAAAATGTCAATATCAGAACTGGAAGCTGCTCGTAAAAGCGTTTTGCTCGACGAAACGGCCGTCTGGTCTTCGATATTCTTTATACCGGAAGATGTATATATGTTTTTTTCATTTCATCTTCCTTTTCAATTCTAAGACGGGGGAAAATTCATCTAAAGTACTATAGGGTGAATCGATTGAATATGCTAGCCAAATCGTTTTTCGATAATTGCTCCACTATTCTGCGATACACTCGAAAAAAAAAAAAATAAATTGTTACATTAACTACCTAAACTTGACTGTAAAAATAAACCGTTTTATCTATTTAAAATGCTGTTTATAACTATACGAAAAAAATTGTATTTCAATAGAGAATTTTTTTTCGTGTGATTTCGATTTTTTTTTCAAGACGATCATTGGAATATGGTGATAAAAGGGTGCTAGACTTATTGCCAGTTTGTTGGATACATTTTTTTCACGGGTGAGAGCCTCGCAGCACTCGTTGAAAATGTCACTAAAGTTTATCTTCAAAACGACACTCGAGACGCACACACGTGAGCCGTTTTATTTTACGACGTCACGGCGACGACGACGCTGACGAGCAGAGTCTCTGCTTTCTCTCTCGACTCTGCGATGCTCATCATTCTGTATATACCCCTGGGTGGTCAAGCTCCGAGCGATTATTTGCCGCTCTCGTCTTGTTCCAACTTCAATAATAATCAATTTACTCTTGAAAATTACATATCCAACATGGTCTTTCATTATCCTAAACGTTCTCCTGAACTTCCTGCTTTAAACGCACCAGATCTGGTTATATATTGAAAATAGCATGTAATATAGGAATGTGTCAATTTGATTGTCTCAGATTTTTTAAGAGGCGCTTTGAAGCGAGAAAAAAGGCCCATCAACAAGGTGTCTGGGTTCGTTTAACGTTTCTCACCACTTCCGAGGCGGCAGACCGTGACGGACACATCAATTTTATTTGCCGGCAGAGAAAGAGACTGTATTGGGCTTGTTTGCTCGCGTTTATCGCGCCATGGGATCTCTTCGTGATCTGCTTCTCGGATTTCATAGGTGTATCTTCCTTCTTTTTATATATTTATTATTTTTCTCCCTCTTCAATTCAGCCTCTAATTTCGTCACAAATAACACGCACGTTCTCCTTTTTTATTTCTTCTTGCCAATATATTGTCAGAGAAAAAAGAAAAAAATTATCTAGAGATTTTTTTTTTATCCGTGAAAATATGTATAAAAAATAAATTCTTAAATAATTCTTAGTATTCTTATATTTCCAAGTAAAATGTTTTCAAATGGCTTCAATTTTTGTCTTATACAATGAATTTTTATCAAGGGATTTGTTTATATTAATTATTCGATACAATATAATTTTTATAGAAGATGAGAAGCCTTTTTAAATTATCCTAGAGATTTTTTTTCCTCTCCGTATACTTAATCTGCGATTCGTGACTCGAGGTTTTTTTTCCCCTCGTTTTCGCGATAGGATCACCGCAGCATCGGTCGCGATTAATGTCACCCGGTTTATTTGGACAATTTAGGGCGAAAAGAAAACAATCATTGGGGGATCGAGTGGAGGAGTTTAGCCAGTATGTACAAAGGGAAGAATGTGAAGTGTGGAGCAGTGCGGTAGCCAAACAGAGGCGTGTGACGGTTGGTAGGCGGCTCTATACTCGGGAATGAGCGCAGAATGAACGAGAGAGTGAATGAAAAACAAAGTTAACAAAACGAGACTTTGCGCGCGCGAGGAAGAGGACGGATCACTGCGCACGAACGAGGAGCGAAATGGAGAGCGATAGAAATAAGAGCAGAGAACGCGCGCATATCAGCGACGAGCGCAGCGGCAAAAACGAGAAATGAGAGCTTCAAGAAAGCGTGACAGGGAGACGAGAAATACCATGAGAGGGGTTCAAAGAGAGATGGAACCTGTTATGGAGATGAGCGGGCCACCGTACAATGGCTTTTGGTCGTGCGCTCAGCTTTGAATTCATAATCTCCATGCCTTAACCCAGCCCCACAATGATCCAAATATGTTTTCTGTATAACAAAATGCTTTTATACATGTTTATCATTAATTTAAATATTATCTGATTTACTGACGGCTATGGGACGCGAGCAAGAAGGCATTTGAGCATGCGCTAAGCCACTAAACCATACCTACGCGACGTTTAACCATGAACAATGGCTCTGATTTTTCACTGCCTACCACGCACAGTCTTTTATAACCCTCATACAATCTCTCAAAAGCTCAAAAGCTCACTTCTATAATATAACTATGACTTTGGACACCTTTATTCGTCAATGGCTTTGCAGAATTATCGCAATTTTTCACCAATTTTTTTTATTTCTATCTTTTTAAACTTTTTTATTCATTTGAAAAATCTTTTGTTTTTTATTATTTAACTATACTAAAAAGTAAATAATAGAAAATAATAAGTATTGAGAAAAATACAAAATTTAATTTAAAAAAAAAAAATTGATAACGCGCGTTTTGTTTTATTTTCTCGTTATTGTGAAAAGTCCCACTGGTTTTTTTTTTTTTGAAAAAAATTCATCACCATTCAATTAGCCATGTTTATTATCATCAAATATAATTGAGTAACAATTTTTTGGTTGAAAATCAAACGCGGTATGAGCGCTTTTCATGGAAATTTGATTGATGATTCGAGATTTTCATGTGATGGTGACCTTTCACCGGTTGGTTGCCGCGGATTAAAGATGGTATATAAATTTCAGCTCATAACAGACACTATCCCCTTTAACGCGAGTTGATGCTCTAGAGATTTCTTCAATATACTCGAACAAGTCATCCTTTAGGGATTTATATTGTTAACGATTGAACTTTTTATGCTGATAAACACGAAAAAACATTTTGTTAATTGAAAAAATCTTATTGAATATTTAACAGTTTATAATAAAAATTTATTTTCCTCTGTTAATAAACATTTACATTTGACATGGTTATATTTGGATTAGTTGAAAATTCATCCAGTCATAACTGGAGCATTCACTGAATTAACTAGACCAAAACTCAGTATATTTCCTGTTTTAACATTTGATTCAGCAACTACTGGCATTAACTCGATATTTATTTACGAGTGTCAGGGTGCACAGATTTATGCCAAGTTTTGCAACAAATCTCTGCTATACCTCTAGGATATCCTTCGAGATCGAGTTGGTGGAATATAAATATTTGATTTTCCCCGTGAGTCGTAATATTGGTGAAAAACTCGGACCAACAGAGAGTCGACTCCCGAGAGACTGCGAATTCGTCTATATGTGTGCCAAGCTAAACCCTAGCCCAAGGGGTCAAGGAATCTCGCCGCAATGGACACGAAGAGGGCTCAGTGTAAAGAAGTCTTGGGCTTCGTGAATTCAGACGATGAACTTCAAAAACTCACTGCGAAAAACGACCATCACGTGGTCAAACTTTGAACTTGAGTAATTGCTGACGACTCGGAGAGATACTTTCTAAACTCCCTTGCGGGTTACACTCCATATCCTCAACTTTTCTAGGCGTGAGACGTGTCTTCAGAGTGAGTGAAAAGTATCGAAAGGTTTTCCAAGCAGAATAAAAGCGAAAAAAAAATTTTCTCGTCATCCTAAATACTTTAAAACATCTGAAATTAATTTCTTCCTCGATCCTCCAACAAAAATTAAACTCTCAGATATACGAAAAAAAATTCAACGATAAATTTGACATATATTATCCCCCGTTGTAGATATCCGACAGTTTGATATTAGAATAATACAAATTGAATTCTTCTCTGTGGGACTACTGAAATAGCAGCGCGCGATGCATCATCTTCTATCCGAGAATGCTGGACTGGTAATTTTGAGAAAACATATGCGAGGAACCATGCTGAGACTTGAATAAAGCGGACGTTCCTAAACAGAGAGCAGGAGTAGATGGCCTAAGAAGCCGTAGGAATGCACAGACTCTTCTATATGCGATAGCACACAGGCTAAAACGACGTGTATGTACGTGTCCGAGTATCTCTCGTGTAAGCGCGCGTATATAGGGTCTCTGTCTCTCTCCCGTCGCGTCGCAAACGACCTGGAGGGATCACAAAGCCGGCGTCCAGGAGCCCCCGAACAAGATCCGTGGCGGCATGCGCGAACGATAAGAAACGGACGTGAAGAAATGCTCGTATCGTTGGAGCGTGTGCACCGAGGACTTTGTGTCTGTGAAAGTGGGCCCCTTTTATCTTTTATCTAGTTTTCTGCTCTGTGACCCGCGGAATCACTATGTGAAAAGCGTGATGTGCCTGGAAATGATGATGATTTGCCTCATCTCGGGGCTTGTACGATGAAAAAGCTTATAGAGCTAATATTACGTCGTTGGAAAAAATTGATTTTCCATATCTATAGCGATGAAAGGGCCTGACAAGAGGTTAACCTGTCAGACCCCAGGCTATAGTTTACCTGATTAGTTGACTTGCGTGATGAGAAATTCTTCCACTTTCTCCAACGTGTGTTCACATCTGAAAAAAATCTTGCCAATGTTTTTTATTGTATTTTTAAATTTTGAAAATAGAGACAGGGGGGTCCGTTATGTTCTCAAAAGCCCATTTTTTTCTCCTGCACTGACAATGGAGGTCCCGGTTAGAATTGAACAAGTGATGTAGAATGAGGAAGGAAAGTCATGGTGCCTGAATGAGCGAAACGAAGTATCAATTAAAGTGCTCTATTGTAAAGGTTATGTTGTGTAAGAGAACGCCGAGGATTATCAAGTGAATCGAGGTTGTCGGATGAATCCCACATGTAACAGGTGATGCGTCGTACCGGCATCACGCATCAAGAAACTCGATTTCCCCCCAAGCTTCACGCGTGTACGTTTTTTTTTTTATGTTACGCGAATCAACGCAGGGCCATTGGCGGTGACGTTGACACTAATTAAATTCCAATATCCCGTGAATCCAAAAATGCGTGCAGGAACATTCTTCCAACACAATTAATTTTCCCCATTCGTTCTTGTCGCTGCATCGTCGAAATATAAATCAGAGTCCCAAAATCGACGTCAATTTTAGAATGAAAAAATATTTCAAAATAGGATAAACATAAATGATAGTTTATTTGATAATTTCCTTTTAGTTGGGGTAGATTCTATGAATGACATATCTTTTGATTAAATTTCATTTTTTAATTATATCAAGGGTTTAAAGGTTGAAACAGTGGAATAGAGGATTGTTTTTTATCAGTTTTTGTTATAAATTTTTATGTGTGAATAAACGAAAAAAAAGATTTTCACATGTATGTGTAACGCACTCGTGAGCCAAAACATAGGAGGCAATAAAGAGAGCAAAATAATAATAAACGATAGCTCAATAAATCGTTTGACTCAATATCGGCCATTGTATTCAGTGCGGGAGCATCACTGATCGATTCGAGTGTTCAATGTAGTGGCAAGCGAGATTCTCGGCAATCTCTTTTATACCTATTATTTTATAAATCATCTCTATCTTTTGTAGCCGCGAGTTATAATCCGACCGCAGTCGGCGTTTTCGCAGAATGGAAAATGAATTATTGATATATCGCCCATGCATCGGGAGTAGCGCAGTGTACATAAATTGTCACGAGAGAGGTCAAACGGATTACAATAATTCTCTTGCTTTGATCCGCCCGCTTATTGTTTTTCTCGGCGTTGAAAATGTTTATCTGCACAGAGACAAACCGCGTGCGCGCGTGGGCCGGGCGCCACTTTGTCGTCATGTCTCTCATGCATGTGTGTATATAGGCATAATATGTATACATATAAAGGATAAAAAAATGTACGGATCTACGCGTAGAATTTAAACAGCGAATATTTTTCAGCCTCGCGTGTTGATGTATCGGCCCGCGTGCGCGCGTTCATTGTGCTTGTCGGTAACGTTATCAATTTTATGATTCCACAGGGGCGCTATTAACACTCTAGAGGCAACCCGACACGAGAGCCAACCCCATACGGTGGCGAGAGCCATATACGTGGTGTGCGAAACTACACGTCAGCCTGAATATCGTTTTCATACCTTATCAGCCGTGAAATCACCTGTGATATTATCGTGTGTCACTCGATCGGAGAAACACTCGCGAGATCGCGCTACGCTTTTGAATATTCCATTCTTTGAATTGTATTCGCATGTTTCTTCGCGGACAAACGGTCGATTATTCTTCGGGATAAACGAGAGGCATTTGCATCGTATATCCCATCTCAATGCTCCCTATCAACCTGCGTCCACTTGTTTTACTCCAACACTTTCTGCTGCCTATATATATTGTAATTGGTATAATTGTCTGTGGAAGAATCAGGCGCATTTTGCAGTCTCCAATGTCGCCATGTACCATTGGAAAAATTCGGTGGAAAAAAAGAAATAAGAAGAAATTATCTGCTAAAAATCAGGATGAAAGGAGGAGTTTTTTAATTTTTTTTTTTTCAGAGGTTATATTGGTTTTTTAGAGTGGCGATTATCGATGGGTGGTTTTGTGCTTTGGTGATGGCTGAAATGGACGTGCAAGCGACATAATGCAAAACAATTATGCTCGGAATTATTTATGGGGGGCAGTTTTGTTATTTTTTTCTCACGCGCAAAAGTCAACGCAGTAATAAACGCGCCCACGATTGTTTGGGTCAACATTATTTTATGGCTCTCAAATTCACCGGCATTGCGCGGATGGAACAAAACAATAAAAATAAAAAAAACGCCCCATGACCGTTTGTTTTTTCTGGAGAACAATGAGACGACAGCGAATGTTCTGATGAAACATACAGCCGAAATTCCAGCACACACACGCGGTCAGAGTTCAAAGTCCGCGCCAGACGCAGGAACCTTTGTGTATATATCCTGTAGGTTGCGGTCCTTTTGGCCTGTTGCGACGCTTGCTGTTTCTTCGAGCGTATCCGGCGCGCAGTTTTGGCGACGACAAAGGCGCGCGCAAACGCGTTTCGCAAGTGCATGATGATGTTGGAAGTGTGTATGTCTGCGTTTTTTTTTGTATTATTGCCTCTATACCTCTGTTTCGAATAGCAGGAAGTGCAAAAAAAATTTTTTCAAGGGTTGTATCAACGCGCGTGACTCGCTTTTACTCACGCAGGGTCCGCGTTCGTCCCTGTGCGCGCGCGTCACGGTCTCGCATTAAATTAAATTTTAATAAAGACCGATGTAAAAATAAATGGAGGCGAGCAAACAATGCTCAGGAGGGTCGACGATCGGCGCGTTCGTTATATAATTGCGAAAGGCAGTCTGGAATCTCGCAAAAACTTGTCTTCGACCCTCCAGCACACTCGGTAACCCTTTTTTATAACAGTCTTATCGTCAGCAACTATGCAAAATTTGCCTGTAATGCCGTGTTTTATATCACGAGAGAGAAGTTAATTCTTTACAAAAACGATCTTATCAATTGTTTTTTTCTTCCTCCTCCCTGACAGTATTTAAGACACACTTGATGATAAATTGAAAACATAATATTAATTGTTTTTGATTCGCTGAGAAAATAATTTATGAGATAAAGAAGTAATTAATAAAACACGGGTTTTATTATTATTATCGTTATATATGTTTTTTGTAATGAAATAAATGATAAATGACGGTAAACAATGTTCAAGTGAATTGAGAGGGTCTCTGGATCCGCGGGCTCCTTTCGTCGGGTTATAATTACATCGAGTAGAGGCGCTGGCCTGGAATTTTTGCAGCAAAAACTTGTCTTCGACCCTGAGCTCACCCTTTTCCCGCTGATCGCGAGAGGCTATTGACGCGCACGCTAGCGCCGGAACAGGCGACGAAAAAATCAACTCATAGGCAGTAAAAACTCGAGTTTTTTTCTTCTACTTGCTCAATAAATGCTGGCAGTTTGCTCACGATTGAGCCATCGTTTGCGGAAGCACAGTAGCTGCAGAGGCCTTATCCGACGTGTCCGATCTCGAGTGGTGGATCCAAGTGGGAAATCTCTCTCGTGTGATCGATTCCCTCATGGTTTCAATACAACACAACTACAGCGACGTCCTGCCTGTGTCTGTCTGCAAGAGTCAATATCATCAGTGGTCAGACGCATGATATTCGTGTGCACCGGTTCTTCGCCTGTCCTTTGCGGTCATCAGACGGGTCTGAAGCCGTAACCACGAAGCCCCAGTAGTGCGGGAGCGGAATTTCGATGGATCTCTCTCCCTTTCTTCAACCTGAAACCTTGAACTTTGATAAATAACTTGAACCAGTATGCTAAACTACACGCTGGATTCCACGAATATGTTTTTCTGACGTTTACTTAATTGAAATTAATTTTTTTTTCCTGCGTCTGAACTGTTGGATTAGGGTTATCACCTGTCAAACTAGTTTCTCCGCCTTGCTTTTCTTATTTAAAGCTGCTCTTAGGAAATGCTTGACAGACTACTCGGTTGATAAAATACAAAAAAAAAAAAAATTGTTGGCTAGAGGAAAAATTGTTTTATAATCAAACAGCGCAGTTCCACAATGATTTAAAAAGTACTTAATCTTTTAGTAGACAGGACAATAAAACTCATCGCAGTTAATATTCTCATTGAAATATCCGGAATAAATTAATCAAAGCAGAGAGAGAGAGATTGGAAGACCGACAAAGTTACACAAGTAGCTGTCCATTTTCGCCATAGTGTGACTTAATGAGGACCACGATGATTAATGTTGCTGTGTGTGTTTTTTTGCTTGCAGGACCGACACGTGAAGGATTCGAACCGAGACCCCCAAATGGACTCGAGTCAGGACTATCACCTGCTGCTTGGCTACGAGAACAAGACCCACACGGTGCTGCGTTTCAGTCGGCAGTACGACACGTGTGATTCGCGAGATTTAAAAATCACGGTAAGTTGTACAGCTTGTATCACTATCAAGATGTGATGATGATGTTACTCAGTTATTTCCGGAGTGCTCGGCGCAGCGGAAACGTGTAGATATTTTTTATGTTGGATAAAGTACGTGATGTAATTACCTCAGCGGAAAGTGCAGAATTTAAAAGTACCTGGCGAATAATAGCGTGCTGTTGAACGTTGAGATTTCTTCTTCTTACTCAAGTGTTTTCCAATTAACGCAGAGTTGAACTGCTGACGGTATTTGTGTATAGATAAACCGGGGGAAATGGAGACACTTTTTCTTAACATTCACCTCTTCATAATGTCAGTAAAATGACAGACAAATCCGAGTACTCAGCAACTGACGACGACGAACGCAGTGAAACACAAGCCCATCGGCGATATTCCGTTGAATGAGAAACAGTCGCCGTCAGGCAAAACAATTTCGTTGCGTCACGGAAATCTCCGGTTGATGTGCTGCCTATATAGCTAGGTGTATGTACACTGAAATAGAATACTTTTTCTACCTCTTTCTCATCATGGCTCGAGCATCCTACGGATTTGCATTCTGTATTTGCACGGAAAGAAAATTGTCTCGTCTTTGCGCGCTGCAACCGCACACTCTGTGACAGGTGAACGATATTTTTCATATTCACATCTGCGGGAATCTTCGCGCGTTTGCACAACTCTGTCGTCACATGGCCCCACGGGATCATGCACCAGCGTAACGCTCTGGGCCATGTCATTCGCATACCACGAAATAGCTCAGTAGATAAATTGCATCGTTTGTAGATAAAAACTGTGGCATGAAGAATCTACTTACGTTTTCTTGTCTTGGAACAGCACTTGCATCTTGTTTTGGAACCAGAAAAAAATACAAATGTTGCGAAATCTGAAGATTTCGCAGTTGTTTTTTTTTTTGGTAGTTGTTGCGGTGTTGTTGGGTGGATAAGGATAAGATTGCTAATTAGTCAATTACACGGGTTTTATCGTTGTTGCAAGTCAACTTGGGCAGTCATTGTTGCACCTGCAATCGCGAGTATCGTCTGGCGACATCGAGAGATCCGTGTCGAGTTTCGATAAGAATCAAGCTCTGCCCCTATATCCAATGTTTAACCCCTCTGGCTTGCTGGAAGTGTTTTACCTCCACTCGCTTTTTTCTCATTTCTCGACGTGATCGTAACCCGAAACTCGAGGGAATTCGTACGGCAATCGTGTTTACTTCCTATACCTACTGTTCACTTGGCACTGCAGGGTGTGTGGAGATGCCAACGATATAACCCGCTTGCATGCCTGTTTTATGGATAGATAAATTATATTTTAGGTTTTTCCCGCAGAAAGATAACTGTCAGGTATAGAAAAAAAAGACCGCAGTCATCAGTGAGATCCAGGACGCCGGTGAGATAACGGAAAAAATAAAAAATAAATTTGAAAAATGTCTATATAAATATACATGATTTTATCTGTACGACAAACAACAAGTATTCTCCATATACGTATATATCAAACATATATACGGTGGAATTTAGGTGGCGTCACCCATTCGATCGCGTGACGAATCGGACGCGTTCTTCGTGCTGTGGTTTCACGCGCCTTTTGCTCTCATCCCCACACACACACACACACGGATTTGTTCAATCTGATCTGGCTACTGGCGTTTATGCTCGATATGCCGCTCAATCATCGTCACGACGTGAGCATCTATTTGATAACAACTTTACAACCTTAACAAGCAGCGATAAATATCATCCGTTGGGTGGACAACTCGGATTGACGCAATTTCTCTTTGTATTTAGCTTTAAATGTCACTGAACAGATTGATTATAAAATGCATGAGCTTAAAAAATAATTTTTATATTTATTTCCTAGTAATTTTATTTATTTATTTATTTTTTCTCTTTTCGTTTAAATGATTAAGTTTTTTGTCGTAAATTCTTCAAGGGATACTATGAAAAAAATGTATACATTTTAGAAATAGGTATAGTATTGATAACATGGATTTATAGGGAATTTTGTCCTTTACAAATAAGATTTTATCAATTTGTCCATAATCTTGTTTACTCGACGTATAACGGCCATTGGTTTGAAAAATACATTCTTCTGATGTAGGTATCCAAAAGGTCGATAAGAAAGCGTCAGTGATAAAAAATGTATGGTTTTTTTTCTGCTTCTAGTGAAAGAAATTTATCTGAAAGTTCGCATAATTTAGGAGATAACGTCTATTTCAAGCTGTGCATCGATTACACGAGCTGTGAGTAGAGTGCGTATCGTCGTTAGTAGTCTATGATCCTTCGTGCTTGCTCGGTGTATATCTCTAGGACTTTGGAGTAGCTACATATATCTGGGTGGTTTTATCAGATGGGCAGTTCAAGTCTGAGCGCCTTCGACAGAGAGAGTGCAACTGAAGTTGCATCGGCAATGGGTGTGCAATATACGAAGTCATGACACGCGATGAGCTTCATCGAGAGTGAGTGTGTTCTTGAAGTTTTAATTGGGTCCGAGCGTTATTTCCTGATCACGCACACACGTTTCAAGACACTTCGCGCGCACCAACTACATAAAATAATAACAGTCGCGATGATGACTTTGAAAGTGGGTTAAACGTTAGGTCCGAGAGGAAATTTAAGAATTGATCCGGATACATTAAGATGCGAATTGGCTATATTCCTACGGCTTTATTGATATGCAATAGTGGCCATACACGCTGAAATGACTCTTGGAATTAAGCAGCACCATCGTAATGCCCCATTTACACGATAGCTGTAACTGCCTATTAATATTTCACTGCCATTTCGAGAATGTGTATACATACATATACAACAGTTTCATCGCTGCAATGTAATGTTAATGTTGCTGTGCTAGAGGATGCACATCATTGTCATCAAGTATTTCCGTCATTGGGCCAGTTCACTGTCCGCCGGATAACATTCCCCCAGGTGTATACAGGCACGTTCAATCCACCATCACGCGTGAGTCATAGGAATAGTGTCAATTTTATTGAATACACGATGAGAAATATCATTTCAATGATTTTATTGATACATTCCACTTAGTCTATATTAACCCTTGATATTTAATGGATTAACTTCAAATGCTAGCCTAATATTCTGTTGGTTAATGAACTGTTTAGTTGGATATTTGTCACACAATTTAAACGTTTGATTATATGGTTGCGTAATTAATAATATATAGAGCACACCACCGCTTTTCGTTATTGTTGTATCAAGTTTATAGTTTATTTTTAAAAAATAGTCGGATTAATGTTAGGCTATACTGGACGTAAATTTTAGAAATAAAACATCGAAATTTGATGTTTGATACTCGTGATAGTTGGATAATGCATGAACTGTCGAAAGCCTGTCATTTACTGCGTGACATGCATCGTCAGCACGTGTGACACATAGAGAAAGGGTGGTGCTGGTGTGCTGATGCTGTAACGGATCAATACTCTCGCATCCTGTCAAACTCTATTATAAGTCCCGAGATAATTTCTGGACGCGGCATGACATAGAATATTTAAATGTCATTTAAAACTGATGTGCTATTAAATCAACGGCCAGTTAATGATGCTATCATAAATTGAATAATAAGTCAGACAATTCCATTTCAAATGATTACATATTTAATCCGGTGTCTTGTCAGAATTACCGTCGATCTAAATATTTGACGAGTTCGAAATCGAGGCTAAATAAGGGTGCTAAAGTGATGGTACATGAGCAGATGAAACAGAGTTGATAGGGAGATTGGTGTGTCTCTCAATCGAAATTGCTTCTCACTGACCTAGTTTCACGTGCTTTCGCTACTGGGTGCCAGGGATATATGTTAGCTCGTACAAACGCTCGGATAGTCGTAACACAAAGGAAGATGGCCTTTTTCGGGGGGCAACCTTTTCATTTATTTGAACGATTGCCATGTGACGATGCTGATTTTAGAGAGGACAATAGTTTTTTCATAGCTGAAAATATAATCCTTTATCCAAAGTTGTACATATGTGAAAAGAAAATGAAGAAAAAAAAAAACATTTTTATATTATACAGTGAAACGCACTCTCCTTGATAAGATGGAAGAGTTTGTCGCGTAAGTAATGATTGTTCAAAGATGAGACTTACTTGTTCAGTCTTGCAATTGGTCGGAAACTCGAGAAGCATTTGCCTTGAAAAGTTTAGTTTACTTACCCATGGCTTTCTCAGTACTATTGTAACATCGTTTTCTTTGTTTCCTCTCAGTCTCGATTGAGAGGAAATTTTTAACCAACAGAAAAACTTTTCTACTTGACTTACAAAACTACTCGACAACTTGAGTTCTCGTTTCGACCTTTATCTAGTGTCTTTTTTCTCGCAAGTTTATCTATATTTGTAACCTGTCATTTTGAATGAGAATCAGTTGATTTGAGAGCACCTGGCACTAGAGTAGGTCATTATCCATGTGGATAGCACACGCGATGCTTCACCTCTATATCCAATTCGAATAATTTATGACATCATCACTATTTCGAGTATCCTCGAAGCAGTGTATAGCCTTTTAACATCACACGCATTTGATCGCGTATTAGTCCGCAATCGACTTGCAGAAATAGACTGCGGCAGTAGTGTATGTCTATCCTACACGGATATAAATTGCTAAACGCAAACTTATGTGTACAGATATTACGTCTGTGTCCGTATATAGATTGCCAGCATTGGCTGCCGATATCGCCCTGCATGCGGGAGGCAAAGTTTGATTAAATTTCTCCATTTTACGAGCTCGAACGGGTACACCGGTGTGGCCCAGGCTCGCTGGCCCCTGGCCGGTTTATTACGGAGAACAGAACGGATGGAGAAGCAGCGGTTGCGCGTCCGATGGGGTCACTTGCTGTGGCTTCGTTGATCCTGTGCCTCTTCCACATCGGACAGTTGGGCTAGACTGTTGCACAAGACTTAAGCCAAAGTCCCTTGATCCAAAGCCGTAAAGGAACATCCGGATCCAACGCTCCTGGATTGTCGCAAAACCCAATTTAACCCGATCGATTCCAAGTGAATACTTTATTTTAAGGGCTTTCGTTTTATTCGAGTTAGGCTATTTGCGAAAATCTCTGATAATACCTTTTGGAAAATGACAAGTGATAAAATATATTTTATCACACGTCGATTTAGTCGTTTAAATGATTAATTCGCGTTTTTAATGATAAATAGTTTAGTGAGAATCAATTGAAATGAATTTTTTAATCAGCTGCAAAGAGTGCACTATAGTTTCTTAAAAGTTATAATGGTTTTAAAACCTAATTTCGTCCTACTCAATGCTCGCAACTTTGTCGCGTACTTCTGCACGTTTGAGACTCGTCGTCGTCGTCGCGGGGGGAAAAAGTAGATATATATTTCCATCATGGCCACCGCTGATGAAGAAAGTGGTCGTGTGGTGCTCGAGAGGAACCATGAAAAGCAGATGTCGGGCTACAAGAGCTTATCGCAACAAAAAACCAGACCGCATACCATTTCGACTAACTTTCAGTATATGGACCACCCACCGTGTTCAACGTGGACGAGAGTATTTCAGAGTATTTTCTCGGTGTGCAGTTTATATTGATCGTCATCAGCAGTACAGTGCACAATTTTCTCTATTAATATTGTTACACATTTTGCGACTAATAGCAAAAGAATTATCACGAGTTGTTTCTTATACATATAATGTATTAAAAATATTTATTTTTCATCTCAATTGCAATTTAATATTTCTTCAATTATTCCAACGATCTACTGACTTATTGATTATAAATAAATTCATTTGAAACTCTAGTTCTTAATTATAATTGACTGTACAATATTATTCATGATAATATAAATTTTATCTTCCTGTCAATCTATTGGAAAGACATCTACAAAATATTCAGTTTTTTATCGATTATTTTCTAGTAATAATACAGAGATGATTTTTTTGTTCTTTATGCCCCGAAGCAAATCTGATTATTTTACTTTATTCCGCACAATTTTTTTGTACACTATGAAAGTTGTAACATTTATAATCCTCAAAGTTTTCAAGTTATGATGTAGACTTTAGAAAATGGTCATTATCATTACGTTATAGTGACTGTGAACGATAGGAGAGAACCAAAATGTGGAAAAACTTTTGTGCTTCATTGTCTTAAAGTTGCGTTAGATGTCATTACACCAAGGGTAATAACAAGTAGAATGTCAATGAAGCTAAACAAACTTATTTAACGTTGAAAAACACATAATTCCAGCGTGTCTTTCAGTATTTGGTGTAAAGCTGTGTAGCATATTTTAAAGTTCAAAAGCTCTCTCTAAGTTTCAAGTCGATGCCACGATTTTCCTGCAGAAGTATATTTTTTTTCTACTGGGATAGAATGAGGGCTCATTCAGGTGGTTTGGCCCTCTGTGTCTGCTCGTACAAACAGACGTGTATAAGGCGACGATGAAAACCCACACAGTTGGTGCGCGCTAGGAGCATGGTAGCGTCCGCGGCAGTTTCCATGTGCCCCGGAGTGTGCGGAAGTTAAACGAAGCCTTAATCCCGAGCAAATATCTCTTGGAATCAGCGATAGTTTAACTAACTCGCGAGAGCGCCTGAGGGCGAGAGATACTTGAAGCGCGAGAACGGATGAACGCGCGCGCGCAAAAGACAATTTATCGAAAACGCTGGTGAAGAAAAGAGTGGCGGCGATATCTTCATCTGATGTTCAAAGGACGAATAAAACCCGCATCTAAACTCTGTGTATTCGGCTATATATTCACGGAATGAGAGCCAAGTCGACGAGAGAAATGTCGAAGACGTTATAATGCTTGGGATTTTCTCATATACTTGTGTGCGAATCGTCCCAAAACTCAATTCACTGAAAATCGATATTGCATCTGGCCGATGAAGAAGTCTCGTAAAATTTCGATAGAAAATCCCTGGCTAGATCCCATTTCGTGTTGAAAGTGTCGAGGGAATTGAGAGGGATTGTGGCCCAAGGGATTTTATGCATTAAGTAGATGACGAATTTACGTATGTAAAAATAAGCTGTGAGAAAAATGTCAAATTTACATAGGAAAATATAATTCTTTTTTTTCCCCCTCTAGTGAAAATGGATTATAGATAATTGAATAAATAAAAAAATTACTTGAAAAAAATTTTTTTTTCCAAGCAAAATTATTGATTTAACTATACATCGAATTTTATTCTTCCGTTTAATTATTATAGAGAAGACTGAATGCAATTGAAAAATCAGTCAATAATAATAATATATAATTTTGATAAATATTCATGTAAAAAATAACACAACAATGCGTCAACACAAATGTTTTTTTTTTTTGTAATAACAAATATAGAATAGTTGGAATAAAATATTTACTGTTTTATTAATGCAATAATAAATATTTTTCAATAATAAATGATTGCCTACGAATAAAAAAAAATAATTTATTAAAAAGAACAAATCTTTTAATGCAAATGAACAGAGAACAAGCCTAAAGTTTTTTATCGATAAAAATATTACCAATTATTATATTTAAATTTTTTACAAAATCTATGGGAGAATATAGTGGTCAGAACTATTACGTCAAACCTGATAACTTAATTATTACTTTAAACGTAATCAATTGTAAGAATTTTAATATTTCAATTGATTTCAGTCTTTCCTACTGACCTTTATAACGCGGTTAATCGATAAAACATACCCATAACTATGGACAAACTATAGAACTTAAATAAACGCACAATATTTTACTGAAGCATATCATTACAACTTATATAGTTAATTGATTTTAAAAAGTATATATTATTTCGATTAAACCTTCGATTAAACATAAAAATAATTGTAGACCAGTTATATATTTATTTAAAGTCACTGAATAAAGCAGTGAAATTTCCCTTGTGTATAATTATTGTCGTAAATAATTAAAAATGATTAAGTTTATGCGAAAGAGGAAAAACGAATTTATGTTAAGTATTAAAAAATACTTGGCGTATAAAAAAAACCACACTAAATAATGAACAATTCATATACTTGTATTTTTTAAATTTATTCCTGCATAATTGTAGAGATTACAAGAATAGAGCAAGGGAGGGCATAAAAAATACATGACGCACGCGATAAAACAAGTGGAGAGGGAGTAAAGGACGTGTGTGCAGTACTATAGAGGATTGACGTACGTATTGCTACAAGTCGTAGTTGATCATTCAATAGGTCAATCATTTTTTTCCTCTGGATGCTCCAGATAAAAACGGTGTTACTGTCGCCATAAATCGCGCGTGGCTAGACGTGGTTTTCCCTCACGTGTGCGTCATACTCTTCATCGATTTACATCGGCTTTTATATTATTCCTATATATACTCGTGTTGGCAAGTAATAAAATTCTCTTCTTCCGGCAATATAATTCCCATTATACATATGAGGCATGTTGGGCGGGGCGACTGTGTGGATATACAAAATGACGTACTTTATGGAAAGCCAGAGAGCGATAAATTACTGATAGCATCAAGAGTCAGCTGTAGAGACAAATAATTATGTTAACGCGACTCTTAAGACTAATTTCCGTTATCGCGCCACGTTCCGGCGATCGGGAGATACACATGCAAGAAAGAATTTGGAATTCCGTGCATGCTTGGCTGCCTTTCAACATGAAATCAGAGGCCAACAAGCCGAGATAAAAGCCCTGATGGTGAGGACACGCGTCCTGCATCTCGTGGCGATCAATCGCAAGTCCGCTTGGACGCCTAATTGATAGCCTTTCCACCGAATTATCGTGAAATTTGGGCGCGCGCACGCGCCGAGTATCCCCCGCTAGGGTGATAACGACCTGACATCCGCGAGAGACGAGGAAATGTGTGCGCACACAGTATACGCTGCAGGCGCTATGAGGACTGTACTTGCGAAAGGGTGGTGTGCTATACGTCAAGACAATAAGTGCCATTAAGATAACGCCCGGGTGGATAACCTCGCCGAACCTTCGAGATCCCTCGTAATGGAGAATTCCATTTTACTCGAGAAGTTATTTTTGCCGAATCTCTAGCTTACTTTCACAGGGACAATCCAATCTCCGGATTGCCGAGACCAACCGAGAGGAAGAAAGAATCTGCGACGGTTAAGTATCATACTTTTGATAGAATTCGCGGGGAAAATATTATTTTATTTGTTTGTAGCGATGCGGCTAAATCTTTTTAGTTTTATGCTTTTCCTCCTGTATATACATGTAGCGCCTGGGATTTGTTTTAGGATGACATTGGTGTAGAGCAATTTACTATAAGGTGATGGGATTCAGTTAATCCGATCACGCCCAACAAAAAATTCCATTGTATATAGCAAAGGGGAAGGTGTTTAAAATGAATTTACAAACGAATTTCATCAGTACACTGAAATTTCATTTCTACACGTGGACGTTGGACTAGCGTTTGCAGCTTTGCGGAAAACTCGTTACACAGGATATCACGATCAACGTTTTCATTCAAAATATATTTTTATTACGGTGGCGCAAACAAAAAAAAAAACGTTTATTTTGTTTGTTTTTTTTTTTGCCTGATAGAGGTTTTTTTAAAAGTTGCTCAGAAATTTTTTAAGAGCCCTTAAAACATAATAAACTATGTTTTTTTTGCGATCCAAAAAATAGCCTTTTTTTGCGCCACCCTAACATATATATATTAATACTTAAACTCCTTTAAGGAGGTTGTTGCGCGATCTATAGTGTGATATAGGCCATTTACATGTTGAATGCAAAAGTAAAGACATCAGAACAAATAATTAGCTGCTAAAACTACATAAAATTCTGAACATTTTTTCATTAATAGTTGGCTTCATCCACCGTACCGATTGGAAAATATTCAAGCCTGAATTTTTGAGAATTCTCACGCGGTTTATATCTATATAGTGGAAATTGAGGTATTTCAACGCTCAGTATTAGCGTTACTAGACGGTCAAATCCATTAAAATTTGGCATGCAGGTTCCAAATATTGTTGTTCAGAAAATATGTAAATTTCAGTCGGATATCTTTACTTCGAGTTGCCGCAACAACCTCCTTAAACTAATCTAAGAAATTTTGCCACACTAAAATGTGCTTGCAAAATTTTTTTTCTATTTATTTTCAGATCTTTACAACAGCCGCATTTTAATTTAATCACACAGTCTTGATGGTTGACAGGGCGGCGAAAGGTTTATCGATCGATAAATGTCAGAGGCAGTGGATATTAATCCATATCGTGTGCGACTGGTGGAGTGAATGAAAGACCATGGTCATCGTGGATGAAGAGAGTGCTCACGGCTGGAGGAAGTGGCGCGACGTTAACGGCACGATAATTCGCGGTCGAATGGAAATCACGAGGGAGAGATAACGAGCGAAAGTGTCCTGTTACCTGTCGTTCTCGATGATAAAATGTCGAGAAGAAATCTTCAAGAGCACTGAACTCAGAGAGCACTTTGCAGACGATCAATCGCCAAAGATCCAAGCTGGCGGAGCATTGCGGATTAAAAGCCTAGTCGAGCATAAAGACAACATAGTCTCTAATAACTAATTCACTGCACTGTGTATGAAGATATTATTTTAAACGCCCGCCTAATCTGACCTGAACCGTGTGTTGATGATGCTATGTAAACGTTAAAATTAGCTGGGTAATGGCTCACGAAGTTGGCGGATGCACAGCAGGTTGGGCTGCGCCCGTCAGCGTGGCTTTTAATTACTTTTTAAAAGCCGAAACTTGGATTCCTTCCTCTTTCTACAACGGATCTCGTGCACACGCCCTGCTCGTTCGCATTCTACTTAGGAATGTTCAATATTAGTTTTCCCTATCAAGTTTCGAAGCAGATCATGCCCTGCTACACTCTGATACGCCGTGGGCTCGCCGGGCACTGGAGGAGGGGCCAACGCCAAATCCACTAACTACCTCACTCTATTGTACCGAAACTCGAGTAATTAACAGCACCCTAAAAGAAGCACTTATCCTTTAATAGTTTCCCTCATTGCCGTCTATCAGAGCGGAAAAAGTTGGGATTTTTGTCTTGAAACTTGTGTTGGTTTTTTTTTATTTTACTTTGTTTTGTGAAGGAACAAATGATAGGAGGAAGCCCCAGCAGTGGTCTGGACGTTTAACAAATGGCCAGAAGCGAGGACAATATACACATCTAAGGATACCAAGCCTTTGGTTGACTCGCCACTGCACAGGAATCCGTATTCAATTTAATTTACGTCAAACATTGGGGCAGGAAAAATTGGCTATCAGACAGCCACAGCGAGTGGTCGTGGAAAAAGCCGGTCATTGCGATAGCAATTGTAACTTGCAGATGGAGCAGTAGAGCGCGAGCTGAACAGGAAATTAAATAGATCAATAATAGTCGATAACAAGCGATATAAATAACTGACACTACGATGTTATTTTCTCAAACGGCGATATCGCGACGATTCTCAGCATGAGACGCGCGTCTAAATCATCCTACTTTGGAGTTGCTTAAGCTGCAGTGACTGGCAATGGTTCGATCGTTGCTTGATCTAGGTCGCTCCTTTGGAGACAACGACCTCCAGGGACGCCAGAGCCAAGCAAATGTCAAGCCAATTGTCTAAGACTGCTGGAATAAACGTTGTGCGCGTTCCATATTATACACATATATGCCTAATGGTTAAAGCGACAATGCCAACTATCTTGCGACTATTGACAATGTCCCTAACAAGCCTAATTACCCATCATTGTCGTTCGTGCAATCTCATACGATCGGGTTTGCAGATACAAACCTTCATGCGTTATATCAGTTTCGCATGCATGCAAAAGGGTGGCCGTCTGGGCAAAGTCGTCAAATTACATTGGAAACGATCACATCAAATAAATTTACCCTCAGTAATGACATTGCGCGTCCCCTCTTAGTCTTTGTAGGTCCTGACGTTGCTGAAAATTACCGGTGATTCAAGCTTGCATTATCCTCTATCTCCAGTTGGTTCAACCTCCTGTCGGGGATTGATCTGTTCTCACACCCTTCGCTCACATTCAAGAAGGGACGTCCCAATCAAATTTCATTGTTTCTAGACCGTTGAGTTTACTTCTTGATTTTCGGCTCTATCTTTGCTACATATTGCCCACGAGTTGGGTGAATGTACAATTTAATGAACCTTCATTATACTGTATGGCGGTTTCTATGGATTTTGCATTCAAAAGGCTCTGCAGTGAGAGTGCATTCATTGCGAGCAGTGGTGACGTGTCTTACATGGGTCATTTTACAGTAAATGCACATCGGGAGTGACCATTCATTTCTAGTGTGTCCAATAAGGCTTCCTTGGGTGCAATCAAGCTGTTTTGTTGTCACAGTTTCATATAGTATGAAACTTGAATTTGCATTTCTGCGCATTCTCAGACTAATTGAACTTGGAACAATCGTTGGACTACTGAATTTGATATTTATTGGTGACTTGTTGGATCAATATATGCATATATATAGGACTATCTTGTTCAACCTTGTATGACTTACTTTGCGTTTGCGATATTGGAATCGGGCCAAACCCGCCGGGAAATCCAGTGATTTCGTATCCCTCACATATGATGAGATTTCTTGAGTCTACTACCGACTTCCGAGACAGTCATCCGTTTTTTATTGCCGTGCCAGCAGGTGCAGCTAATGCAAAACCTATATTAGGATTAATTAGATATGTTTTTTTTAAAAAACCATTTTTGCTGATATCGTTTGTTTGTTTTTGTTGCAGAATGACACGATGCAAGTTGTTTGGCAGTACCACGTAGAAGAACCTGTCTCAGCTGCTGGAGTGCTTCCACCTCACGGTGCTGTTCGTGGCTCTCGACCTCTTTATCTTGTTCAACGAGACTCGCAGCCAAAGCGCACTCCTCGCAATCAAGAAATTCTGTCCACTATGAAAACATGGGACGTCTTGAATCAACAGGTAAAGAAAAAAAAGTCGAGTTCACATCGAGCGCAATTTAATTTCATTCTCTTATACTCTTGGCGTGTGTTTAATTAAAGCAAAAAAAAAAAAGCAATGTTTGTTTTTACGTGTTACGTTCTATCTCGCTGGGATTTTGCTCTCTAGTTCTCTATCTAAATTCACGAAAGCAACTTACGATGCAGAATAAAAGTAGAGTAAGCCAATCTTATACTGTCGCATGAGCTTTTTTTGCTCTCTCGCGCGCACTGTGACAGAGCTTTTACGACAAGCATCGTGACGCCAGTGATTCGCTACGCTAAGCGAATTGCAGAGTGTGTAGTCTCGCGTAATCTTTATGCGAAATCAGTAGTAAATCTTGCAAAGTATAGATGCTGCAATTATGCGGGAATTTTTAATGTAGCTATAGAGCAAATTGAGTCTTTGCTATCAGTGTTTATTACGTGCATTAAGTTGAATATATGCTGCAGTAATATTAATAACTGGCAACATATTTTCAAGTTGACCCTCTGAACATTTAATGTTTTCATCGTGCCTGCTTTATTGAAATAACATCCAGAGGGCAATGGAGTAAGTGAGTGAGAGAGAGATTCGCGAGTGCACGCCACTGATAATTGAATTCTAGCTTCGATATTTGGTTTTCCGGTGCCATGAACATCTCGTTGGGTACATGGATTCATTCGTTTTCAACCCCTCCAAAGCGACGACTCGGCCAATGAATGATATTTGTACGAGCATAGCCGCCAGTGATCACAAAATAGCCAGTCTGATCGACAAATAACGAATTTATATGAAAAACCTATTTTTCTTTGTTGTTTTTTTTTTACAAGTTCTTTTGTACTCTGTTTTATTCGATTTTCTGTCCATTGTCTCATGCAGAACATTTTTTTTATTCTGTTTCAGGTCAAATTGCCAATGGGACAGGACACACTTTTGTGGTGTCGAGTTATCGAAGTGCCCAGTATTACTCGCAAACATCATGTAATTCGGGTAAGTTGATAAAAAAATCTTATTACACATCCATTTTATTTTTTTAAATATAATATCAACAACAACAAAAAAGGTGTGCTCGATGGTTTTACAATGTATTTTTTTCTTCTATTTTTCATGTAAAATCACAAAGTTTTATAATCCATTTCCAGTTGGATCTAATACTGTGTGCGTGTGTGCGTCTGTCAAAGTTAAGGGAATACTTTAGAGTCATTGGCTACAGTTTCAGTTAGCTCCGTTACGAACGTCGGCAACTACTCTGATCGCGAACTCGATTGAACGTGACTGAACTACGCGATGAAATTGCATCGTGTTCTACGACTGTCTGGGAAATGCAAGAGAATGAACATCAACACGAGGTGCACGCAAAAGATCATAGAGCGAATGAGAGCGGTGATAAAATTTTATTCGTTGTGAAACGTCCAAATGCATTTTCCGGGTCGTGCTCTACAGTTATTTGGCCATTGGCGAGTTTTCATTTGTGCAGGAGAGAAAATCCATTGAGACCAACTTCAATATGATACACGACAATTTTTCTTCTTTCTCTGCGCAGTACCAACCGGTGATCCAGGCGGGCAATGAGCACTATCTCCATCACATGACACTCTACGAGTGTCGCGGAGAGGATAAAGACTTGGAAGAAGCAGCCAGAGCCAATGGCAGCGTGTGTTACGAGCCAAGTGCGCCTTCTCTGCAGTGCACGTCAATTGCGGCTACATGGAGTGTGGGCTCCGAGGTAAGACACACTTGATTGCAATCATCATTCACTATTAGTATTCTAAAGCTCCTTAGAACTCGAGCCTAGCTTTGCCACAAAGTCTAGCCGCGACTTTAAGCCTTTGTTGTTAAATTAAAACTAAAGAAACTTAAATAGCTGTCTAATAGTAGGATAGCTAGATAATCTAGAGTTTCGGGCTAATGCATATCAATGGCACCCTCAGCAACCACAAAACCCCGGGCAATTTTCCTCCCCTTCATTGCAAGATAAATTCACGTGACCATTTGAAATGTTTGTGGGTGGAAATGGATTTTGACAGCCGTTAAATTTTACTCCTCGAACGCCTGAGGCTAGAATTTTCCTACGCGCAAAATAAAACAGACAGCAGGATGTTAAGTTTCATGGTTAATTGTTTGTTTGCAGGGCTTCAATTATCCCTTGGAGGCGGGATACGCGCTGGATCCACAATCTGGCCCGCGGTATTACATGCTAGAGACTCACTATACAAATCCTAATCTGGACAGCTTTATCAGTGACAGTTCTGGGTTGAGATTGTTCTATACCGATCATTTGCGAAGCCACGACGCGGGCATTCTCAGTGTTGGCATCGATCCCAACTGGCGGCACATAATACCGCCAGGCCAGAAGGAGGTCGTGTCGGAAGGTCACTGCGTTGCCGGATGCACGGGTCAAACTATTCCCGATTCGGGTGTCAACATGTTTGCCGTGATCATGCACACGCATCAGCTGGGGAGGAAGGTCAGATTGAGGCAAATTCGCGACACCGAAGAGCTTCCTCCTATTGCTTCTGACACCAACTACAACTCTAACTATCAAGAGTATCGCAGACTCCAGAGACCCGTCAAAGTTTATCCGGTAAGTTGATTTATACACCAACTCGAACATTCTGTTAATTATTCGACAATAAACTTGAATTATTTTATATATTACTACTATATAAACGCTAGAACTACTTATTTTATAGAGTTTTTTTCTAACTAATAGTTTAAAACGACGCCAGGGAGCTGCTGATTTTTTTGGATATTTTTTTTAAACTCTATAGTAACTTTTAAGAATATATATCATTCGATTTGCATGTAAAAAAAATTGTGTTCTATTTAATTGCAGGGCGATCATTTAGTAGCAGAGTGTACTTACTCCTCCGAGTCGCGACACACAATAACACTTGGAGGGTTGACAACACGCGAAGAAACGTGCCTAGTCTCGGCGCTCTACTATCCACGTATTGAGCTGTCTCTCTGCTACTCGTTGCCGTCATTGCCGACGGTATTACAGAGCCTGGGAATCCAAAAACTCAAGCAGTAAGTTTATTTCAGACTACTTAACAGTACTTAAAGAATTATAGAAAGCGTATATAGCAATTTATAAACAAGTTCTCATAGCGCATTTCAAACTTAAACTTGTCCTTACCTCAATAAACTTCATTGCGAATAATGGGACAACGAGCGAGTATGCATAACGATGCCACACTGTGAGCATTCAGGTCATTCACCGCCGACCCACTGTCTCTCTCTCTCTCTCTCTTTCACGATCATTGTAAATTGCTTATTAACGACCCTCGTTATCCGCTAATACAGACGCGTAGCGTTGATTGGAATAAGCGGGTCATGCTAGTATAACAGTGTCCTCCGTGTCAATCTTGTTTGAGCAACTAGATTGTGGCTTGGGACCACCCGGAAAATATGTATCACACAAGCAGAGAAATTGAGCCGGGATTTTGTTTGTTTTCTAGGGGAGCTACGCCAGTTATTATTGAGGCACCCGCCCAACTGGCTGGAATGACATTGGAGGAACGTTTGACGCATTACGACTGGGAAAAGAGTTTTCAGAGTTTCCAAGAGGCAACTCACCGTGGAACATTCAAACCTCTCTGCTGGAATGGTCGCGGCGAGCTTTTACCAAACACTGACGTGCAGGAGGCTCATTATCCAAGGATTTTACGTCCGTACAAAGAGCCAGCGCAGGTTTGCGCCAAGAAGGTACCACGCAATAAGTTGTCTCGACTTCTCGGCGAGGACGGGGATTTGGGAGCTCCAGTTGATCCCGACAGCGATGAGGCTAATGCCGTTGAGCGGGGACAATTAGTGCGCAGTAAAGTGTCGCGAAGCAGTGAGGGTCCTGTTGCCGGAAGCTCGGGTGCAATGAGGGCACCCGTGTTTCTCATTGCTGCCATCATCATTGCCGTATTTAGATGAATATTGTCGGCATTATTCGCATGATTTCTTAGTGTTATTGCGCACACACAGTCTCACACGTTCTTCCAACGTGTTCAAAGTTATCAATATTAACCGTGACATTCAGTAATTTTACACACTCTCATGCAAATTACGTTGGGTATCGAATAATATTGTAAGAACTCGGTTTTTTTTTTTAGCGAATGAAATTACGGATGAATGCGTGAGGGTGTACTTTAATATGTCTTTTTATTCACGGTTTTATTTAGTATTTCATGGATATCTTTTAATTTGACGTGTTTTATTAGAAGTTTTATTGTCTCTTTGGGTTCTCGTTTTTTTTTTTATCGTCTTCGTATTAAGACGAAATATTTTTATTCTCAACTGATATTACTCAGGATTTTATACTCGGTTTAATCGTACACATTTTGCTGTGTGATTATTTAGACTTGGCAAATCGAGAAGGTATTCATGAAATATATTATGTATGGGTATACTGAAGCACGGTAGAATTATTTTTAAAGCTTCTCTCAGGGTAGCATGAGAGAAACGCAAAATGTTGGCTGTTTATGCGCCGTCAGGGATTCGGCCGGGCCGATGGCGATACCGCGGACGGGCTTTCCGCAAAAATGCAATTCATTCACGTTTAAGCTATTTGTTTTGTAAAACTTGCACGCAAGCACTACAGCCATGTAGATATTACGCTGACTCGGCGATTCACTAAGTATAACGGTATCGCATCGCACATTTTCCCTGCGCAAATCATGTATATTTTGTTAATTATATGATTATCGGTATATTCTTCGCTATTGTTCAAGCGCAGGTTGATTTTTCACGTTTAATTCACTCGGATTATCCTATAATTTCATTAAAAAAAAAATTCATCTAATAATACATAATCAATTTTACATGATTTATCGGACGTTTTAACTTAACCTACGCTTGCACCAAGCAGAATCTTGTAACATTTTGTACAGTTTATTAAATCTATAATAATTTTTTTAGTCGCGTACTCTATTTATAAGCGATTATTTATTTATTTTGTTTTTTTTTAATATTTCAAATATTTATATATAAATATATATAGAAAGAAAGATAAGAAAGTAATTTTAAAAAGTTGAAAAAATGTTTTTTTTTTTCGTGTTTATAATTTATTTACAGGTACGTTGTGCATGGTTCTCGTCTACTATCGTGTGCATTGGCATATTATACTAACAAATATCTTTGATAGATTTTTGCTTCAATATTTTTTACGCACAATTGTTCACACACGTTTGTAATATTGATACACGTATCTACTAATGCCTCATATACCTTTTTTCATTTTTTTCGAGTATGTTTTTTTTTTTTTTTTCGGAAAGAAATAATTCATATAAACGTTGAATAGTTGTGTTGTATTTTTTTGTGTTTAAGGCCTCCTCTCCACCTTTCTCAATATTAGAACGAACTGATAAACACACTGAATTTAAAGATAAAATCCAGAATTAAAAAAAAACTCTTATACCTGGCGACTATGACAAACATTTCTTCTAAAGCATAGCAAAACTTTCGTAGCCGACTATTCGATAAAATAATAAAAGTAACAGTAGCAAGCATATTTTACAATTTAATACGATAATTCGTAAATGTCATAGAGATCTATGTGTCGTAGTGCCGTAGGGCAGTGATTTGTGGAAAATTCAGATAAGAAAAAAAAAAAAGAAAAATTAATCTTAACAAAAACAATGGTACATTGGTCTTGTCGTCATATCGCCGTTGATGACACAATACTACTGCCAATATTGCTTCACGCTCCAGTCGATTTTATCGATAAATTGTCGTGAATACTGGCTTTGGATTCGATTAAAAATTGTTGCGAGACAAATCGCATCAAAGTTAACAGGTCTGCGTGTGTAATTAAATTATCAATTCGTTGTTATCGCACGACCCGCACGGATTTCCCATTTTCGGGAAAACACGAGAGGAGGGAAATGATAGAGATTCGTTTAGGGGTAACTAGCAATTGATTGGCCAGCGATAAAACTCAATTATGCTCATATACACGTCAGTGGTTGATAAGTTTGCACGAGGTAAAGAACAAGATTATTCACACACGGCCCGCGATCAAACATTTTCCGTTATAGAGTATAAAAAAAAAAAAAAAAAAACAAATTAAAGTGTCGATGCAGTAGCGCCAGAAAACCCTAAACTCGGTATTTTTTCTATTAAAAACATCTTGAAAATGACTGTGATTATCAACTCACGCATTGCCATGGATAAAACTGTGGAAAAAAATTTTTTTTTAACGTCTCAAATAATTTTAATCGTTTTTCAGATGTTGATAATGGGAAAAAAATGTTGTAAACCGTGCAAGGGGGTTTGCGACTGCCGGTGATATGATCATAACAATCAACAAATGTCGCGCGTTATCACTCGATTATAATAATGTAATAGTTAAGGGAAAAAAAAGAAAAATTAAGACGATATCATACTCGACGATCTGGCATGTTAGTTAATTTCTAACATGGCTCCCCACGGGATTAATCGTCTTAATCAGACTTTCGCAGACAATTGCACGTGTGTCTCAATGATTGTTGATTGATGCTGTGGCAAAGTTACGAGTGCTGACTCTGTATGTATTGTATGTAGACGTTTAGGAAACGCGAAGGATGATGGTATGCGCGTTTGCGCGCGCAGTATGTGTACATAGAGCCGGAGAATCCTGTATATAGCTTTAGATTTACGTAAGATTTAAATAGTCACAGGCTGACAGGCGATGACAGTCGATATCTAACTTGATTAGATAGGTGTATAAGAAAAAAATGAAAATGAATAGTGTCTCTTAGCGCTATTATTTACGTATACCGGCCGCCCTACCCTTCCAAGAGAGCTCTTAGATCTTTATACCTACCCGCCCAGTTTACATTTGACCTTCAATGGGGGAAAATTAACCGCTATCATCTACACTGTAACAAATTGTATTATATTTTATATATATAAATATGTAAATGTTTTTCTAAATTCATTGTCTACTATTTTTTTCCCTTTGATAATCATTATTTTTCTATTTCAGAACATTACTCGTATGTTTTAAGAGCCCTCTAAAAAAAATTCATGACGTAAAATACCTCACAAATTGGAGGAAATAAAAATTTTTAAGTTAATAGTTCCAAAAAGTCGTGCGAAAAAAGAAGAAAAAAATTTTTTTTTTTCACATTTTGATCATTTTTGTAAATTTCAAAATTTGTGAATGACCTCTAAAATTGCTTGTATGCCCCCTGATTTTTTTAGAAAGCTCTTAAAAACATTTTTTTAATAAAAAGCCTGAAAAACACGAATAGTCGGTTTTTTTGTACCACCTTACAAGGACATTTATAGCCAATCGTAGTTTTGATCTGATGCAGTTTTTGTCACGCTGCACAAGCTGATTAGTTCATGCGTATAAGAACTGCGTGCACAGTGCCACTTCAACGCACATGGTAAGGTTTAATGTGTGGCAGGACAATCGCGATGGTGCAGCACCAGCTCGTATACAAGCTTTCATTTGAGAATAAAAATAGAAGACACATGGGCGCTGATATCGATCGCACAGAGGAACCACTTCTGCTGCATTATAGTCGACTATCTTACTTTCTAAGCTAACAAGCTGCGCGATTGCATCTGCTGAAAAGTTCCAGTGGCCGATTAATAGTCGGAAAATAGAAGATGCGATTAAGAACCGTCCGTCAATCGGACGAAAAAAACTTTTTCTTTATACTTAGATCCATTTTTAGTGCTATTTTTAAGCTGACTTGAAGACGATTAATGCACGTTTGAGCTGCCAAATAATAATGCATTACTCGACTAACTAGATGGAGTGTTTGCTGAGGTATTCTTCAACTTGATAATTCATTCATAAAACTACGACAAGCAATTAAAGTTGCTCGAATGAGATGCAGCAAAGTATACGTGTATGACAGGCATTATTTCAGAAACAATATATATCATGACTATAGCTTGCAAGATATTTTCAGTCATTTTGTATTGCTAATGGGTTTATTCGTGGCTGCACTTAAAACTCATTTCCAACGACAACAAACTTTTAATTTCTATTACCAACAACTTTCGCAATTGATAATTTTTGCTTTCTCAAGTTTAATTTATATCCCCCTACTGCAAAAATATATAAAATTTAATAATTATCATTGGTTTAATGAATTTTTCTTTCTTTCTCTTGAAATTGTACGAATTAATTTTAAATATATTATACTCCCAGTAATTAATCAGTTTATTTTTCACACTGATGATAAATGTGGCTGCAGTATATGCCTGTGCATCGGTCGAATGCATCAGCGTTGAATATTCGATCGCTTGTGCGCTGCAGGATCGTCGATCTTCGACGAATTGCACGCTCGAATTTCATCCGGCCGCGCGACGTTGGATGGATTACGCAGATATAAATCCCAGAGTCCGCATGAAAATCACTGAATATAATTTGTTTACGGGCCTGTTCGTATTTCACAGAGAGTCTCGCCTCGATGAAAATTTATTACCAACGCCATATTTCTGTCACACGTTGGACTCCTGAAAATTTTGCATCGTCAGTCATGCCCGAATGAACCACGATGTTTGATTACCCAACTTACTTTTTTTTATATACACTGTACTGGTAGTTTTATCAAAGTTTCTTCTTATTTTTAACTCCAACATTTTTGTTTATACACTTAAAAATATTTAGAGAGTTTTTTTTTTGTTATTAACTGTAATCTCAGTTGTTACTTAATTTTTGTTAGTAAATTTTTACCGTTACTAAATCTCGGAAAATCCAGCAATTTATTATCTGTCAACGCAATGAACCACACTGAACGTCACTGAAAATTAACAGCAAACAGAGAAAGAAAATGACATTGGTACGCGTGAATGTGTGTATTTTGTTTGGCGAAGCCGTGCTGTGCACAACCATGAATTAAAACATAAATTTCAATCAGCCAGATAGAGGCATTATGCTTCATCTCAACTGAAGAGCAGGGGGAGGATTCACGTTACATCAAGTCCATTTCAAATTGAGGCAACTCCAGATATATGTTAACTAATTCCCAGCTCCGGAAACTGCTGGATTGCTGGTTGGTTGAACGATGCGCATTTGTGTCGGGGAAATATACTATTCAATTTTGCAATTCATTATCGATAATAAATTGGATACAACATTAGTATATACAAGAATGGATGGTTCAACTGTTACACACACTCTGGGATCGGTAGTTTTTCGTTAATAATTGAAATAAGCTTCGCATTCAGAGGTGTGCAAAATTCATAAAAACAGTTGGAAACATTCTTAAAAAGTTTAGAAATTCTCAAATATCGTTAAAATGACGAGAAATATATGTAAATCAACGACTGATGACAATTATAATGAAATAAAATGTTTAATCAGTTCATTTTCACCATCTCTGTGCCTTTAACTAAAGTAACTACGTACAAGGAGCGACAGCAGATAGCCTGGAGGTTTGCGCTTTGGGAAATAGTCGATTCAATCAGCTTTTTATTGTTCAAAAGTGCTGGCCGCGATACTTGTGCACGCAAACGTCAACGAAAGACTTTTAATCTTGACACCGGAAAATTGGCACTGGAAATTTCATTTTAATTATAAACTTTGACCACTGTTTAAACAATTAAACTATCTAATTAAATTCGCAATTTCTAGATTTTTAAGCTATGAATAAAATTACTTGCTTTTTTTTTTTTAAGCGAAAAGAATATAATCCGCAGAACCACTGCGATGAATTTATGATTTTATTCAAGGTAATACCTATACGAAATTGTTGAATTACTGCTTGAATTACCTAGAATTTTGTTTAGCCGGTCATTAGAACGTGTACAGCTATGTATGGATTACTCACTAAAATACCTAATTCATCTCTACTTTAAAGCTATACAGAGTTGTTATTTTAATTTCAAGATGTAAACCTCAGCTTCTGACAATTATTCTAAAACCCGGTCTGGTGTAAAAACTTGTTAAAGCCATTATCAGTAACGCTGATTTTCATACCATGTAATTAATCCTACTAGAATTCACATATATATATCTCCGGTAAATTATTTCAAATGAAACGTATTTATTTATGCACGCTGTATCTGTATGTACTGAAGCATTTTAGTAATGCACCGTGTAAATTCATTACTTTGCAGATTATACGAAAATTCCCAGGCTTTTGTTTATATTCACAGAGTATAATAATCACCGTAAACAGAGACATACTTGATTTATAATTAATTACACAGTGAAATCCGCGTGTGAGTTTGTTTAAAGGGGCAAAATTGAAAATGTTCCACTATATATATAGCTCGTGACAACTCGGTGTCGATTCGCCTGTCCAACTGCAACGCAAACTAGTTTCTGCCAACGGAAACGAGGCCGTGATGAATGGACGATTCGCCCAGCTATTTCACAAAGTTTTCACGCTGCTCCAAGAGTTAATACTCTACCATCATGAAAATATCACTGATCGAGGTCAGTTGGCGAGAAGCGGAAATTTTTCTCATGCACTATAAAGTTGTAGCACTCTTAACGAGCTCATGTATTCATTTAGTCGCTTCAGAGACGATCTTTAGCCAGCCGATGCTCTCCAAGTTTTTATTAAAACCCGGCAGAGAGGTTAACAGGAGTCTTGACCCGACGCGTGGCTCTTTATTCTGGTGATAAAGGGCGCACCGAGTAATATATATCAAGGGGACGATCAGACGTGCCTAGACGACTTGGGAGAATGAGAAAAGTTAAGTGCAGGGTGATTTGCAAATTCCATCATCTTTCGCTCCCTTGATGAAACTTAATGATATTCGCCCTTGTAATTGCAGTTTCTAAAAAAATCCTTTCTCAGTATTCACCCTCACTAATGCAAAGCTCGTGGTCAACAATTGTCAACAGTAAAATTAATTAGCTGTCAGATCTTTATGTCTGTCATTCTCGAGCATAATTAAAAATTATAAAATAATTATTATCTAATAAAATTTGTATTTAAGCTTGGAAATTGTTATTAGAACTGTTATTCTGCAGTTTTACCTGTATCTAGCGATGGAAGTGTAGTTTTTCTTCGGAAAATCGTTAATTTGTTGAGAATACTTCGTCATGCTGCAATGGACGACTTGGGATCGCTGTGACAAACCAGAACAAGAGATTAATTGGTGATTTTGGTGACATTACTGACAATATAGTCTTGTAAAAAATTTATAATCATCGTGTTAAAATGATATTCAACGATTAAACGTGTGACCTACAAGTTGGAGAAGAGTTAAACAAAAAATTGAGAGGTTTTAAAGCTCCAAATGTATGGAGAGACACCTTGACAGACAAATATGGACATTGACCTTATTTTCTCATCATGAGACGATCAATTTTTAGACTGGGAGTTTAAAAATATGGACTTAATAATGCAGACGTAGTTGTAAGTATGAATAAAGTGAAATTAAAGTCCGAACTTGTTGATGAATGAGAAAAAAATTACCTCGTGTTTTTCAACTGAATGGATATACATAGTGTCAGTTGATTGATGTCAAAAATTAATATTTCTATATAATTGTTGCAGCAGTGCACTGCAGAAAATTCAGGAATACATCCAAAAATGTATTTATTTCCAGAAATCTGGGCAAATGCCCATTGTCGAGAGACATCGCCACCCAGTGAGAGGTTATACTGACAGATACCAAGGCTAATAAGATCAAAAAATTCACATTAATAATCTAACAAAGAGTGGCAGAACAAATTTAGTAGGAATAGAATATTTACCGCGAATGACCCACCGGGTTTACTCACTAGATGACTTACAGATGACAGATGTCAACAAACAACTTTGCAAGGAGGCCTCATCGTCGCAGTCAAGCATAAACAAAGCGAGATGCGAGATGGATAACTGCGTTGTAACTACAATTTTCGATGGAAATATATTGAAAATTACTTAGCCTACAATTATGTACGTGTGCACAGATTTTTTTTTAAACAAATCTATTTTTGGACAACAAGATATCCAATACTAATATATATTTAGTTGAAAAATATTAATAATTTTATTAGAAAAATTATTTAAAAAATTGACCAATCATATGACGGCATTCAAGGTTGCCATCGTAGCGCCGCTGTGCGGCCGCGGCGACAGTTCACGTCATACTTCGGTGTAGAATACGCGTTGAAAATATCGGCTCGTGGATTTTCGACAAATTTTCGGTAATTTAAAGTGATAACAAATCGAATAACCACAGCATAATTGTGCCAAAAGGTCGGTGATATTCCTAGCTATAAGATATATATGAGTGCGAGCGAGAAATAAGTGTATAAAGACAAGGGACAAAAGTGATCTCATCACGTCCAAGGACAAATGCTGAGTTTTCATTAGGCAAAAAAAATGCTCTTATTCGCATTGCTCCATAGATAAAAATGTAGTAAAACAAATTTTCTGACTATTTCCAAATTTGTGGAGCGTATAAATTAAAAATATAAGGCCAAAACTCGAAATTTGTGAGCCGTGGTAAATGTGTGTGTATGTGTGTATCGGTGAGCGTCGGATGTTTGCCGCGCATGCGTCGCCGCCATTTCGCTTTCTCTGTTCTCCCTTCAGTCCAGTGTGAAAAATTAGAGACGTTGACTTGGCTCGTGGTTTTTCGACAATTTTTCCGAAATTTGCGGTGATGAACAGTTAAATAAACGCTGTGTAATTGTAAAAAAAGACGATTGGTACTGTCAGCTATCGAAATATGTGCGTGTGAGCAAGGAATGAGTGCTGGGACGAGTGACAAAAACCGTCAGAAGTATGCCCATTATTCTGAGAGTCATTGACCGTGACGATGAACCCCAATAGTGTATGCAGTTGATTGCTGTGAGTATTTTTTGGCCGTAATAAAATCAAAACGTCTCGAGTATGGTGTTGTGTCGGTCGATGTAATAGAAAAGGTGACGTAAGACATAGATGAGAACATTGACTGATTATCAGTGAAATTGAGACAGAAAAAAACAATTAAATTGTGGTGATTGTGGTGTTTAGTGTTTGTTTAAGCGGGAGTGCGCGCGCAAATTGTGTTCAAACGTCTTCCAGTGAGTAAATTCGTGGGTTCAACGTTTTAACATTCGAAGTAAGTGTCCTATTCTGTGGTTCAGTGTTCTGTGGTTCCTGAAGTGTTCACCGATGCAACGACCATGGGAACGAGTCATCGATATCTACATTCAGCCGAAAGAAACAAGGTAATTTTTTTTTTCATTTATCAATTTATAAACAATATGTTTGGACTTGAAATTTACCTCAATTTTTTCATTTTTGCTTGCAGGTATGTGTATATGATAGCATCCACCCTTTTAGACTCGATAAGTCTATGAATTGAACGTGTTATGAGGATGAAATAAAGGTAAATGTTCTTACCTTTCTCTCACGGTGTTTATGTATGCTCTAAAGCATCTCAATTTTCGTCTTCAGCGTTTTAAAAATTCTCGCGTTTTACTACGTGTGCTGGCAATTTCTCCATTGCCACATTTAATTGCCAGAATATTAATGGCAAGAAAATTATTAATTCATTGAGGGATTGTAATATTTTTTAATCTCATCGCCACCCAGTGAGAGGTTATACTGACAGATACCAAGGCTAATAAGATCAAAAAATTCACATTAATAATCTAACAAAGAGTGGCAGAACAAATTTAGTAGGAATAGAATATTTACCGCGAATGACCCACCGGGTTTACTCACTAGATGACTTACAGATGACAGATGTCAACAAACAACTTTGCAAGGAGGCCTCATCGTCGCAGTCAAGCATAAACAAAGCGAGATGCGAGATGGATAACTGCGTTGTAACTACAATTTTCGATGGAAATATATTGAAAATTACTTAGCCTACAATTATGTACGTGTGCACAGATTTTTTTTTAAACAAATCTATTTTTGGACAACAAGATATCCAATACTAATATATATTTAGTTGAAAAATATTAATAATTTTATTAGAAAAATTATTTAAAAAATTGACCAATCATATGACGGCATTCAAGGTTGCCATCGTAGCGCCGCTGTGCGGCCGCGGCGACAGTTCACGTCATACTTCGGTGTAGAATACGCGTTGAAAATATCGGCTCGTGGATTTTCGACAAATTTTCGGTAATTTAAAGTGATAACAAATCGAATAACCACAGCATAATTGTGCCAAAAGGTCGGTGATATTCCTAGCTATAAGATATATATGAGTGCGAGCGAGAAATAAGTGTATAAAGACAAGGGACAAAAGTGATCTCATCACGTCCAAGGACAAATGCTGAGTTTTCATTAGGCAAAAAAAATGCTCTTATTCGCATTGCTCCATAGATAAAAATGTAGTAAAACAAATTTTCTGACTATTTCCAAATTTGTGGAGCGTATAAATTAAAAATATAAGGCCAAAACTCGAAATTTGTGAGCCGTGGTAAATGTGTGTGTATGTGTGTATCGGTGAGCGTCGGATGTTTGCCGCGCATGCGTCGCCGCCATTTCGCTTTCTCTGTTCTCCCTTCAGTCCAGTGTGAAAAATTAGAGACGTTGACTTGGCTCGTGGTTTTTCGACAATTTTTCCGAAATTTGCGGTGATGAACAGTTAAATAAACGCTGTGTAATTGTAAAAAAAGACGATTGGTACTGTCAGCTATCGAAATATGTGCGTGTGAGCAAGGAATGAGTGCTGGGACGAGTGACAAAAACCGTCAGAAGTATGCCCATTATTCTGAGAGTCATTGACCGTGACGATGAACCCCAATAGTGTATGCAGTTGATTGCTGTGAGTATTTTTTGGCCGTAATAAAATCAAAACGTCTCGAGTATGGTGTTGTGTCGGTCGATGTAATAGAAAAGGTGACGTAAGACATAGATGAGAACATTGACTGATTATCAGTGAAATTGAGACAGAAAAAAACAATTAAATTGTGGTGATTGTGGTGTTTAGTGTTTGTTTAAGCGGGAGTGCGCGCGCAAATTGTGTTCAAACGTCTTCCAGTGAGTAAATTCGTGGGTTCAACGTTTTAACATTCGAAGTAAGTGTCCTATTCTGTGGTTCAGTGTTCTGTGGTTCCTGAAGTGTTCACCGATGCAACGACCATGGGAACGAGTCATCGATATCTACATTCAGCCGAAAGAAACAAGGTAATTTTTTTTTTCATTTATCAATTTATAAACAATATGTTTGGACTTGAAATTTACCTCAATTTTTTCATTTTTGCTTGCAGGTATGTGTATATGATAGCATCCACCCTTTTAGACTCGATAAGTCTATGAATTGAACGTGTTATGAGGATGAAATAAAGGTAAATGTTCTTACCTTTCTCTCACGGTGTTTATGTATGCTCTAAAGCATCTCAATTTTCGTCTTCAGCGTTTTAAAAATTCTCGCGTTTTACTACGTGTGCTGGCAATTTCTCCATTGCCACATTTAATTGCCAGAATATTAATGGCAAGAAAATTATTAATTCATTGAGGGATTGTAATATTTTTTAATCAAAAAAACAATAATTTCTCGTCATTTCAATTTAAACAATTTTTTTGTCTTAAAATTCTGCATTGTTTTTGGAATTTTCCTTTGAATAAATGTTGGCCTCACGAGATGGGAAATTTTACAGTGAATTGAGTCAACTTTCGTTATTGTGGGAGATAAAAAAAATTATATTTATGGAATTTTCAATCACTCAATAGCTTGATAGTGCCCTGCAGCCGCGTTGGGTTTCAAGATAGGATATATGCAGACTCCTTTATTCAATCTGATCGATTTCTCCGCGTTATTCGCCATCGAGAGGCCACTTTACCTTTCTTGCTGCACGGTTAAGACTCACAAGGACGCACGGAAGTGCCCTTGGGAGGTGCAGCAAGCTCGCGCTCTCAGTCAGATTTCGCACAGATCTGCGACTCTAGTTTCAATTCTTATTCTCTCTCTTTTTCGTTATTCAGTTGGGTTTTTTTGGGTTTGCTGGCCATGTAGAGATATATGCGCACAGCCCAGAAGCTAGAAAGACGTCTTGAATAGCCTCCAACGACTATTACTCCTTTCTTCGTTCTCTCGCAGAGCCTTTTAGCCTCTGCAGAGACCACTTGACTTCTCCTGCCCCCTTTCTATGTGTATACCTGTAGTCACCTTGCTATACTGACCTCATTCCCGCCGGCTATTTCGCCGAAACCCGAGTTTGCTGCCCGAACGAAATTTCGTTGTTCGTTAGAATTACGTTTTCGGGTGTATATAGCTGTGGAAACATGGAGGAGGAGTTAACGATACAGCCTTGTAATTGCTCGTGAGAACTATACTAAGCTACCGTGCACAGGAATTTTTAAATTAATTTTATGCAAGTATTTTTCAAACGATTATTATCCTATTGATTTAAGAGGTGCTTCTTTATTGTCTGAATGCCCAGAAGGCATCGTCATATTTTGGTTTGATGGTTTTCTTGTAAATTAATTATCTAACCAGACTGCAAGAATTTAGATTTTTTTTTTTTCTAACGTGGGATTAATTTTTCCACTATTTGACTAATTTTCTCACTGCATGAAAAAGTTAAATTCCATTTAAAAAATACCGGCAATATAATAATTCGATGGTTTTTCAAAAAATATTTAATTAATATCGACTTTTAAATCGACTGCAATTTTTTTGTCACCGTGGATTCTTTTAAAGCGGGATATATGCTTTCAAAGAGATGGAAAAAAATTTTTTTTGCATTTGTTTTTTCCGAAGTTATTAAAATAAATAAATAAAAACTGATGAGAGAGGATGATGTGACATGATTTCATATCCGTCGTTTTCGAGTGATACCGGTAAAATAAAAAATTTCCATCTACCATTTCGAGTTGATATGACCTTGTAAATGATATTATTTATTTACAAATATGGACTTTGTGCATCAGAGTATACAACTAATACCTTCATATATTGCAATCAATCCCATAAATAATATTAACACGAATTTAAATCAATTTATAAATTTATAAATTTGTTTCCCAGCGCAATAAAACTTCAAAGTAAATTTTTCTACTCATGTTCGAAATTCGTAAATTGTACCAATTAAAATTTTCATATCCACCTGAAAAAATTTTAAATGCATTAGATATTCATCAATCGAAATAATTTTTATTTTTCTCTCTTGTGAATAACTAATTTTTTGAATATATCATTAAAAATATAACTTTTTTCATTTATAAAACCTTAGGAAAAATATATCGGTGATTTCGTCGAGCATAAATCCCCAGGAAATTGTCGTCATTATTAACAGTTAGTAGAGAGACTATGTATAGACATATTTTATTTGCAAAAAAAGGGCACGTTAATGGCGTTTCCAGTTACAAGAGTGATAGGTAAATGCAATTAGTCGCTTTCGTCGGCAAAAATACTTAGATTAGTATTTTAAACATCATTTAAACGTATAAAAAATCCATAAATGCATTTAAAAAATTAATTTAAAGGTATTTTTATCTTTAAAAAAGTATTAAAAAGCTATAAATAATTTTTTCAGCGTTAAATTAATAGATTAAACGTTTTTTTTTACTAAATTTAGGTCAGTATTTTATCCATCAGGAAGTTTTTTTTAGATAATTCTCTTGATTTTAGGTCATCAATTGAACTTATTACCATTCTATATTTTCTGTGCCATACTGTCTCTAATAATATATCGAAAACTTTTTTTTGTCGTAATATGCGGATACGTTTATGAGCATAAATATAAATGCAGATATACATAAACATGCAGGTGGATAGATTATAGCGTGACGAGATATAACACACAATCGATTCTCCACGACCGGTTTCTATGATTCGGATAATCCCGACAGGATGGGCGCGCGTAGACAGCAGTATATTTATTTAGTCTATAACGGAAATTGTTTTATACCCCCGTGTCTTGACTGATGTGGCGCAGGACTACATATATCCGCAGCTATATGTCGGAAAACAACTTTCTTTCGTTTGTGCTACTTGCTTCGGTTAGTCCACTATTTTCTTCCGTTTCTGTGTGCTTTCGACTCGCCACGGGGCGGTTTTGCCGACAACAAATGGCCGACGGACACGATTTGCGTGACTTGCACTGGCATACTCGGGCCTACTGGTCTTTCAGAGTGTGTGTGGAGCAATGTTTTAGGATAGAGGTGTTTTATCATCGACCAAAAGCTCACTGCACACTGCAGTGAATTTAGACAATTAAATCAATATATTTATTATTAAAAATTATTAATAAATTATTTAAATAATTCAAATTTAAAGAGAATTTTTTTTTTAATGATCTGAATATAGTAAATATTTTTTCAATATGCTGAGAGGGATTTTTTTTTTTTTTGTGATAAACGTTGTACGACGTGTTAATTATTTTTTTCTGTCGTTTTCCTTATTTCTTTTTTTTTCTTTGGCTTGTATTTTACTGGAGCGTACAACCAATAGCAGGATTAACGGAAACGACAGTGCTCTGCATAACTGTACTGGCAATTGAATTGTTTTACGATAATTCGAGGTTAAGCTTAGCTTCTTCGCGATATACATTTATCTTTTTTCGCGATTAAATCGCTCGCTCTGTTATAGTTTGCCCATAAATATGGAATAATATCTTTCAAAATACTCTCAAATAATTCAGTAATCTTTTTGCCCTGCTGAGTGAGTTTTTTATTTATCAAAATAATTTATTTCATTCTATAGATGGTTAAAAAATTGACCAAAGTATTTTTTTAATGTAGTTATGTGAAAATTATCGAGTGAAAAAATTTATATATTCTTATTTTTATATATTTATCTCTTCCAGTGTTTGTGGATGGTTAAAAAAAATGTTTTTTTACGACGAAAAAAACAGAAATACTCAATTTGACGGTAGAAAAATTAAATATATCGATTTTTTTAAAAGACTAAAAAACTAGATTACTGTTATCGATCGTTGCAGAACTTGAATTAAGTCTCTGGCCACGTATTCACCTGCTGAAAGTAACTTTATGTCTATATAACCCGGAAAAAAAATCAAGTCTTCTTACCTGAAACTCACCGCGCGCTGTATATCACGCTGAGATAAAACTTTATAGCCCGTGTGATAAGCAGAAAATTGTGAGCCCCACACACTACGTCAATGTGGAGGGGAGTATTAAACTCTATATAAAGATATACTTCTTTCGCCAAGTATCCAAATTCAAAGTTTATATTAAATATTTTTAAGTATCACGGTGGTTGAAAAATTCAGTTTTATATTTTATATACTTGAACTACAATATTTTTTTTTCACTACTTTTTAAATATAAAAAATTTAGTGTTAAAATTTTCACGATCTAATATACAATTAATTAGTGTTAAAAAAAAAATATTTACAAAGTTGCGGGAAAAGTGTTAGAAGAATATAAGTATGAGACTGCTACATAATACACTGTTTTGTGGTTACTTCACGTGTTTGATGATGATGAGAACTTTTTATCTACCAACAGCAAAACGACTTTGTTTTTTTACTCTGCCTGCATGAGAAAAAGTTTCTTGAAATAACAAAAAAAAAAAAAAAAGTTCAAGAGCAACTGTGTAATTATCTCTTTATTCTTGAGCACAGCGAAGACCAACTCTCTGATGGTGCGTCCTTTTAATTTAAGAAACTGAGCCCATCACCGCTGGGAATATGATTGTTATACTCGAGCGAAAGCACAGCGCCATGGCAAACGGCCAATTTCCGCAACTTACTTACACGCTGGTCGTAATAGTTTTCCGGCGATCTCGGGTTTTGTTGTCGGAAGTAAATGCAGTCTTCTGTCGTTTTACGTTGCTGCAGGTATATGTAGGTCATGAGGCACACAGTGATGCATCACTGGGAAAATGCTCATCATTGATTTTCTGCCACTCGTTGACATTTTTACGGTTAAATAAAATTACTGCTTGCTAAAAAAAAAATCAATAAACTTTATACACAATATTATAGCTTGGATCTCTTAAAAAATTCTCGCTAAATTGACTAAAAACATGGAATTACAAAATCTCTGTTAAAAAAAAATCAATTCAATGTTTATTTTTTAAACATAAAAAATTTTTTCACTGCTGAAATTATAGAAAAAAAGGGATTAAATTTATTATTATTATTTAATTGAAACGTTTTTTTCAGTAGAATAATCGGGGTTTAGCATCAAAATAAAGTTTTTATATTATAGTTTACAAATTACAGTTTTTTTATGAGTGGAATGACATAGTTATCAAAAGAGGCAGTGGATATAGTACTTATATATTTACCAAGACAAATTATATGCGATTCCCTACGGCAAATATTCGCGTGCTTCTGGTATTATTTTTTCTAAAAAAATTTACTCTATGTCGTTGTTGACAAGTTCCACCCATTTTATCAGGGCTTTTGTGCTCCGTGAAAATCTCATTATCTTAGGAAAATTGTTACGTGAGTAACTTTCAACCAGACTATTATAATGATCAAGTTTGCCTGCAGCTCGATCGTGTGCAGCGGTATACTTTCAACGATCGAGAGAGTGAAAATAGTCGCGGGAAAGTGATGTACATGCGGGAATAACTTGATTTTCGCTGAAGGGACGTCTCTCTCAGCGTATATCGCTTCTGAGTTTTTCTATGCAAATATGTATTGAAAATCGACACGTTGGCCTCGCCCTGCGGACGCGTCAGAAAAAATTGAGAGGAAATTATTTATGCCCACGTCATATAGGTTCATTCCTTTGTCGACATAATCGCTCATTGTGAGTCAAAGATGACTTCGATCGATAAAATTAATTCTGTCGTTTAATTATCGAACCATGAAACAGGATGGGCGGAAGGATGTATTTTTTTTTCACCCCAATTACCGTATCTGAAGCCTTAGCGTTGCATCAATTGATTCATTTGGTTTTTTCTCGTTGCGTGTCGCGATCAATCTGTCCAATTAACAACTCGTCCGACCTGCTGGTAAAGTTTTCGCTAAAAACCTTCCTCTCAACTTGTATATAACTAATATTATCCGTCTAACACAAAAGTTTGTTAATTAATTTTTTATTCAGGCTATGTATTTTTTATATTTTAGGGTTTTTAATTTTCGTAAAAAAGCATAGGGTAAAGATATAGACTTTTTATAAAATGTCACGATTTGAATAAATGAATTTTTCATTTTTTTTTTTTTTTTTCCTAAAACGACTTAACTACACATAAAGTTATCAAGTTTTGTTGTTTATTACGCGAAATGTTATGATATTGTAAAGTCATCGAGCCGCGACGTTAGCAGCAGCAGCCTCTGAAATACTTTGATGTAAACTAAAAGTTTAACGTTCTGAGAGAGATGAGACGGGTTATGAATGTTAACGAAGCCCTCGAAAATTAGAGATGCTGCAGAGTAGATTATCGTGAGAGTAATCTGATGTTTAATCTGTTGGCTTCATTGAAGTTAATCTTCTTTATGTCCGTTGCAGGGCTTGTCGAGATGTCGATCAAATATTAAATGATTACCGTGTCATCGTCGCAGGTTTTTAAAAGTATATCAGTGAACCTTTGCTAAATTGTAATCAAGCCACGCGATCTCTCATGTAATATATTTATTAGTAAGACTCATTAGGGGTGTGCATAACGTATATAAGTGCGCTTTCTCACCTCTAACGCGTTATTAGAGCAGAAAGACTCGCGACCTCGAGAAAGAGATCTCAAGCGTAATACGACACGAACGCTGTATATGTTAGTTTTCCTATGTACATTCAAGACGTTTCAAGACGTTCGGGGTTTCCATATATAACTTTCTGCGTTGCTTTCTTTGGGCCTTTGAGTCATAGCGAATGTGTGTGCGAGCGAAGCAAGGTCGTGCTTACATGAACCTCGTGAACTTCAAAGGTTGTGCGCAAAGTACTTGGCGGCATCGAATAATTTAACGGTCGCGGATCGTAGCACGTACGAGACATTTCGATAAAAGTTGCATGTCACATGCAACATAGATTGTTGGGACGCGTTTGTGGACTGCGATAAAGCTGCATTCACGAGGGAAAAAGTAACCAATGATAATGCTAAAAGACTGACAACTGTCTTGCCTACAAATATATATTACTGATGCTTGGTTTTTCAAATTTTCAACGAGTTTAAGCGTAATCTACATCCCTCAAAAATACTACTTCGTTGTAAAAAAATAGGCATTAGAGATTTTAATGGAAAGGTCGTCGTTGACTTTTAAATGTATTTAAAGAAAAATTGGGATAAAAAAATATTTGGCGAGATAATTCAAATTCAAATTCGTAATATTGATACAAATTTCTTCAGAGATTAAGGCAGGCGGTCCAGAATTTCTCTTTTATTTCTTTTGCCTTTTTTCTCGTTAATACATCGTAGGTAAATAAATTAATTATTGACATGAGACACAATGAATTTATTTATAGTTGATTGACGGTTAACATCTTGTCAAGTAGAATCGATTGTTTCACAAACAATCTGTATATGTATAAGCAGCATGACGTGGTTACGATTAATAACAGAACGCTAGTGCATCATATAATGCGCGAGTTGCATGTCACTGCAGAACGCGACGTGCAAGTAACGTTCAATGTCGATGGGCATCCGCTGTGTCGCATTATCTGCAGACAAGTGAGCTCAAACTTTGTAACAATACCTCAAGCCGGAGGGAATTTTTTTTTTTGTTACTTTTCTAAATGAATAGGATGAAAAAATTGCTATATTGAGGTATGCGAGGGAGCTTTGTCTGGGGAAAAATGTTGACAATTGTTCTCTGATTATTGTTCATGAGAATAATATCTACTCTCTGGTGCTTGGTCACAAATGATTTCATAATAAGCTGCGGGATAGCATAGCTGAGTCTGTCATTAATGAGACAACAATTATGTAAGTCAGGACAAAAGAAGAATTCACGAGAATAACGAAAGATGAGAGCAGAAGCTTCTCTGTTAAACAGTTTAGGCCATGTTTTAAGAGACACTCTGTATATCGCAAGTAATTTACTGCCTCGACAAACTTTTGAAAAACTTGTATGCTTATGTGAAACTTTGAAAACTAGTTAACATTTCATCTGTATAATATTCTATCGTCTTCGTTGTTCACCCTTTAGATGGGTATTAAGCTAGACAATGTCGTTACACATGATGTGAGCTTGGATAAATCAAAGCGTTCTATATACCTGATGTTGAATTATTTTCGAATAAAGTATTTTCTCAAGAGAAGAAAAAAAAAATTTTTTTTTTATTCCATTGTGCTATAAAAGGAAAAATTTAATATTTTCTCTTTTATACCGAGATTGAATAAAATGAAGGTTTATTCAAACATATTTTTTTCTACTTTTCAAATAGTCGGAAATAAGTGCTTCATAAAAATTTCAAATTTTGATAGAAATTTTTTTTTTTTTCATCCATCAAATATGAAAAAAACTATTGTTAAATTTAATATTACTTTGAATGAAATTTTTAATAAAGTGTGTAGAAAAAAAAAAAGTTTAAAGTAAATACGCTTTTTCGGCATTACAGTGATGCAATATAATATAGGTACACAAGTTTGTCGTGGCGGTGTTGTTTTTCATTTTCTGGTATATAAAAAAGCACAGAGATATCGGGGTCGAAACGAGGGAACAGATTTTTGATATAAGTAAGTCCGGATATTAAAAGTTATTTCTAGACCGAATAAAATATCAAAAGTTAAAAGTTTGTGCTTGCGCGGTGAAGGCCCAGTGCTATTATCCAGTGCGGCATAGCCAACTGTTTCCACTTCTCTTAAAAACTTTCCTATCTCTCTTTTCATCATATATTCTTTGGTTTTTTCATTTTCTCTTTCCTCGAGAGATGACTTCTTCCTCACGAGAATCTTTAAATGAATCTCCCGCTAGTTGCTTGACTTTTATTCTCATATTTTTTTTCTTCCTCCACCTCGAATGCTCCTATCGAAAGTTTGAGTAAAATTGTTCGGTGAAATAAAGTCAAGGGAGGGTTAAAAACTGGTGGTTTTTTTTTCTCTTAGTCTTTTGTCTGTGAAAATAGGGAATTTTATTGTCTCTACCAGCTGTTGTAAAGAAGACTAGACTTGCTTACAGCCAGAGTTCATTGGATTTTCTGTTTATTTTACAATTCTAATGAGATTTATCTCGTGAAATGATGAAATTGGAGAGTAATATAATTTTATATATTCAGTAATAAAACATCGACGATGTTGTACGTTGAGTTTGTCTGGGCACAAAAGTTTCTCATGTGTCTACTACTCTATGTATGTGTTATATAAATATGCATTTTTATACAAACATGAAAAAGCGAGCGGAAAAAAATACTCACGTTAAGAATATCCGACTGTGAATAGTAAAAACGCGTGTATAAGCAGCTTTTCCACTTTTTTCTTCCATGTGTTATTCGATATAAACGAGCTTTTGTAACGCTCGAAAATTGTCATAGTCTCTGCAGAAACTTTTCTGAATACTATATCCATAGTTTTGCATCTGTAATTCAATTTACCTCCTGCATTACTCATCGTATAAATCGATACTTGCAATGTTGGTTTTCGATAAGTTATTTAAAATGTATTTCTATATTCATATCAACTCGTTCATTCATCATAAACATGTTGTATTTGATTTTATGAAAAGTTTCTATTATTATTGTGTGTTATTTTATTTGAAGTAATTTTAAAATCCATCCCAATTTGTTCCTTTATCTTGTGGCTTTAGTTTTTACCAATAAACTGCTCACTCTTCTGTCCGTGCTAAATCCTAAAGAGCTTTTCAGATTTGAATCAGCCGGATTTGCGGCATGTGGCGGAAGTTGAATATACGATAGTCTTGATAAAAAGAATTGAAGTCTTGCAAAAGTAGTAGTTCAAGTCTCCATCGGATCAGACTTGGATCCGTTACCGCAACTTCACCGCGACAATTTCCAATAAAAACTTCTTTACTTTTTTTCTTTGTATATTTATAGAGCTTTTATATTGAGAGAAAAATATTTTAAAAACAGTTAGAATACTTTAAAGCCTAGCTTATTGCAAAATTTTTTATAATAGTTACCACATTTAATAGAAAAGTGAACAAAAAAAAAATTAATTTAAAAAATAATACAATTTTTTCAATACTTTTGTTGATGCTTGGATTTTTGTTTTTTATATCTTCTTCTCAAAAATTTTTTTCAAGAAATCTAACGTCAGACTTTTATGAAATATCAACTATTAAGTCCTTTGTGAATGTAGGTAACATGTGATGGCCTAAAGGCGTAGATTACAGGATAATAATTTTGCTCTATATCCAATTTCCAGTATAATTTTCGATTTCACGTTCAATCTAAATACATTTTGCTCTGTAAATTTACAACTGCCAAGTACATCAGACAATACGTTAATTATTTAATGCAAATGTTGAATTAGAATTTTCTTTGACTGCATTACACAGTGTCGAGAGATGTTCTCAAATTTTTTGCATTGAATTATACTCTTCCTAGTAAGTGATATGCTTAATACGAATTTAAATGAATAAAAAACATTAAAATTATAAAGATAAAACAAATAAAAATACTCTGAATTGCTACAGGAATTTTTTTTCCTGCAATTCGCAACATGCAATCGTGCGAAATATCGGGTATATATGTGTGTATAAATTTTCTCTCACTCTTCATGCGTATTCGCGCTATTATTGCGTTTATTTTTTTATGTCTCTTTATTCAACTGTGTTTGTCAGATAACTCAAAAAATATTGACTCTCGCCAGTTTCTCGTGTTTTGTGTGGTGACAATTAAAACAAAACTTCCAATTTGGTTCCGAGCAAACGAAAAAAAAACTTTTTATTACAATAAAAAAAAAACTTGCCAAAGGGTCGTTTCAGTTAACCACTTCATAGGCCTCTGATTCACATTTTAGTTTGTTTTTTTCTCCTATACAGTTTGGTACTCAATATAGACGTAAAATCAGCGTAAAATGGTGAAACGAAAAGTTTTTCTATTGAAAGAAAAAAAAAAACTATCATGAAATTTGTTTTATAAAAAAGGTTTTTATAATATTTTTGTAAACTTTTCTTGAAGTTTAAAAAGAAGATTATCATTTCTAGACAATTATTAATGGTAATGAATTAGTTGGATAGTTGTATTGTCAAGTAAACTAGTGAAATTTTCGTGCTATAGGAACAATCTATGAAAGAGTCACTCGTCGACAACTTTGGTATTGCCGTTAGCACAACACGGTCGTATTCCAGACCAAAGTTTCAAGTTGCATACAAATCGTTGCCTGGCGTATAAACTAGCCTCGTAGATGAGGCACGTTTAAGGAAGATAGTTTACACTCCGACGAGTGTAGAAACTTCCGAGTGCAATTGCGTGAAAATGTGTGAGAGTGTGGCATATGACTGGGTACAATTACGCAGCGGTTAAACCCGAGTACGCGGCTATATGAGCGAGATTTGCACGTGCATGACGAGGAAAAATTTTGTGGCTGGTCGTGATGTGTTATTATATCTATGCTTACAATTCTCTTGCAGTCGTCTTTTTGTGAAATTATTTTTCTAAGGCTAGATAGCGCAACAAGTATAAATATCTCTCTCTACTAAAAATGCTGAGAAACCGCAAATCTACGCAGAGTGCATGAGCTGATAAACGCTTTAAGATGTGATGTCATACGTGAAACTATGCAGTCGTGGTGTCAACTACCGTAAAACCTTTCTAAAATATTATTTCAAGATGTAGCAACCAAAAAAAAAAAAAATACATGATGGATTTTGAATTATTAATTTTTTTTTTTCATACTTTTATATTAAATTATTTCAATGAGATTTCAAGACTTTAAGAAAAACAGTCATATATTTTTGTGTTTAATTTTTCCGCGGTTGAATAGAACAATATCTTGAGTAGGAAACTGTCTTATAGGATGTTCTTAAAACAATTCTTCACCTAGTGGAGTAGTTCCACGACCGATAGAATGCCCCAAAGGATTCGCCTATGGATAAAATGCACAAAAAATTTATATTTCCTATGTAAAATCCCCCAAAAATGACAATTTCTTCGTGTTTTCTCTCTTGGTGAACCTCGATCGATTAATAAAATTTTAATTATCACACGAAATTGCAATGATTTCAATTACGTAAAAAAGAAAAAAGAAATTCTAAAATAATTTGAGTTACGTCAAAATTTGACAAATGATTATTTAATATAGATGTGAAATATTCATGAAAAATTCATAAATCGTAAAATACATTGCAAAAAGACAATAGAGACCTTCAGAGATATATGAATGAATACGAGGGGCTCTCGCATGGTTACTTCCGTAACTCAAAATCACATTATGCATGCAAGTACACAGGTGTTTATATATATGAGGATGATATAGAAGAATTGAGGTTTTATTCTTTGGCCCTCGTAAAAAGATGATTCGATGTTGAAGTATTAAATAACATTAGGGCCATCTGGTTGCAGCAAAATTTTACAACACACGCATAGAACGTGTAGCCATGATATATGTATGTATATAATATGATATAGTTTACTGCACTTGCCAAAATTTTAATAAACTCATGCAAATTAAACGGTTATGCAAATTTCTGAGGGTTTAGCTGCACGTCTCGGTATATACCTGAATATATACCTGAATATACTGTTGGCCGATTTCATGTTTGTGTGCCTGTATGTGTTTTATCGTTGAAATCGTAAAAACCATCAACGAGAGCATTCTATAGAACTGAGGTCGTAAAAATTTCGAGCATTTAGCAATTAAATTGAACATAATATTTACGATTTTTATGAGCTTTGTGTGAATCTTCAAAAGTGATTGAGTTTTTCGTTTTAATGCTCACAAATATTTGTTTTTCATCCGTTTTTCAACATTAGATATTTAATTGCATTCATTATAAAATCAATCAATTAAAATTTACCACGCAGATGTGAAAATTATTTTCATTGCTTTTTATATCACTCTATAATCTTTATCAAAGCTCAATTAGTCAAGTGAAAAAAAATTCTCATTATTTTTTTTTTATTGTGTATTTACTGAATCAATTAGTTTAATTAACGCAAGCTTTTCAAGCTCTACCGAGTTGGTGCACGTTGTAATAATAATTAATGACATTAGTTGAATTATACTTGCAATGGTCAAGTGATTTCTGATAATAACACGCAATTTTATCAGTAATTACAACATTTAATCACACTGGAAATATATAATTAATAACAAATTAAAAAAATTTCAGAAGAATTCAATTATTAATAACTAAGTATAATGAATAAATAATTTTTTTTTATATGAGTAAAGAGTAGAAAAATAATGTCGAAAATTTTTAGTAGGGGAAAAAATTTTTTTTTGTTATAAATTAAAGTTTTTTCAAATTGGTACATTTTTTAGGATGAATTTTAGGTTGTAATTATTCGTAATTACAGGATAAATATCGGTTTTTTTTTACGTAAAAAACCATTTGTATGTACTTGTACAAAATTAACGATATTCCCAAGTACTTTGTAGACTTTAGAGAGGCTGCGACGAAACATCAAATTGACATGATCACATTAATGGGACTTTGGTGACACTTTGTGCCATTAAAACTGGGTATAGGTATACTTGAGGATTCTTGTTTGAAAAGTAAATAAGTATAGAAACGGTCCATATAGCCAAAAGCAATATATTGCGGTTGTTTTCACACTTGTACGCACATGCAACGAGAGGTATTTCAAAAGCCCAACTGCAAACTCATTACAAAACTCTTACCGACATTTCTCCGCGGGCAGCAAAGTACGCTGATGGTGCTTAAGAGATAATTTGTCAGAGGGTGGCAGGTGAAAATATGCGACTGCAGGCCCGTGAAACTGCTGAAAAATACTCGCAGTAAAATAAGTATTATATTCACCTGTATCCAATCACAAGTTTACAAGTAAATTCTCTCTCTGAAATGTCCAAAAAAATTTTTTCTCCTCTTCTCGCTCAGCTGCATCATTACTAATGTGTACTTTAAAGTTTATTATTTTTATTTGTGCCTACAAGCGTCTGTATGTATTTTGCCAAACATTATTCTCGTAAATTTAATTTTCTCCATAATTCTGTACACCGTCGGAGCTCAACGTATTTTAATGCTTCGTCGGTGATTTTTTTTTTATATTTGCTGCCAGGCACTCGAGTGTTTTATAAACGATGTAAACGAAGTCTTTCGCGTGGTACACATTGTGCTGCATCGAGAGACGCGTCCATGGTCTCATTACCAACTTTACGCGCCGACGTTATATACGTAAAATGCGAACCATTGAACGGGCAACATGCTGAAACCTTTGCGGCATATACGCGCGGGCATAGAGTGCGCACTAAACCACACAGATGGGCACTACTTTACATATGTGCATGAGAGTAAATGTGTAAACAAGGCCTAGAGCATATTCATACTTCACTGCTTCTGATGCGAACGTGTTGAGCTGTGCAACGCATATCATCGTTGTTCAATGAATTCAGATTTTTTATATCTACTCACGGATGTCCTTATTGCGCGTGTGTATAAATAGAGTTTGTAGGTCAAAATGCAACATAAAATCTGCATGAAAAGAAAAATATTACAGTAATAAAAATTTTTTTTCTTTTAAACTTCTATATCGCGAGTAGTGAAAAGCTCAAAATGCGCGTGTATGTGAAAAATTATCTTGGAATTTTAAATCAAAATATCTTTGCCACCACTAGAGATAAAAATTTTTTTTAAGATAACTTTTTTGTAGAGAATTTTATTACCTACAAAAAAGGTTCCTATCAAAATTTATTTAACTTGCATCCTTATCATGATATTAGTAAATAAAAAAAATCTCAATTTTTTTTTTGACACGTGGTATGTTTTTTTTTTTGATTGTTAAAAATTTTAAAAGCTTTTATATTGTTTTATAAATCGTTTTTTACATAAGAAAAGATTAATATTTCTATATTTAGACGTTGGAACTTTTTTTTTTTTTCATTAAGATATTGAGTTGACGTTGAAAATGTCAATTTCTCAGATTATAATGAAAAGAAGAGTGAAATTGGTATATATAGTGAAGACATTGCATCAGTCACTCACAATGCTTGTTTTCTCATTGGTCCGATAACAGCGACGACGACTACAAGAACGCTTCTATCACGAAGGACAGAGAATGGTGAAAGAGAAAAATTGTAAGTGCATCAATATTGATCGAGAGTCTTTGCTGAATAAAATTTCCACCGAGACAGACTTGTCTTTTGCGGTAAATCCCACAGGAGTCTGTGGAAAGAGGCTTGTTGACGTGTTATCGTACGATATGGTGCACAAGACAATATTGGTCAGAGAGACGATAAATCCGTCGAGAAAAATATAATCCCGAGTGATTTGAATATTTTAATTTGCAGAAGCGTCAAGCAAAGGCAAATAGAAGTTATATTGGCTTTGAAGCGCATTTTTTTTTCCTCTCTCTCTCTTTCTCTCTGTGTCTTTGACTTTTTTCCCCTCGTTCCACCTCGCAAGACCCTTCAGAAGTGCTTCTTCACTTCTGTTTTCTTCGTCGAGAGACCGTCAAAAGTGGTGGGTTATATATCTCTTTGCTAGCGCTATCATCTCGGCGAGATTTTCATGAATATTCTTTGGACCACATTAATGTATGTCATGAATATTCATAAAATCTTACAAATTTTACTATCCCTGGCAAATTAAGCTTTCTAGCTGCATTAATCCTTTTAGTTGGTCTCTCTTTTTTTTTATTACGTTTCATACTCATTTCTGCGTCAACAACAAAATAAATTAATATCAACCAATTTTTCCACTCTAATTTTCAATTCCATGCAGTTTCCCCTATTCTATGGCTGGCCGATGGTCTTTAAAATGAAGCCAGGGGGTTGTGAATTTTTTCGAGCACTTTTTAGACTCTGTAGCAGCTCGACAAAAAGTTTCATGGTGAAGCAAAGCTCTAAACTATCTGTTGCATAATTATTTCCGATCAAATTTCAAGGTTTTCGGGTTTACAGGGTAGTTGGTGGTCTTTAAAACGACGCCAGGAGGGTTGTACAATTTTTCGGGTATTTTTTAGACTCAAAAATAGCTTTGCTACAAAGTTTTTATAATTTTTAGACTTCAATATAATAAATTAAATAAATTCTAGTCCACGAAAATAAATGGAAAATGAAATGATAAAATAATAAAAAGTATAAAACCGGGATATATAAAGTAATACATTAAAGAATATTGACCCTCCTATATTATTTCATACGTCTATAAGTTAGCTTGCAATAAAATTGTCGGCCGTCTTGGCAAGAATTATTCAACCTGATGGTTATCAGTGAGTCATTGTGAAAAATAGACCACCTTACAGGTGTGCCTCGTCCAATCGATAGTCAATTATATAGTAATACTTGAATTGTTTCCCATTATCTTACGGAAAACTAAGGAAAAACTTGGCGAATAATTTTCCCCAACAACCAACTATACAGTATATTATAAATTAATTCTGAATTAAAAAAATTTCTAGAAGTAGAAAAAAAAACAGTATAGGATGTGATGGAAAATAATGCTTGGAAAAATAAATTTTATCACTTGTGTGGCTGTTATACAGAGGCAGGAACGCGGCTGATGCGATACTTGGCCGGTTAATTATAGAGGAAGCGAGTATTAAATTACATATCCGCCATTACCAGTCACTCATCACACTAATTCGCCGACATGCAACTCTGGTTTTCATCAGGGATGATCAATTAATGCAAATAGTATATCAGTTTGATATTAGTTGAGTGTAGAAGTGAAATTCAAGAGTAAATCGGTCAAACATTTCTCGTTGAATTTTAGCGAGGGGTAATATAAGCGCGACGGACATTTCCGATGGACGAGACTGCGGTCTCGGCACATGAAATTATTAAATAGGCCGGCTATCAACTAATGTATACGTGCATCAATTCAATGTATAGACATATGAGCACTCTACTCTGGGTCATGGCTCAGGTGGTTTTAGTTGTAAGCAATAAAGATAGAGCCCTGAATGCAACACATTGCTGGATTTATGGCGCTAATTCGTATGGGGAAAGTTAGCAATTCGCGCTGGACAACATCGTTTGCTATATAATCGCTTGTACAGGCCAAATTTCACAATGATACAGTAGTAGTGTATTTACTGTGCTCATAACTCGCAATATATATTTACTAGTGCCTACTTTAGGCTGTGGTATTCATGATAATGTGTTGATAACCATATGCACGCATCGTAAAATTATAATGGTTTAACTGCTGAATATATAAGTACTGTAATCAATTTATTATATTGCTAATAAAATAAAATAACTTTTTTTTTGTCTTTTCGCGCTATAAATACCCGAAAAGTGTAATTTTACGATATATTGAATAATTAATTATATTGATCATAAAATTTGTATATATTCAATTTTTTATGGATTATTTTTGATTTATTGCAATATTTATCTCTGAAAATTATAAATTCAAATTTTTTTGTTGTTGTTTCAATTGAATTATTTCGAATAATGAATAAGCATCGAAAAAAAAATGATGATTTTATTTAAATATATTATTTTGTATAATATTTTAAGATTTTTCTAAAATTTAAAATTTTTCTTAGTTTAGAATTATTAATTTTTTAAATAATTTCTAGAATTTTTAAAATTAAAATCTTTTAACAAATAATTTTTTTATACGAATGATGGGAAACATTTAATTGTAACTGGATTGTAATATTACATACGAGTTGACGAGTGTAAATATACCAAGATTATATACCCGTTAGGATGCATCTCGTCTCATAATGTCGTTTATGGTATTCGGGTAATTAACCCCTTTGACAATTGACTTGGGCAGACACATATGTAGATTCTCACGCGGGGATGCTCTCGTGTTATTTACGCAATTACCGATTATGCGCGAGGCTCTAGCTTCGCGTCACGGAGGGGTAGGCTAATCAAGAGCCACCACAGAGAGGAGATATATACTAGATACACACAAACCACACTGGGGACACTCTCCCTGAAACTTTATCCTATTCGCAATTATGCCCAGAATTCACATCACGGCTTGTTCTCATGTTACAGAAAGTGTTTCTATACATGTATAATGGAATTATAAAAAATTCAATTAAATTTAACTAAATTATCAACAACAAAAAAGTTTATTTTTTATCAATTTTTCGATCTCCCATCAAAAGATTCTCAATATATTTATTTGCTCTCTATGCAAAAGTGTGAATAAATTTTATTTCACTTGAGCGTTTTCTTTTTCTTTTATTATTATTTTTTTTTTCTGTCAAGTGTCTGAAAGCTTCAAAGTAAAGTTCAACCTTTAAAACCAATTAACCCAATACAAACTTCTGAAACTGCGTCCTCTCGTCTTTTACTCTCGTCTCGTCTACCATCATATATAGAAAGAGCAGTAGCAACAACAAAAAAAAAAGTGGAATAAACAAGTTGCTATATAACTTACACAATTATTTCAATGAGTCACCAACTTTTTTTTTTACTATATTAAATTTTTATCGATTTTCTTGTACACCGGCTACTGCATGATATGGCACTCTTGGGAAATTAATTTCCAGTGTTTTCTCACTTTCACGCACATTACTAACAACAGTAAAAACATTATGTTTCAGTTAAATGACCACGCTCAACAAATTACACTTTTATTTATAGAATTTTAATTTTTTCCCGCGGTCATTTTGTGGTGTAAAAAAATCTTTAGTATTTTTTTTCTTACATAAAAAAGTCTAATTAACAATTTTAACGACAGAAGATAAATTAATAATAACTTTCTACTGATAGAAATAAATAAAACAAATGAGAAAAAAATTTATTTACCCATGTGATTCATCAAAATTCATGAATGAAGCTGTAATATTATATTCAGGTACAAAATAAGTATTTAAAGTAATTTATAAATTTCGATTTCACAGCGTAGGCCGGAAATTGGACGGTTTTCCAAGACAAAGAGGTGGGGTATTTTACCCGACAACTGTTCACGTAACTAATTTGCATCGCTCACGCCTCAGGGGTCTCTCAATCTTTGGGCGAGGCATCACGCAGTAGCAGTAGGGTTACAAATCGCCCCGGTCGTTGGCATAGAAGGCAACATGGTAAACCGCGCGCGTTGTATAGGAATGTTCAGGGTTGTTATAAGGGAAGACGAGCAAATATAGAGGCTAGTATATAACTCAGGTGAGAATGTTTTAAGATGGCGTTAGAGATTGATGTGCCCATTAATTAGCTGAACTTGAGTATATCTCGATGTTTTACATCAAGAGAGTCCGCGGGGTTTGCATTATAGCAATGAGTAGATTAAAATTCTAAAAGACGAAAAAAAAAAAAAAATTGGCGTTTGACTCTTTCTCAACGATTACCCACGATTGTAATTCATTAATCTGAAAAATTCCCACTGCGTTTCGCGCACAATTTAATCGACGATCATTATTAAAATGTACGTTCCTTAAACGATGCACTTCGATTAGCATAAACGTGATACGCATCTGCTTTTTATCGTGTGCGATCGTTTTTGCCCTCAAGCTCGTAAAGAATCGCTCTAAGGCTTTAATGAGGTTATTACGATAGATTTCCATAACGCCTGAGCTTGTATGATGCCAGCCACATGTCGGACGGACCTATTACAAAATGCTCCCGGCATTGCTCTGATGATGATGCGACGAGTGCACTCGCTCTCATTGAAGTTATCCCTCTCGCTGTAAAATCCAACCATCAGTGCGCAATATACAGATTTTTAATATACTCACTCTCTGATGCTGTTTGCTTGTAGATCATCAGTTTTTTTGTTTACTTTGTAGATTTTCACTCGGTATTATTTCACATATGTGCGGAAAATATCGGCCTTTCGCGTGATGACAGCCTGGAAAATGGAAATGAACGCATAATCAATTTACTACGCATCAACCATCAAGCAAAAAGCATTGATGTATTAGAGAAAAAAATTCATTAACAAGGAAAAAATTGGGTAAATATGTTTTATTAGGGTAGCTCAAAAAAACCGTCTATTTTTGTTTTTTACATCTCGTATCGAAAAATCATAGTTTATCATGTTTTGAGAACCTTCTAAAAAAAAATTAGTTGGATATAAGCATTTTTAGAGGTCACTCACGAATTTTGAAATCTGCAAAAACGATTAAATTTTAATTGTACAAAATTTATACTCGAACATTCAACTGTTATGGAATATAAGTTAAAGTACAATATTTTAACAAGTAATTTGATTATGAAAATTATATGTCACTACCAAATGTTGTATTATAAAATCTACAAAAAAAAAAAAATTTACAATACGTCAAAAGTCGTGTTGAATAATATTGCTATTTAATTATTTCGTAGCAGATTAAATTGGTTTCAGTCTGCATATGGATTTATTTATGAACAGAGTACGAATAAATATTTTACAGAGGCATATTTACAAATATGAATTAAAAAGAAATTATAAACAGAATAATATGGGTTTGGTTATCAAGTAGTTGGAGCGAATCGATGATCCAGATAAAAATAATCATCAATTTTATGTGTTCACAAGTTTAAATATATATCAAGCGAGAAGTTTTTCCAATCAGTAGTAATTGAAAACGTGCTAAACCGAGGCAACACGTTCGAATGTCAGCGCATCACGTGGAGTAATGAAGTTATATGTCGTATACGCTGAAAATCGTAGCGATAGGATAGTAGTAGCGCGCGGCGATACTTGAACGTGTGCTCGGTCGATGAGATTTCAAAGGTATAGAGGTCCTTAGGCATTCTAGGACAATTTGGGGCATTGAAGATAACTGCAATGGCCTCGTGGTCGTTGTTCGCGTCGATAAAATTAATACCGCTATCAAATGCAATGTAATTAAAATGTAAATGACAGTATGAATCACAGAGAGAGCGACAGCCACGCCGCAGATGCTACCGCGGACTGCTAGAAATGCGTACACAGCCGAATTGCGCTATACCACCGGATTATATAACATGGTGCATGTAGTCTGCCGAACGTAGCTCGACCTCAAAGGCGTATGATTTATACCTTGGTGTGAAGATGGGATAGCAAATGCTGATTTATCGACTCACAGATTTGAATTATATGGCACAGTTGACAATATGAAGATTACTTGCATGGCGATTGATGCACTGTCGATTCTTTTATCATATTTATGTGAATTTATGCGTTGTAAGGTATCTGCAGCATGCCCTCAAAATATTCCACCTCAATTTTTATCCTATAAAGATGAAAAGTGAAAAATAATTCTCTTGAAGATTTTATTTCTTCATCGCGTTTCGACTGAAATCATTTTACTTGCTCATATCCTTGATAAGGATGCGAGTAGGACGAATGTAGCTTAAGACCTTTTTTGTAGCTAAGAAAATTTTCTACAAAAAAAGTCTCTTGAGAAAAATTTTTATCTCCAATATTTCAAAAGATATTTTGATTTAAAAAAGCATTGTAATTTCTTTTGAAAAATTTTAGGTATAAATATTTCTTGAATATTTCACATCAGGCATTATATTTTTTCTCTTTGACTTCAGGAATTATTTAAGATTAATAAAAATAACAATAAGAATTGATTAGGCTACAATAAAAATCGATTATGGGTAATAAAAAATGATTAGGTGGTAATAAAATTTGATGGGGTGTTAATAAAAATATTCGGAGAGGTATTAATACACTGGGAATTAATAAAAATTCTTGTTACACTATATATATAGAAGGCTCTCGACTGTCTGGTCCAGAGTTTGATCCAAATAACGTGGGTTGTTGCGTGCAGCAATAGTTGAAGGCGTCTGTCAGACACGAAACGTGAAAATTGAGCCCGTCGGAAAGACATGATTATCCAACTTTTTAACAATCCATTAATTATAATTAATACAGTCTATCTACGTATAATATTTTTCCAAGCATATATAGTCTCTTTACACAGATTAAAACATAGCACTGTTACCAGAGCGATAAAAATATTATTTTAATATTCTTTTCCTCGCACACAATTATTCTTTCAAACTTGTCTACCACGTCTGCACCCGGAAATATAATCTCTATACACACCTTTTATTTAATGCCGCATGCAATTATCTCGTCACAATTGAATTATAAATTCAGACAGTACATCAAACTTCATTGTCTCTCTCTTTATTTCTTATGCGATCAATATTTTTCACCTTTAATTATTTCAGTGATAAATATTTCACTACAATGACAATTTAATGAAATAGGTTATATATCTCTCACTGCAGAAAATAACTTTCTTGACAGTGATAAAATAATCTGATTTGTCAGAATGTAAAATAGAAATCTCAAAAATCTTGAACACGGTGAAAATGACAAATTTAAATGAGGAGGATTTTTTTTTATAACTAGGGTAATATTTTTAGTTCTTTTTTAAATATATTTTAAATTCAAAGTTGAAAGATTCTTTAATTGGTTTTTACTTAAAAATTCAACGATAAAAGAATTTTTTTTAACGCTAAAAATTTCAGATTAAAATTTTAGTAAACTCTATATTTCTGGATTTTTGAGTAAACACTTTGAAAAGTGCACTGACAGAACTGAAAATGGTTTTTACAAAAGCTTGACTGCGTTTGTAGAATTTTATATTCATTATATGATGTAAGCGTATATATACAGTCTGAAAGTTTCATGTTTTTTCGATGAATATTACAATGCTACATATACCTTTGAAGTTGAAGTCTGCTGAAAGTTGAACATTTGCAGCTGACAAAGTGTCACGCGCACTATACGTATAGATTGCTTACAACAGAAACTTGTGTAGTCCAGCGTTGCGGCAAGTTCTCCACTGGCCCATCGACCACCTGACTGTCTCAGCAGTTCGCACACACTTGCCCAAGTTCAAAGGGTCATATTATTTCATCCTCATCCGCCGCTATTGATTTTTCTTCCTCGTTCTCTCTGTCCGACGTTTTCCGCACGCTGCAGAGTATACGTATATACGCAGTTAGCCGTGTGTATGTGCATTATACTATAGTCGCGCGCGGCCTTACATTCATTATTTATCCCACACCGGTCGCTGCAGGTATAACGGGTCTTGTGCGATTCTCGCAGATTAATTTCACACGATCCTGCGAGCCTGTCCACAGGGATTGCGCGTTGACGCATAAATGTGCCGTTACCCGCGCGACTCTCTGCACATATTATCTATGCGTCAAACTGAGCGTTTGAATATTTTATAGCAAGCCCTGCGATTATTGTATATTTATTAATTTAATAGTTTTCATTTTATTGCTTGAGGTCTTAATAAAATATCTATTTAATTATTACGTTTCATTCACATGTACTCTTGTATATTCGTATACACATAAATTGTGAAAACGGTCTTTATTCGTCTTGTTGGGATGATGCGGGCATTACAGATTTTATGATGTGAAAATTTGATTAATTAATAACTATAATTATACTGTTTAACAAGAGTGAAATTAATTAGAAAGAAGTTTATTAGTATAGGGCTTTTATGAATTTTCTTGTCTTTTTTTTTGTTTTTAATTAAAAATGTATTGAGACTTTAATTGTATTTTGACTGAAATTACAAGTTTATAAGCAATTGGTAAATGATGAATTATATGGTTAGTTTGTTTAATATTATATTAAAAGGGTGTTTTGATTGAGGGAAATAATTATATGGTTTCTGCCATAATATTTTCAACGCATCCTTGAAGTAAATATAATTTTGAATCGATAAATATCCCATAGAATTAATGAATCTTGTGCGGGGTAATAGTTGTGATGAACCTGGCAGTGAGTTATCCACTCGATGGCATCATTTTCAGGGTCGGGGTACCGCTCGTGTCGCTGACCTTTAACTCTCCACTTCTTCCGCATTGCTTGATTATCAATGGTTGTTATTAAGGAATGACGACTCCATGCGCAAACTATTTAACTAATTCAAAATATGTTTATTCTTTATAATTATCAATATCCGTATTTAACATTGAAGAAAAAAATAGATGAAAATTTTTTTCTCAGTCGAAATTGTTCTAAAAGTTGGAATAATTTTTTTATTTTTTTGTTTTCATCTGAATTTTTTTATTCGAATTAGTTATTTACTTTGAAATAATCAACAAAAATATGGATAAATTTATGCTTCGTTGGGGAGGGAGGATAATTCGCAATTATGCTGCTTAAAGAGGCGAGACTTTGAGAGATAATGATATAGCTGAGATAATAGGGAAGATATCGCAGTTTTCTATTGTGTAAAAGACGAACAAAAATGTTGTAAATTTTAATCACGCTCTGTCGAATTACCTCTGCTGATTTTTCATCCTTGTCCGACTGCCGGGGGACTAAGTTCACGTCATTATATACTTGGTATATATCCGGCATCGCACGGTGTGCTCGTAAAGCGACAGGACGTTGGAGAAGTGTTGTAACAATGAATAAGATATCGTTTATGGTTGAAATATCTTCAACAATAGTGTCTAATAATTATTTACATCACGTTTGCAAATGGGTAGTAGTATTCAAATTTCAACATGAATTACCGAGAAATAATATTCTATAAAGGAGTAATAATTGTTGGTGCATGACTAAAATGAATAAATTTACTATTTTATTCATTGAAAAATAATCAAACAAAAGAAAAAATTTGATCACTCGGGAATGGAAACTTTTTTATTAGAAAAAAATCTTTAAAAATATATTTCTGTTTGTTGCGCGAATGAAGTGGTAAAATATTTATGCATAGTGCATCTAGATAGCAAATTCCAACTGTTTTTGTTTTGTTTTTTTTTTTTTTTTTTGGAGAAGTGTGCAAACATGACCAACGGCTCCGGGTGCAGTCCCTAAGCAATTCGACTGCCATGATATTCAAGTAGAAATTCGCGTAGAGACTGGCATGCAACGAGGCTTCATGAATTTCTGGGTGGCCAAAATCTCCCATGCAGTGGGAAAGTCCTAGAGAGAGGCCCCGTGGCGATCATTCCTGGCTCCACTACTTTGGGGATGCATTTCAGCCTGTCCAATGCCACTTTCTCGAACGGTTTACGCGAGAATGCACCAAAGTATAGAGAGATACACACGCGTATATATGCGAATTGCGCATTTCATAAACGCTTACAACGCCTACTGCAGTGTCAAATATTGAAACATGCATATACATGTGCACTTGCGTGGATGTCGCGGTCACTTGGGACGGAGGTGCGCACACCTGCGCACCAGCGCGCACGCGCATAACATCAACTATTTATGTAAACGATAGCATTCCCTCGAGTGAGATTCCAGCATTTTCTCTCTATCACCCACCGCGCACTACCCCTTCGTCGTTCATATTCTACACCACGCATCCCCCGACTTATTTTGCTATATCGTTTCCGCATCCGCTTTTCCCGCGCGTCCACTCGATTTATAATATTGTATTATACATTTTATTATATAGGCCTCGAGCTGCGGTGTATTAGAGGTCGTTGAAATTGTTTTAAATTGCCGATTAATGCACGTTATTCGATTATTCTCAACGTGTGTAAAATTACTGGAAATATACGCGCATATTTATGCGTATAAATATCTATATTTACAATTCAAAAATTTTGGAGCGTACATGCGCTTAAAAAATTTTTTTTTTTTCTTTGATTAATAAATTGATATATTTATTTTTTTTATTTCTTCCGGATTTTTAAAAGGAAAATTTGTCGATTTAATTTAAATTTCATTTGCATGTATTTATTCACTCATTTACTTTCTGAAATGAGAATAAAAAAAATTCAATTATTAGAATAAACATGAGGTGCTCTATAATTAATGGAAAATATATGAAGATTTCTTTTTTTATTTCAATGGTAAAAATTACTCGGAAAAAATAATAAAATAGAGATTATTTAAAGAATAGAGATTTTCCTTCATTAATTGTAACAAATTTTTTTTTCACTTTTGTCTTATCATTTTTATCATATTAATAGTTCATCTGCCCATTACAAAAAAAACCAATAAGTATCTAAAACGTATTATTTTATGGAAAAAAAAAAAATTATAAAAATTATGTTATGCATGATTATATTTGTTAAATTAATTTTTTATATATTTTTTTCTATATGGGGACGAATGAGTTATATATGGTGACGAAAAATGCGATTAGGAATTTTTTTTCACAACTGTGAAAATTTACATATGGCTCGAAGTGTCAAGTTATTTATGTAGAAAGGACAGTTCTGTGAAGTTTTAACGCACGCATCTTTGCCCGGATATTTCCGGCATTTTGCAAGCATCAAGCTGTCTGGATATATTTTATACATATATATATACATTAAAGTATATATTCCGTTCTTTTACTGTTGGGGGGCGTTCAATCCCACCCACATATTCGCCGGCGTGTCGACGCTCACACTCGCTGATTCTCTTTTTAAAATTTTATTCTATCTCTCCCTTCTTCTCCGCGTGACTTCCGTCGCCATAAAGCGGCGACACCTGTCGACATGGCTGAAGCTCGCTGGAAATCTGAAAAAGAAAATATGTACACATGAATTGTTCCACTTGCATCTCGACATATTTAAATTATAAACAGCAAACAAATGATTTACCTTTTGCAAATGCGTTTCTCGTATACATAAATCGCATACATCACCACCCTCATGGCCTAGTTGACGTGTTCCTTCAGCTGCACAAGGTTGAAACAAGGTGTGGCACATATGTTTTAAGTATGTATCAATTTTTCTATAGTTGAAAAACACTCGATATATCTCTACATAAATGTCAAATAGACAGTAATTATGTCATCTTGTTAATCAATCTCATCATGTTAATACTCGTATTCACCTTGTCATTATTTCAGTGGTTAAATTCCCCTGCATTATTCTAGTCGCGCAATCTCGTTGGTAGATGCACACGGATAAATTCACACAGCTCTAGGTGCAGTATAAATGCAAGGAAAGGCATTGCGGAAAAGCAATTAGTAAATTCCAACGTTGAATGATGTTTTGGAGGTACTGTGACGTCGCTTAGAGCGATGGAATAGCTTAAACGTGTTCTTGCAGTCAGAGAGTAGATCTTCTGATCGTTTTCTCTCTGCGCACAAATTCATAAATCAACAGCTCGTTATGTACCTGCTCGCAAGGTGCAAGGTCTCTAGCATAAATAACTTACACTCTGAATTTAAATAAACTACAGCTACTATTATATTAATTTTACAGACTCTACCATTTTACTTGTCTTTTAAACCCTATTTCAAATTGAAAATGATCAATTTTCTAATCAAAGAATTTTATCATTATGTTTAAAAAAATAGTTTCAATTAATTTTAAACAGTAAATAATTTTTTAGACTGCAAAAAAGTAAAATTTACCAATTGTTGACAATTCAAATGGCAGTGATCATTAATTGGCAGTTACACTAAATTAATTTTGTTGTTTATAAATGTTTAAATATTAATTCAATATCGCGAAAACAGCATTAGACGCTGGTGGTGGATGTCAAGACAATTTTGATGGACTTTGCACCGGTCCCAAGACGTAATACGTCTTCTCAGACCGACGTGGCGGGTCTTGAAGCCTGCAAGTCCCGCTGGAGCGGCAGATAGTGTAGAATAGGATGTGAGAGAGCTTTATTCTCGAAGCTATCTCGAAGATGGAACAATTTCCTGTGGGATTGCGCGAGTGATCGAGCGCATCTATTCCTGTATAGCTGCTACTAGAGCTTTGCTGCCAATTGTTCTGCCTGTCGTCCATTATTCTATTAGCCTCGGGTAGAAAAAAAAAAAATATACCGTTCAACTAATTGAATCGCACAATTGTCGAGTATTTTCCCAAACTATAATTAAATTACTTTGCCGCGCGTGGCCGCTGACAATGCAAAAGTGTGGAAAACTTTGTATATTATACTTGTACACAGAGTGCACATGTGCGTGTATACATTATTGTAACCGGCATTTAACAGTCACTGGCCGCATCATGGCTACTTTCTGCACAAGCTGGATATTGTAGCAAAATGCACGCGAAACGACGTTTCATACGAATCACGACGACGTCGAAATTGCACGAGTGGCAATTTACCGGAGCACCGGATACGTATTAACCGGCATTACGTAATGTCGTGATCCTTTTCCTTGAAATTAGCGTGTGCGCGTGCTTCCACCGTTTTTTTTTTCATTGGCTGAACTGTATAAAAAAAAGGGAAAAATATTTTAAAAGGTGGCGCGTGGTTAAAAAAATTTTTGCAATCAAGTTTTCTTTTTTTTCTAATAAAAAAAAAAAAACAATCTTTTTATGCTCTTGGCCGCTAATGAAACACATCCACGGGTAAGAGGGGATAATAAAGTGGGTAAATATTTTTTTAAGTGGATTTACACTGAAGCAGAGAAGCCAGCCGGACGTTAAAGCACGATCCGGTAATTTTTCTGGATGGAAAATGCGGTATACTTGTAGTACTGGCCATGGATAAAAGGCACAACGTGATCTGTGTTTACTACCCCCCAAAGGATTATGCTATTATATAAGGGCACGTATACATGCATATAAGTTTCGAAGAACATTCCATGTTTAATATATTGAAGGCGTGTAAGAGGCTTGCGTGTGCTAGATTACTTTGATATGACCAACATTGGACATTAAATCTCGTGTATGGAATGTCGGGGAACTATATTCATTAATATCTTTGAACTGATGGTAGTATTTAACCTTTTTAAATGACCTACTCTAGTTAATTTTCAAGTTTTCAGACCATTTGCTATATATTGGAATTTGAAATTCACTTTTATACCTGATGCATCGAATCGTGGCAAAATCAAATATTTATATATGCCGCGTATGACAGGCAATGGATAATTTCGTTCTGAATACGTTTGACGCGTTGTCAATTCTATTTGGGTATTTAGGGCGATGAAGATTGACAGATTGAATCATTGTTTTTTCTTAAAAATTCCAAATTTTGATACTAAAAAATTTATGAGTTCAGCCTTAGTTCAAGTAACACAAGTTGGAAAATGGCATGAAAATTTTCTTCTTTAATTTCTTTCTTTTAATATTGATAAATGGTTTTTTTTTTTAAGAAAAAAAAAACAATTGAAATTTTTCCCCAGCATTTTATTTTTGAATTTTTTTTACTCACAAATTGTGAAATTTTGATACAACTAATGGTTCGAATTAATGGAATAAGAAAGAAGTGATGGAAAAAATGAAAATAGATAAAAAGGGTTCATGAAAATTATTGAACGTTTTGGGAAAGTTGGAATTATTAATCACCACTTAAAATATCTTAAATATGGAAAATCATTTTCAGGTAAATTTAAATTTTCTGCTTGAATTGATGAGTGAGGGATAATTTATATTTTCAGAAAAGCTTTCAACTAGGCTAAACCTTTAATTGGCAATTTTATCTATTAAATTATCGTTTACATGTATTTTATCTCTATAAAAATATGATGCGAAACGCGTTTCCTGCTCTCCCTGCCGTGCTTCTCACAATGTAAACCAATCACGCGCGCTTTCATGCTATAAATCATCCCGTGAAATACTTCTAGTCTTTAGAAGATGTTCCGACAGTAGAGAATTTCATAACTTCTTAATTGCACATACCGCAAAACCACTACTCATTTCCATTTATATATCGCATTCCAATTTTCCACAAAACATTGTTGGATTTTTATTTTTCATCTATGCTTTGAACTTCAATCTCCTCTATCTTTATACAGCAGTTTAAAAATTTTTTTCATATATTGACTGAACTCTGCCACTTTATTATGACACACAATATTATAGTTACTCAATCGCGTCGGCCAAAAGTGTAAAGATATGAATTTAAATTTATTTTACGACTGTAGAAAGTCCAGAAACTTGGTGTGTTATCCCGTGATGGCAGTTCGTTTACGACATATACGCGGAAGAGGGTGCGCAAAGGTATATATAGTATGCCGTTGCAATCCAATTTATGAGCGTCACCCGGGAAATCAAATCTTTTTCTTAGCTAGTGAAAAGTTCACCGAGTACTTGAGGTTTTAAATGCTTCCACGTGAAATACGCCGGTAAGCTATAAATTCCCTAACCGAGTTCTGCACTTAGCTCACAACATATTTCATGATGAATTTAAAAAAAAATTAACTCTGCCAATTAGTCGATGAATATTTTAGAAAAAAAAATTAATTCTCAATTAGTAACAATGAATTATCAGTTATATATTATTAGTAACAATAGTATAACCAATTTTTGCAATGGATAAAAAATTTTTTTCAGTAAAATACCAATAAAAATCCACTTTTAAACTGATTTTTAAGTGGAAAAAAAATTTTTTAACATAAAAATACAACAGTAGAATATTTTTTCGAGTGTTAAGTGAATTTTTTTCTCAAATTTTGGTATCGATTTGTCATTTGGCAAAGCAATTTATTGATTTTCTTGAGATAAATGGATGCAAAGTACCTAATACTGCTGAGCACTTTAATTGTCGAATATAACCCTCGTTCTGAAGACTCTATTTTCTTGAATAAAATTTTCCTCCGCTGATGATGAGCAGAATATTGCGGTTAAATTAATCAAACAAGGCTATGAGATGGCAATTAATGAGTGTCATATTTTATATTGCAAAGTGTCGGGATGTTTTTTATCATGATGGATAACGAGTTTCTCAGATCTACCGCAGACAACGCGACTTGCAACTGTGTGCACTTGTAGTTGTTGGTCTAACGAGCAAGCAGAGTTGGGACACACACGAGACACATGACGAAATGAAGCTTTCTTCTGTGTCTTTATTTATTTCCGGCTGTCAATATTGGTGATGGCCCAGTAGAGTTCACTGGAAGTTTATTGCAGCGTTCGAGTGCTGATGGGGGAGAAACCTGCTGCTGTTTGATGTATCAATTCCTCTGCAGTGTCTATAGTAATTGGCCATCCCTCGCGCACGTTTCCGATTCGTACACAACTGCCCAGTTCATTCAGTCCGGTTTTGGTGGAGATCTTTCGCTCCTCCGGTGTCCAACTAATAGCAAGTCAAGGGCTGCCGTATTCCTCCAGCGTCTCTCGCCGTTGTCCAAACTTTTGGTCATGTACTTCAACATCAAGTGGCTTGATTCAACGTGTTCTGACTACACCAACTCGTATATTAGGGCTGCTTCGGTAAACAGTCAGCTTCGTTTGTGCTCCGACCAAACTGCCTATCAATCTAACGGAGTGATTGAAACGTTTAATTCACTCAAAAAATTAAAAACCAACAGAATAAATAATGTATTTGACATTTTTTATAGAATTTTTCAACCTCAATCATTTGTTTGAGTAAAATTTTTTGTTATCTCGCTTGGGTACCGAGTTATCAGTGAAAAACTGAAAAAAATCACGAAAAAGTAAAGATTTACAAGGGTTTTACCTTTGTGAAATTGGTGAAAAAAAAAATAATCTATCTCTAATCATCTGAATAAATATTATAAAACTTAATAAAAATTTTATTTGATAAATTTTCAATAAAAAACTATGATTAAATAAATAAGTAAAAAAATAAAAGCACTTGAGAAAATTATAAAAATGGATAAAAATAATTTTTCGATAATTTGAAAAATACTTTTAGCATATAAAAGCATCAAATTTTATCATGCCGTCATATGCACACCCTTATATATATAACAAAAAAAAAATCAGCTTATCTGCGCAGCGTCAGGTGACGGAATAAGAAATAAAAAAAGAAACCGCGCGCGCGTCGCGTATAAATGAGAGTAATCGTCAAATAATTTTTTTTTCCCTATCTCTCTCTCTCTCTCTCCCTCTGGTTATTTTTTATCCCGAGGTCTTCGCCCGCGCGCGTCACCTCCGGCTGATGCCGTCAATGTGCGTCACTCACAAAAATCCAAACCCCCTCGCGTGTTCACCGCCGCATTTTTCTCTCTCATTTTTTTTTTTTCAATCACCGCACTTGGGATTGGATTTGCGAGTCAATGAGCATGAGAAGATAAGCCCAGAAATACATTGGTAAAAAAAACAGTAAAAAAATGGAATAAAATTTTCTACGTTGGCTAAAAAAATTTTTTTTTCGCTCAACATATGACAGAGTTGGAATGATTTGATGCTAGCACCAGGAATTTAATATCGCTCGCGGGCTTGTCTTTTAATTGCCTGATATATCCCCCGTAATTTGTGTGGATGTAGCGACATGGACTGTCTGCAAGTCACACGCTGTATGTATATATTTATCGAGTGCGCGGACGTTTCGCTGATGCACACTCGGTGCCAGGAAAGGTCTCGAGGCGCGTATTATAACTTTAATGCATGCTTAGGTGAACGTAGAAGAGTGCGTGCTAGCTAAACTCAAGGTGCAAGGTTACTATGATCCTCCCTCTATGGGCGACGCGACTTTATGCACGCATGCATGTATGTATATGATGAACGATCCAAGTTTCCCGCCTCTCTGCGCGCGTCATTTGTGCCTGCATATAGTCTTGTATAACATATACTTTCGAGACAAATAAAAATCTTGTAAATTAGCTACGTAGACACTGTAAATAATGCTTGTGCGCAAGGTATATAAAATCCTGTATGTGTGTACAACTTGATAAAGTATGTTTTTCACCGACAAATATTTCATCCTCACACTTCTGCTAAAAAAAAAAAAAACGTATTAAATTGAGGGTTTGTTATTCACTTTAACACTGCACATACCGTTTAACTTGTATATTACAGATTTCATCACTGATATTCATTATTTAAATATAAACAAACACAAAAATAATTTTTTTAAAATTTTATTTGAATCGTGGGAAAAAGAATAGTAATTTTTTTTTCTAACGAAATTATTTTATTTAGAAAATAAAAATAGTTGAATGCGATTAAAAGTTGAACGCGCTCTCAATGAACCGAAAAATTAATTACAGTTCTCTCTGAAGAAGCAATTTATTTTACTAGTTAAATATATCTCTATTGCCGTTGGAAATATTAATCAAATTATGTATGAATTGGTAATTAAAGTGCTTCAACTCCGGTAGTAAATTAATTAACGATGCAAGCTTTCAAGTCTAGAATGCAGTAGAATATATATCTATTTGTTAAGCGAATAAATACAAAACACTTTGCTGTCATTTATGTATATACGTAATAACAATTAAAAAAATGTTATGTACTAAGATATGTGATTATATATATCTATATAGAGATATAAATGCCATAAAATTTCATATCTAAGCGCCGGTACACTTTTACAAAACTTTAAAGCTCACTTTCTTTTGCCAAGAGACAAAACCGAGAAAAATATTCCTCACAATTTAAATTCTAGAATTCTACGAGAAACTGTATACTTATCTTTCATACATATGTACATGCACACATATACAGAGGTATATACAGCACACACTAGGAAATTCCTTTTTGTTTCTCGCACTGCATATCCTTCGCGTAATACACAGAGAGAGAGAGGAGTCGTCGTAACGTATTCGAGCCTTTAACGACCGGAAACATTAAGTGCTTTATAATATTTTGCGAGACGATAACTCAGAGCAAGATTTTTCTACTGGCGAAAACGCGTAGTATATACACATGTATATACTTAAACGTAGCATGCACGTGCAGTAGGTTTATATTTCTAAATATATTCATCTGTTTTATTGTCCACACGATATATGATGCCGGCAAATGAAATTTTATTAGTAAGTAAAAAAAATAGAAAAAAAAAATCATGAACCATATAAAAACCTTAACGTTTATATGCCATCACAATAAAGCCTAATATGCCGGGTATAAATCACGATATTTTTCACCCCTCGATGAAATAAAATTTTGTACTGTAATGTTTTCGAACGATATAATGCATTTTCCAACGCACGTGCTCCCCTTTGTACTAGTGTAATAGATATCCACAAAAGACTCACCCTATATGTGTGGCACCCCCTTTAGGCTGACGACGAACGAGGTTTCGTCGGCCGCTGGAGAAGGTGTGTTTCACATGGTGAAAAAAGGGGTTACGTCTCTAGACCAAAGGTTTCACACATCAATAACCGCATCGGTCCGCAAATTCTCTTGCACATCGATCCATTGACCCGTAAAAGTTTCAGCACACGCTGCTATTTTATTCCAACGTTGTCCAAAGAAAATTGCCCAAGCACGTATACTGTTGTATTATTGTTGAAAAATCGATATACTTTCAAGTTGATCGATTAATATAAAGCACTCACATATACGAAAATGTGTAAATACTGCAGAGAAAATGCTCGCGCCGAAAAGTCATTTTATTAATTTTTTTCTTTCAAGTGAAATTTTTTTTTTTTTTTCAATTAAATTCAAGAATTGCTGTCTTAAAAACACTATTTTAAATATGTGAAAAATATTTTATATCTAAAAAACTATTTGAAAAATCAAATTGAAGAATTATTTCACTTGAAAAAATATTTTTAATAAAATAATTAAATATGCAAAAAATCTTTTGTGGTATAATTTATACAAGACTGAAATAAATTCATTAAAAAATGAAATTTAATTAAATTTCAACTGTTGAAACATTTGATTTTTATCAGTGATGTTATCGATGATGAGGAAACTTATATATTTTAATTTCAATTCTCGTCACGTCGTTTGAGTAACGCAAAAGGAGTTATATAGCTCGGGTAACGAGGTATTTCAAAATCGATAGGATCGTCAACGAGAGAATTTGATTTTTCATGGACTGAGTAAATTTAATTACATAGTATATAAAAACAACTAATAAAACTATATAAAAACAAAGCAAAACTGTTATACGCGCAGTGTTTAGTGCATTTGAGCTTGAGGCATAGCAGAAATTTCGTCAGTGATATGATGAGGGCTAAAAACCGAGAGTGGTGAAAGGGCGCGAGAGAAAGGGTCGTGAAAATGATACATATAACATGGGCTTAATGCATATTTGCAAGCCACCGAGTCCATTTAACGCAATCTCCATATCGCGAGAGCTTTTATAATCATAAATAAAGTTGGTGAGGTTTATCAATCATCGAATTTTAAATGTGATACACGTGGCTGAGCTGTAGCAAGCTATACTTATAAATAGATTCTACGTGGACCACTATAAATATTCTCCCTAGATGGTTCCCCATGCTCTAAAATAACTGACAGAGTCATAAAGTTGTGAATTAAACCCACACGCGATGTTGAACAAACTACTGAATTTAATTTACATGATGTACGCGCGATTAACGTCACTATGCCTGTACTTCTCCTGCTTTCTATTTTAATCTTCTATATTTTTTTGCGACTTTATATGTTAATTTTTTTATATATATATACACGCACTCGGATAATTCACACCGCATTTACACGACAACAATAGGAATGCATTATCGCATGGAGAGAATCAAATGTCCGGTGCAGAGATACACTGGCTTCGATTAATTTAATTGTTTGAGAATGTCAATTTTCAACGGGTCAATGCGACTCACTGATGATGATTCTATAAAATTTTATCAGTCCGTTGATTACTATATCATTTGTGCCTGTCACTCGGGCAAATTCAAAACAGAATTGGTTATTAGTTGCATGAGATGAATTATAACGTATGCATTTAGCTATATTTTTGATGCACTGCATTATTAAATTTTTTTTTTCATCATTTTTAATTATCTGTCATTTATAAAATTCAATTAATATAATGTTTAACTAACATTTGCAATTTAAAATCAAGAAAAAATGATTGAATTTGTTTTCGGATAAATTTTTTAAGCTGTATATATGCCTTGAAATTGTTACATTTTTGGTGATTTTTTTGATTTTTGAGCGATAACTCGTTAAATAACGAAGATAACAAAAAAAATTAAGAGAGTAAAATTAAAGGGGGTAAAATTTCCTACAAAAAGTGTCAAATAAATTTTTTTGTATCATTCTTAATTTTGAAGATATAATCGATTTTTGAAAATTCTTATTTTTTAACATAACTCGAAAATGAGACAAAATTTCAGAAAATATTATTCTACATCTTTTGTAGGAAATTTAACCCCTAATCATTTCATTCCTATGATACTTTCCATTATATCAAATAGTTACGGAGTTATCAGACGAAAATGAAAAAAATTAGAAAAAAGTTGCGATTTTAAGGGACACACACGTCTCTGAAAATTTTGAAATGAAAAAAAAGGGTTTTTTCTCTTATTAAACAACTTTAGCGCATGATTTAATTAATTTTTGCAGTTTTGACTGGATAGGTTTATAAGATTTTAGATGTCAGGAAATCCGAGATCTCGTGTTGGTTGCTCGCGTTGAACGCACGTCACCAAATGCTCGACTTGTCACGAGAGAAGAGTGTCAGTATGTTTACCGTAGAGTAGTATATAGACGAGCCTCTGGGTTAAATTTATCCGGGCGTTAATGGTGCTCAGTGCCGTAAGGATCGTGCATATATAGGTCTTATACTATATACTAGGGAGATTGCGAGGTAACGCGAGAGAGCTCGACAGCATATGTTGTACACAGAGTAGAGACGAAGAGCTGGCAATTGGAATCCTATCTTTCTCCCTATCTCACTCACTCGTGTTTGTTTTAGGACAACCGCAGCTCATCCCTTGCGTGCCCACAACCACTTTGCCTCTTTGCGTCTCTCATTCGTGTCCTCATCTCTTTCTCTCATGAAATTGAGAGATAATTTTCGACGTTTATTTTTCCATGCCAGAGAGATACTTGTTGCGCTTTTAAAATCAAATATACCGTCTGAATACTGTCATAATTTTTTTTTCTAAACAAAATTTTTTTTTTTTTGTATTTAATAATTAATTTCAGTATAGTAAAAAAATCATAAAAGTCTTTTAAATGTTAGGAAAAATAATAATAAATTATTTTAATTAATTCTAGAATGTAAAACTTTCATTTTTATTATTTAATTGATTTTTTTTTTAATTAAATTTTTGTACTAAAATATCGTGAGTTTTTGAAGACGAATTTATTTCAAAGTTTTCACATAAAAATTTTTATATTTTAGGTTTGAATTTTTACCTTTCTGTCTGCATTAAAAGGCACAGCGTATAGGTTTTTTCCGGCAACATGGAGGGGATAGCGCGTTGAGCGGTAGTAGAAACAGACAAAGTCACTGTACATGGTCAGACACGAGTTTCTCATGTCTACAGTCTATAATATACGACTATACAGTATTTAATTATTATTGAAAAGAAATTTTTCCTCTCTCGCAAAGTAGCAGGAAATAATTTGAATATATATTGAGTGAGAAAATAATTAAGGTCTCGAGCTTAAGACGTAATTTCGCCATTTTCTCCCAGAGATTTTTCTTTTTTCGACTTGTGAAACGAAGCAAAGTGGTTGCTATAGCAAAAGGCAATCGTTACCGGCATGCGCTACGCGTCGTAAAACGTTTGTAAGAACTACCTAGCCTCATGTGGAGCCAAGCAGCGAGTAGATGTACACTCGCGCGACCCTTTTACTCGGCGTATTTTAACTTTTTGGCGACATATTATATAGATATATTTTATTCCAGTGCATATATCGCTCGACATACACGTACAAAAGTAGTGCCTGAAACTTACCGCGCTTCGTGAGCAAAATATTTCGAGATTTTCCAGACGCCACAAACACTCTGTGTGTGTGTGTTTTCGAACTTTATGCGATAGCCGGTAAAATAATAATCCTTCCAAGAATTTAAAAGAATGAAAAATCCCTATGCCTGCATATACACGTTTTATTATATTTTTTTGACATGTATATGTAAAAGTTTTTTTGAATATTTAAATCCTAGGCGTGTGCAAAAGACGCTTACAACTCTCCCCTTTTCCGACATTTTTATATCACCCAACTAAAACTTTGTATTATCAAACACATGATTCAGCTTATAATGTCATATCCACGTGTATTTTTTATTATCTGTAAATATAAATACAATTTTCATGCATAAACAACACCTCAACGTAGACAGAAAGTAAAATAAACATATATATAAATTTTTATAGTCGGTATAATTAATAAAAAAATCATATTAAAGTATTTTTTCATCCTAAATATATATTTTTCAATTTTTATATTCATGATTTAATCAAAATAAACGTACTTTTGATATAAAAGTAAATCAATTATCAGTGAGTACAAAAGAATTTTTTTTTTTTCAATGCTTTCAAGTTTGTGGGAACAATATTTACAGCATCTAATTTATCGCAAGAATTTAATGGCCAAGCTCTTCATTGTCTCAGTGAAATGTACACTGTGAAAGAAGCAGGCTTGAAAAGTGCTTTCTACATTGTATTTTTCTTCATCATTCTTCAGCCTCATGAACTCCACCCTTACAGTTCTCTTTTTTTCTTCGCAACAAAGCTCTAACTCTATTTCGATATTCGAGGGAAAGAATAGCCTCATTACGGCTACAAGCTTCATTTACATGTATAAAAAAATTCAAATAAAAAAAAAGATAATAGGAGGAAAAAAATCTCTTTTACAATGCAATACTTCAACTTGTCGATATTGTTCAAATAGATGTTAGAATTTATTACTACCAGTATTTCGATTTCTAGAGCACGTTTATTGCATCTACAATTTTGTGCGACGTTTGTAGGTATTCTTTGATATTTCAATTTGTTAATATTGATAATTTAAAATCAAGAACTTTTCTATTGCTTTAGAAATTCATTATTATTTGTATTTAATTCTACTGTAGGCAAAGACCCATAATTTACATTAGTCCATCATGTCATGGCGATACTTGTGAATTGTGACGTTGAGCGAATGAGGAACACTGTGACCTCTTGAATGTCACGTTTTAAAATGATGTTTATTGATCTTGATTTCTGCTGAAATAATATTTAGACTCTATTATAAATGTCCTAATGAAGGAAAATATTATATAGTGTAAAAAAAAATTGGGATTATTTTAGGAACATCAAAGGAAATGACATTTGATTGAAGCTAAATAATTCATGTGCAAATGGTTATCGATAATTATCGACCATCGGTGATGAATAAATTTTCATTTACGATGTGACATTTGTCCCAATGTGATTATCATGATAGCAGGGGTCGATCTCGGGTAATCTCCGCCATAGTGACGAGATTGAGGTTGTGCCAAGACAACTAGAATACCTGGGGTTAAGCAAATCAATATCCCAATTGAATCGGACATATGGTCACACGAGCACTTGGTGTCAACGATCCACCAATGCTATAAAAATTTAATCAATAGTCAAATTTATAATCTAGTCAGTTTGAAAAAAAAAATTATTTGAAATATTTATTAACATTTTAATATTTATTTGTGTTATAAAAATAGTGAATAAATTTTCATATTTAATCAAATAATCATATTAATTAGAAATTTAATTATATTATGAGAAAAATTGATTTAATTACTTTAAAGTCAGATATTAAATTATAATTCAATTTTCATGACAATTCTCACATATAAATTAAATTATTTGAGTGATTAATTTTAGAAAATGAAATATTCTTCCTCTGGTTTTTGTTTTTAAAAATTGTTTTTTTCTTTTCCTTTGGGATTATAATTTAATAATTGTTGCTCATTTTGTCAACAGTATTGCGTGGATTGTCACGACTCGGTTGCAATTATATTACGAACTGCCGCAAGAAATTAACTGACTACGAATGGCGATGAATAATTGAATGTAAAGCGTTGTAGCGTGAAAGTGTAGGCTGGACGGTGGCGATAAGTGATCTAGAGTTTACGAGCAAAAGCGAGAAGAGGAGGAGAACTTGCAGATGGACTTGTTTATGAGATTATGATAGGTTGCTTTGTGTTGTGGGTTACATGACACAATGCGAACATACTCTTCTGCCTCTAAACGCCACTTTTGTTATACACTTTCGCACTAAATTTTTTGCTACTGAATTTTTTTCTATACTCCATTTCTCAGTCGAAGTGTTAAAGGACTAAAGTTGGATTCATGATTTTGCCGCGAGCTCGTTTTTCCAACTGTAGGTATTTATTTGAAATTTACGTTAAAAATATACTCTCCATTTGTTCTAGCAAAATGTTTTTTTTTCTGAATCGTTTTCATCGTTAAAATTTTTTGAGGTATATTCTCTCATTAAAATATTCCAACATAGTTACATTAATTTTATATGAATTCAATTTTTATCCAGGTCATGTAGAAATTGTATAGAATAATTATTTAAATTTCATTCGATATTTTCAGTAGAATTTTATGACATAACTAAGATTTTATATTTTCATGCAAGTTATATCTGATATATGATTTTTTAGTGTTGATATAATTTTTTATTGCGTTGTGAGTGGATAGAGAAGATGTTGGTATGTCGAGGACATTTTGGAGTATACTGAAATTTCGTGAAAATTCCAAGCTCTTGACCGTTGACAATCTTTGGCGTTTAGACGCGATATCTGCAGTGAAATTATTTGGCGCAACCCCAACACAGAAGTGATGAAATAGCGACTGGGTATAGGATTTGTTTCGTTAAACCTCACCATTCAAAAGGAATTCTACGACTGCTCGAGTCGACTATAGCCAACGAAATTCAGATTCAATAGCGACAGAGTTGGATATTTTTTTCATATCATTTATATAAAATATATTTTTTTTAGTGTGTCACAGTTGTTTAAAAAAAATGTTTTCGATTTTTTTCCCCACTTCTAAAGAATCATATTTAAAAGAGAAGAATAATCAGATTAAATAGTATATTACACTACAAGTGCAGAAAGTTGAGATTCCTGCACTGCGCGCCATGATGCCCGAGGCGAAGCCGAGGGCATCACATGGCGCGCAGTTCAGGGCTCTCAACTTTCTGCACTTGTAGTGTATACTATTTTTCTTGCTATCCGGCCGAAAGTACGCAAATAATTGTGTACACTAAAAAATGTCAACGCCTGCCCCGACATTTGCAGCACGAGCGAAGCGAGTGCTGCTGGTCGGGGGCAGGAATAAAAATATAGAGAAATAAAGAATAATTGATTTACAAGAAAAACTATATTTGTTGCCTGTCTTTTATCACAATTACAAGATCATAGTTTACTTAGTAATAGTCATTTCTCAAACAAATAGTAATCTTTAATTGTATAGTAGTAAACTATACTACTAAAAATATAGTATTTTTATTTCTAGTCAACAATTTTTGAAACTTCTTCTTCATCTGTCGACTCATCAGATGATAGTTTATTCATTTTTGTATATACTTTTTTAATACACTCTAGTCACTATTTTTTACACGGTTAATTATTATCAATAAACATTAAAATGACATAATTTTAAGGTTACGAGAGCGAGAGTGTAGGAGAGCTCTTGACAGGTGTCGATATAACAGGAGTCCTACTATGATGCAATCGTCGGTTTTCATTCTAGCTATCGTAGTGCGCGCGTGCGCCTCTGCCACGGCATAAAAGTGAGGCTTTCTGCCGCGAAATCGCAGCAGAAACCTCGTACTTTCGGCGGGGGTAGTAAGAAAAAGCTTTTTTTGTTCCTCGCAGAATTGATAGAGGGTGAGTGATATATATGAAAAGAAGTGGAGCATGGTTCAGATTGACGATTTACATCGGCATACGGAGGTATATATAATGTGAATCGTTGGAAAATGTCATTTCGCGGAAATTGCAGATTGAAACGCCTCATTTAACAAGATGCGTCTTTTAACGACGATGTTGAATACAGTCCCCCTCGCGTCCACATAAATTCACTTTATATTCATCTCGTTTATTTTCTTTATTTTTACGTTAAATTACATCACGCGTAGCGTATAACTTTTAAATTATACAAAACCTGCTGAGAACAGATTAAAATTTTCATTATTATAAATCCTTTATTGCAAAAAAAAAAACATCTAAAATATTTTTAATTGCGTAAAAAAACGAATAATTTAAAATCTGTCACAATAGTGGTTATTTTTAAAGAAATAAAAAAAAAAATACATCCACCAATTTTCGCAAGTATTTTCAGTATTTTTTTCATTCTCGCCACAAAATAATCATTGGGCGAGGTCCATCTTCTGCATCAACGAAGCGCGCGAATTTTTAATCATCTTCTTCTGCGACTGCAAAGTCGACGTGCGGGATATTCGAGAAATTACGCGAGGGAGGAAAAAAACGACAACTCGACGACCCGCGTCTAATTCTAAAATCAATAATTATCGGAGAGATCCAAGGAAGCGTCGTCCGTCGTCTTTGTCGCAAAGAAGAAAAAAAAGACAGAGGTGGCCTGAGAAATTGGCGGTGCGAGAGAAGTCCAAATGCGCACTCGACCGGAAAATCTTTCTTCGGCTTCTCTCGCTCTATATCTATCGGCCTATCCACCCCGCCTCGCGGAAAAGGAGTATATATACTTTCTCTATTGGTTAGCAGCTCCACTCGGAGTCGATGAAAAGCATCGCGCACAAAACTTCTTCTTCTCAACTTTTATCCTCAAAGTCGATGAGTTCTCTCTCTCTCTCCGCGAGAGTCATTCGCGCGGCTTCCCTCGATAAAGGTTTTCCAGCAGAAAATAATAAAATACAATACTCATCCGTAGTGATAATTCCGTAGTATAATTTCAAACGCCACACATCTCTATCAATTTCACGAATTTATGCATCGCACCCTTTTTTTTTTTTCGTTGGCTAAAACCTTGGTATAGCGTGTGTCAAAGCCAGAAGACCCTTCTCGGCTCTTAGTCTCGACTATAGGCCTATTGGGAATGAAACAAAAAGTGCTGAGGGACGCTTAAGTTTCTCAGTCAGTGATTGTAACCCTCTTTCAGCTTCGCTCCCTTCATGTTTGCACACAAAGTACCGAAAAAATACAAAAAACTTTTCCGTAAATCGAGAAAAATGTTACACCACAATAATACATTTTTTTTTATCTGCCATCAATAACTATATGTATTTTTGATTGAAATTTATATAGCATTAAATTTATTTCTGATAATATTTAAAAACAAAATTATTACTTAGCATATATAAAATTCCAAATTTTTTTAATTGACGATTTGTTTAAATTAAATATTTTATCATTAATATCGTTGGAATTTCCGTGTAATTTTCGGAAGAAAATACCATCAGCTTCCGCGTTTTTCACTTCTCGTATTTTTCAACCTACTATCCAATTTTTCTCGCAACTGACGACGACGAACCGGGACCTTTACCCAGGGGCATTGGACACTCCTGGCGCAGGGCCACGAATTATTGAAGCTCAATTGAAGCCAGAAAAAGAGTTTCATCGAGAGCTGGTGCATGCTCCCATTGCGGCGCGCGCGTCTTTTTGTATTAAATTTTTTTTTTTTTCGTGCTGGATAAACCCTAGGGCGTTCTAGCTTTATTTTCTCGGATTGTCAGACCAACTTTTCTGTCAAAATACACTTTTTTTTGTGTGTGTGTGTAAATCTATCGCGTGCAATATATTTGTTCATCACTAAAAAGATATATGAACGAGAGATTTAGTGGTCCTTGGTGGACAATTTTACTTGCACCAAGTGAAAAGTCTCTTCGTCCCATTCGTACTAAATTTCTCAAGGAAATGTCTCCATTGTTCATCCGCTCTTCGAGGCGACCCACGAATTTAATATTTTATCAAGTGTCTGACATGACTGATGTCTCGTTGAGAGGTCGAATAATTATTTAGTAGCTTAAATGCCTCGAAAATGCATTGGTGAGAGTATCGCAGGGAATTTCACAGGATTTAAATAGATATTTTTATGTTTTAACGAGTAAAATGTCGATGAGACTGTGTGTGAGTTTTGTCGGTATTATACAGTCGAGAGTCCTTTGCGCTTCTATTCGCCCAACTCACTATAGAAGCTTATAGTGCAGACCCTAGTTCCTCCAGGATACTGCGGTACATCCTGCTACGGATTATGTCGTAATGTGCGAACCAAAACACCTTGTGGCCCTTGTCTCCAACCCTCAACTATATATTTTGATGCTACTCATTTAGGCTGCAGCTTATACAAAGATATACATCTTCTAGAACAAAATAGAAAATTATAATCAAAATTTCTGTAGAAAAAAAAAATTTTATATATTCTATTTTGTTTAGGTATGCTTGTAAATTTTCACTTTGGTTTTTCTTTTAGTTTCCCAGAGATTAGATGTTAAAATTCGGGTCGAATACAGGCTCTTATGGGTGACAGACAAAATTTCATAGTTTTGAGACTATGAAACTACGTGTTTTGATATTGGTATGAATATTTTGCTCAAAAATGTGCTGATTTTAATGAAAAAAAAAATAAATCATTGTTTAAAACAGCAGTTTTTATCTCCTCCACTGATCGATATTCAACCTCATTACGTATAAGTAAGAAAAGAAACTGCTAAAATTAAATTATTTTTACAAATTTCAACATTTTGACGTATATTCGATAATAAAATAATCATCATACGGAAATGAGATTATTTCGAATCTATTTCAAAGATCACATTCCAGGACGATTTATTATTTTTTAAAAGTAGAAAATTAGGTTATCACAGTTGTTAAAAGTTTAAAACGAAGAAATTTTTAATTCCACATGTGCAATTGCATTGGTAGAAAAAAATTCATGTCAAAAATATTGGATAATAAATTTTTTTTTCGATAAAAAAATTAAATCTCACTAAAAATAGGTTTGCGTTATATATAAATATGGTTATAATTTTTTATTTTTGATTTATTTTTCCTGCTGCATGTTGATCTTCAGGTGTTGTAAGATGCATATCGGTGCATTAGCAGGTGTGAATCGACCATTGAACTGTCTTTTTCATTGAAACAGAGAGAGAGAGCCCGCGCGCGCAGAGAGAGGACAGAATCCATGAAGATTTATTCCACTAACTCAATGAGACGTATAAATCGATTTGGATTACAAATGTGAAACCGGAAACTTTGGAGAAGCCCCTAAAAATCTTTGATGAATAGAAGACGCGACGCCTGTCAAAATATTCACCCCTTTCTCTGGCTGTATAGGTACATACACGACGATAGGATCACATTACAAGAGTTCGACGTGCGTTCAGCGGACAAATTTCATCCTTTTTGGTCGCGGGTGAGAAGAATTTGAGGGTGTATTACATAGTCAACGAAGCGCGTAAAGGATAATATACCTAACCGGTTTTAGTTTTACTTGACGCTTTTGCTATTTCTATATACGCACACAAGTATTTTTCACAAGGTCTTTGACTCTCTGTACACCCTTTATTATGCATCATTCACACGATTATTTTTCGAGCCTTTGTAAAAAGTCCGTGCTTGTAGTACTTATACGTTTGTGTTCGCTCAGGACCTTAATTAATTTTCACGTTAAGTGAATGTTGTATGGTAATTTAAATACCGGCGTTTCAAAGCGAATACACTCGCAGCGAGTTTTTACTCTTGTGGAATAAATATATGTAGCAGAGTATAGAGTATTAAAAAAAATGTTAATAACAAAAATAAATGCTAACCCGTGCGCCCATTGTATCCAAACTAGGATAGGGGGTGTTCAGACACACAATTCCACTGTCAAATGAATTCAAAGACCTTTGTCAAACTTGTCCCAATATTTTGGTTTCATTTGTCTAGTAAAAAGGTTGTAGTGGCACACGCTTACGTTGGAATATAAAGGGGTTTCCGTTCCCATTTGTGTAATACGAGCTCGAGTTATATGCTTCTTCAACAAAATGATGAGACATGAACCCGTCGTGTCCCTTTTATTTTTTGCTGTTTTATATGAAAACTCGCCCCGGACATCATTGCGAAAATAGAGCAAAAAAATGTTGAGAAGAAGAAAAAATTCCGGGGAAAAAGGTGGAATGGCATTTTTTTTTTATCTCTGTGTGAGACTATTGAATTTCCCGACATCGAGATTTATCTGATGCACATCCGTCCGCAATTCTCTGTCGCATCGTTTCCAGCCGATTTAAACGTAACGTAATGAAATCGGCGGTCTCTTGTGCTCTTATAATATGCTTGGATACCTATACTGAAGAAATGTGAAAAAATTTATATGATAGGTATAGAAAAATCGGGTTTTTTAACCCGTTTTTTCGCATTCTGGTCTTTTTTTTTTTGGTTAAATAAAATTTTTTAATCGATTTTGAATCATGTAAGCTGTGAAATTACATGAGAAATTGGAAAACTATTTTTTTATTTTAAATTTTTCGTTTTTTTTTATCATCTTGAAAAGTTGAAAATACTTTATTTGCTAATATCTTGGATAAGGAGACAAGTTGGATTATTTTTGTTAAGGACCTTTTTTGTAGATAATAAAATTCTCTAGAAAAAAGGTATTTTGATAAAATTTTTTATTTTTAGTAGTATTAAAGATATTTCAATTTAAAATTGATTTAAAAAATATTGATATTGACTTTTAAATTGTGAATTTAATTTTTGATGCATTAGATTTTTTGAAATGATAAAATAAATGAATAACAAACAAATTCTTTTTCCGCTTGCGGATAAAAGATAGCAGAAAACGACTCTCTTTTAACTGGGTGGACAGCGAGTTGCATTCCACGAGTTATTTTATACTTGATTGTAAACGGAATCTGAGACGTTGAAAAATCGTTTTTCATTGACCTGAACATGCAGAAGCAGTCGAAATCATGCTAAATCAATATTGAATATTATCTCTAGGCTCACAAGTACATCTAGCAACTAGTTTAAAGCAAACATTGATCTAACTCGTGCGCTAGGAGCCGTCATCCTTCCGGTTCCTATATTTTTACTTGGAAAAATTAAACTTTTCCACTATACAATCTTTTGAAATTTAAATTCTAAACCAATATAAATTTTTAACATCATTGAAATATTCGTTGGATAAATAGTTTTCTAAAAAAAATGGGGAAAAAAAAATTTGTAAAAGTATATATTATTATTTTGTTCAATTGAAAAAACACGGCAGATTGAGGGATTATTTCTATGGATGTTTGTGCAAAATAAGCACACAAGGATTGACTCTGTGGAATTTTTATTTTCTCGCCTTTTGGCACTGTGTAATTTACGAGTATCCGCGTCGACGACGCCCGAGTCGGAAGTGGTGTTAACTCGAACCAAAAGTTTTCGCGTGGCGTTATCGAAGTCATTGAAATTCGTCTCGTGGCCAAGGAGACGTTCTTCACAAAGAAGAGGAGTGTGTGTTTGACTTTTTTTTGTGCATGGTCACACACACACACACACATCAGTGTTTGCGCGGGGTGTTGATGGGCTTGCATAAATTGTCGCGTGTTTTTACAAGGATTATTTATTGAAGGGTTGTGTAAAATTTGCGTGAGTTATTCTCTTTATGCTTCACAGTAATAGCTCCTCGCGAGAGCCATAAAAGACCGAAGTGTGTGTATATACGTCATCGCCTATACAAGAAGGAATAAGTTCTACATGCGCGCAATGTGAAACATAAGATTCTATATAATAACTTTGAACGATAGGCTGCGGATAAATTATTGCTCGATATTTTTATCAATGGTTTTATCATGTTTTTCTTACTACAACATAAAGATTGTACATATAATTACATTCTTTATGGGCTTTTTAACACGAATAACCCTTTGCAAATGGAAAATTTGATTCATCACGTAGAAATAATTGCTTAAATAAATATTTCTACTCGTGGTATTTGCAATTATCCATCATTTCTCTCTACCTTAGATGAAACAAAAAATTCTTGTTAAATATAATCATTCTATTTTTTTTTTATTTTATAACTCTTTCGTTTTTTGATGAGAAAAAAAATTGTTTTTTTTTTTTTTTTTCTGTTAGACACAGGGTTTGAAAATTAATGTAACATAATTCAGAGTTTGAATAAAATTTATTTTAATTCGTTGGAAGATGTATTTATATTTAAAAATATGCTTTAGATTTATTGAGATAAAATATTTTATTAATAATATAAAAAATTAGTTTGGAGATATTTGTAATTTTTTTGATTTTTCGTCATAAATATGAAGAAATTGTTACTTTACGTGCTCGCGGTGATGTCTCATTTGAGGTTAAAAATGTAATTTAAAGCTATAAAAAAGTCGTAGATGTCAAAATAGGATGAATTCATGAATATGCAAAGAAGTATATGTATATTCAAGTTGATGGGATTTTTGTCCATGCCGCCTCTTGATAATAGCTTTATAATGATTGGCTTACGCACGAGACGCTGATGGCGACGCGAGCGCATGAGACGACATTATGCTTACACGTCAAGTTGAATTTTTCTTTTTTTCATCCTTCATCTCGTTTTTCCTGCCGCCTTTTTCGACGCAATCTCAAGGTTAATTATCGCACGAATATAACGCCGGGCTTCCGAGGCGCGAGAACACCCAAGGCAAAAAACTAACGTTGAAATATCTCCCTTAACGACTATTACTCTCGTCGCTCGCTCGCCCCTCTCGCGTTTTTGAGAATCTTCGAATAATTACCAGTGGCAAAAAGTCGCTTGTCTCGACACTGTATACATATAGAAGTACATATTCATATCCACAGCCTCACCTTGCATAATGCATCGGTAAGGACCTACAAATTGCTCATTTGTCCGTTTTTTTTTTATTTATCACAATTACATGAATGATCGACTCGAAGGTTCAAGGTAGTTTATCCCTCGTTGTTGAGCTAATAAATTGGCCTGCAGCCAAAATTTCACTTTTTTAATACCCAGTTTTATATATAGATATTTAAATATAAAATTTTTCTTAATACATTCAAATGCTAAATTAAAAAAATTTTGTAATTATAAAATAAAAAAAAAAATTCGCCTGCTGTTTTAAATCATAATATCATCGAAACTATTAAAGATACAGATTTTTCTTAAGAAATCTTTTTTGTAGAGAATTCTATTAGCTAGAAAAAAGGTCTTTAGCAAAATTTATCCAACTTGCATCCTTATAAAGATATAATCAAATAATGAGGAGAATATTTTGCATATTTCGTGAATAGTTGTCTACTGCAGAAAATACTCGCAAAAACAGATAAACAAATATTTCGGCAAGCATGATGATAAGAAAAAGGTTCTTTCTCGATCAATTATTCAATTATTTGTTCAATGCACTAAGAAATTTCTTGGCGCAATTATTAGAAAAAAATGACGTATCATTTAAATCTCTATTGAATATATAAAAAAAACCGGTAGTAAATTGCATTTAAAATCACCTGCTGAATCAACATTATTAAATTATTTCAATGAAAAAAAAAAAAGAAAGAAAAAAAATTCTCAAGTATAAAAGAAGAAATAAATTTTGGCCAATTTACGTTTGAAGAAAAAGTCAAAGCCAAGAGAAGTTTATGTCTCAACATAAAATAATGTTTGCACTAATATTTTGCTTATCAGTTGGGCAATAAAAAAATAAAAATCGATATAGGCGAAAAGTCGTAACTCTTGGCAATCATCGCGGAAGCATTTCGCTTGACGAGTGGTTTATCTTGTGGTTCGTTATCGCTAATAGAACGTTCGAGTTACCGGGCATGATCCGCTTCCGCTGCGGAGGGAGTAAGAACGACGTGAACGTTGCTCTACTTTACGAGCCATTAACTACAGCGGGGCCATTGTCGATCGGGGCCTTAGAAACTGGCATTATCTACGAGAGCAACCCTTGTACATGCTGTGCCAATGTGTATACACACAACCTCGCGGGCTTAACGCATTGCATCGTTACAGAATCGCGCACAATGTGTCGTCTCTGGCTCCGAGGGTAAGCTCCTTCGACAATTGGCATCAATAATAAATTGCGGGCACTAGTGGAGCTATTGTCATTTTTTTCCGTTTTTTATGTATATAAATTTACCGACTGCTGTGTACATAAGTTAGCGTTTAAACACTATTAACGCTCGTCTCATGTAAAAACTTCCGACACTGACACGTTAATTAAACGATAATTGACGTTGATTTATTTTTTAAATTATTACAACTATTTTTTACAGATGCAATAACATCTTTTACATGTTTAATAAAAATTAAATTCATGCTTCATACACTTTTTAGAGGTTTTTACTTATATTATTTATAAATGTCAAAAAAGGCTGTATTTTTTTTTTCGTTAATACTTTGATAACTAAAATAAATAAATTTTTTCTCTATTTTCTATTATTTTCGAGGTAAATTTAAAATTTTTCAAAAACTAAAGGAGATAAAAAATTTCGTTTAACGTTTTTTGTAGGAAATTTTAAATCATTTAATTTCAATCAAATCAGCTGTTATTTATGGAAATGAAATTTTTTTTTCCTTGTAAAGATGTTTGAAGTAGTTATGTAATTTTATTTATATTAATGAAGCCAAGGTAACAAACTATATATACATACATATCGAGTGTTTGTTACAAAAGCCCATCGAGTGTGTGTATACATGAATGTATATTGAGTCTGTCACCGTCGTGGAGGACGTGTTCACAACCACCACGATTGCGCAAATTTAATTGCATATGCAATAACTCCCACCTGCAACTCATTTACACGATGCTTAATTACATTTTGATATCGTCGTTGCGAGTATATATATGAAAGGGTGCGAGAAATAGGCGGCAATTCGAAGGCCACCATGTTCGTACAGCAAGCGAAATATAAAGAGGTTGTTCGTAGTTTTCGCACAACAATGGGGCTTCCTTGTTATGTAATTAGAAAATACAAGCTGTGAAACCACATGCGATTTATGCTCATATTTATATCTGCATTTTCCCAGTGCTTATCATCTACAAAAAAAATTGCTAATTAATTTGTTTATATATTCCAATAAAAAATGTAGGTTTTTTTTGTTGTTTTTTTTTTTTGGTATTTTCATGCCTATAGTATTTGTAGAAATAATATTTATGATTAATTAATAGATAATCTGAAATAATAATAGTTTCTAATCATCGTGAGATTAAGCAAAATTAATTATCTAGCCCAACGTGTAAGTATGGCCGTATCCATGTTGTCACTCGCCCAATACATAAATTTGCATAACGTCGAAGGGGCCGCAATTGTTATTATTGCGGCGACATAACCCATTCGTCTCTGAGAACACTGCGGTCGTATATTCCCCCTTGGTATATATACAAAATCCAGGATTACAATTTCGTGCATCGAGGGACTCTGCTGAGCATCCACAGCTACCACCTCTCTGCCCTTTAATCCTATCTAATCGTCAAACGCTTATAATAACAAATAATACACGCCAACTTTCTATGCCAGTTCTCTCAAATATTAACAACATTGTTACTTGGGGAAATCTACGTAATCTCAGAGAGCAGTAGAATCTGGCTTTGTAGCAAGTAACCAATTTGTAGTTGAATAATTATACACTATACGCCCAACTCGGAAATTTCAAGTTATCGATAATGAAATTTCTAGATTATATATTTACTACGAGGTATACATATATTCTATACTATACACCTATTGTGTATTCTCAGAGCCTCGACGAAGTAATGAGAAATTTGAAACTCGCAAGAGAGCTTAGTTGTTATACCTTCGTATACACTGTAAAATACATATCTTCTCCGATTTCTGAATGATTCATCTGAAAATGAAAAAAGTAGTGAATATACGCAGTTCAAACAAAAGAAAATCACATTTCTCAATTTAATTTGAAATATTTAGATTATTTTTAAAAAAATTTCTGCTATTTTTTTATGTCTTTTTTGTAATATTTGTTGTGGAAGAATTTATAAAAATTTTTTTTTTTCAATCGAAAATGTCAGATTAATGTCAGTAGATGTTTGTATGAAAAAATTCTTCATCAAAATTTCTCATATTTTCCCGGATATTTCCAATAGAGAAAGAGACTAAACTTGCCGTTTTGCCCCGCACAGCTTTTGCGTATTATATACAAAGAGTAAAACTGGGTCGAGGGAGCTTAAACATCTCGAAGAGCTAGATTTACATGAAAACTCTAATACCTTCAATATTCATAATGTCTTATCCAATCTCTAAAAGTTTCGGTTTATATACACATTCCCGATTTTTTTATTCGGTCGCCTTGAAATATCGATCAACTGAAGAGAAAACTTGATTTTATGTTGAACAAAGTTTCTTGTGTATAAATATGTCGAGATATGGATGAAATAACGTCGCAAATATATACAAAAATACGCGAAGTATTTGTGGAATATTTAGAGAGGATGTATACCTTAAAAAAAAAAAAATAAAAAGTTGATGCTCATAAAATAACTAAATGATTCATGCAAATATCAAAAAATTAAAATTAATATTTTAGTATTATTTGGTAGATAAAAATTTGTTTTAATTTCATTTATGAAAAACTTCTTTATTTATTAATTTTTGAAATTTACTTTCTATTATTTTATTTCAAATCAGAGATTAAATCTGAACCAATAAATAATAGAAAAAATGCACCTGGATCTTGGTGATGAGGCAAAAAAATTTTTATCGATTTTAAGATCTTAAGATTTTAAGATCTCTGACCATTGGACATATTATCTCTAGAAGTGATCTTTTAATTTAAATTTTTCTTTACTATTCAAAGTCAAATTTTATTGCCCATCAAATGATTTATATAAAGAACCTGATGAAAAATTCTTCGGAAATATTAAAAAATAATCGTATAACTGTAAAAATTTAAATAACAGAGAGAAAAACGTAATAATTAATGCATAAAGAGTTATTCAAGATTGGGTGAAATTTACTTTAGTATAGTCCTGCATAAATGTTGCCTCATGAAGCGAATATTTCCCTCCTATATCGCAGAGAGAAGCGAATAATAAAATTAAGAAGGGAAAGATTCTTCTCCACTTACAGCCAAGAAGGAAATTCCAACATCCGTGCACATTTTATTCGTGCTCTTTTGCAAGCATACTAGAGGGAACACGAGCCGCCAAGATGCGCGAGCTAGATAAAAAAAAAATAATAATAAATAATGAAAATAAGAAAAAGGGTGCAAGAGAGGCGCGACAGAGGGAACTCTAAGCGGCAAGAGGTCGAGACTATAAAATGAACAAATCTCCAATTGTGCAGGAGGTAGAAAATACTCGTGGAGGATCTGACGAATAGGATGGGCCCGCAGAGTAGGTGCTTTTAGAGGTATATGCATAGTCAGCTGAGAGTCTTAAATTTAGTTGGATATGAATTTTTAATTTCGTCCGTATTTTATGACTAGCCATTAAAATATGTAGAAGAGAGTATAGAGGAGCTCCTCTTTCTACTATAAACTTATACTCGGCACGCTTTTCATTGCTTCACCAAGAGGCTATACACATATATACCCATCGGACTGGTAGAACTTCCATGTGATCCCAAAGGAGTTATACTTCCGCGTGAAAGTGCGGCGCCATCGTTCAGGAAATATTTTTACATTGCTCAAAACTCCGTTCATTTGCACTTTGATATTTCAATCTGTACGTGTATTGTCACGTTATAAATAATAACCATTTAAAAAAGCAGATAAAAAAAACGATAAAATATTTTTAACAGTATATAATTTTAAAAAAATTTTATAAATTCAATTGAAAAATATTTTTATCCAGTTATTTTTGATTCTACATTGGCTGCAATGCTCTATAAATAATTTGTTTAACCTTTTTTGTTTACCTTGGAAAATTTATAAATGAAATTTAAAAGTAAAATTTATAAAGTTGAATTAATAGAATTTGTTGCTGCAACAATATATAATTAGAAGGAAAATTATTAAATATTCTTTGAATTCAAAAATTATTGCAGATAAAATTTCTTGTTCGCGGAAAAATTTGTTAAAATTTTCCTATATATTTCTGCAGTACGACCAAGTTCCCGGGTCACGTTTGCACTCTCATGAAAAGTCACCAATGAACTGTCCCATTCTGACAGAATTTATCGGCCAGCCTCTGAGATCATCTACGATAAAAATAAATTTTTTAAATTTTTACAATGGTAAACTTATGGGTTATGAATTTCTTTAGGTATATATCTACGGGGTCTTCGTGCATTCCTTAGAATTTATTTTTTCTCTCTCTCTCTCTCGCTTGTGATAACAGGCATGCTTGCTGATAAATTTCATCGATAGACGCGCGCGAGTTCACGGATGATTTTTGATAAGTGCAAACGTGACTGCAAAGATAAATTTAGAAAAATTCCAAATTTCTTTTCTTCAAAATTATAGGAAATAATTTTTTTTTTTTCACGTTTAAAGTTGAGAATTTTTGCTCTTGATGTAATATTCAATATGGGTAAAAAAAAAAAGAAAAGGTTTTTTCCTCAATTTTATTGCGGATTTTTTTTTGTTGATAAATTGCAAATCAAGTGTTTGATTTGATGGGTGCTGAGGTCAAGTTGTGGAAAAGGGTGATGGAGAATTACGAGGGGATATAAATTGAGAATATGGGATTCAAGCGTTGGTCCACCTTATTGACCGCCATTTCTACTGCGAATCGTTTCCATTTTATCCGCTTAAGATATCCAATGTCCGAAAATACCTACTTAAACCCTTGCACGCATCTATATTTCAATGTTATCTTTATGTTCATTTATACGATATTACACATATAGAATAAATATCGTTGATCGAAATAGAAATATAATTCTAATAAAATGAAATATCATATGTTTTTCGTGTTTTTGAGGAGTTAATATGAGTAATGGCCTGCACTCACACCGAGTTTCCGGCGGCTACTTCCGGCCGAAAAAGCGTCTTCTGTATACACATGCGTGCGTGCCTGGTGCATTTACGAAAATTGGAGGCGAAATTTATTACCTCATTGCTTATAATATCTCGCGACTGTGTGCGCGCCAACGCTGGGCGGATGCTATTTTCTTTACGAGTGTAATTTTCTGAGATATTCGATAAAGATTATGATACTGTAGAGTCTCGCATGGGGTATAATGGCGTGGTGTGGACAGGATCCAAGGGTTTTCCTCAAAGACATAATGCAGGATTTATGTATGGCTATGTCCATCATCTTTCTTTCATGAGCTTGGCAAGATAAAAAATGCGCGGTTTCTCCATTATGTGAAGACTTTTCCGTGCAATATGGGAGAGCAGAGTGGAAATAAGATGAAAAGTCGAGAACCTTGTTTTTTGTAATAGACATAAAAAGAAAAAAATATATCCGACTACTTCGCAATTTCTCTGCGTAAACAAAAATATTTTCATGTTAACTTTAAATTAATTTCGTATAATAAATAATACACTTATGTCAAAAGGCATTAACATATATGTTAATTTGTCGAGAGTAAGTTTTAGAACGTTTGGTAGTAATTAAAAAAAAAATTTTTTTCCGCAATTTTCAAATGAAAGGGGTACCCCTTGAAAATTTCGCGATTTTCATGATTTTTTTTTTAGATTTTTCACGATAACTCGATAAATATGCAAAATAACGAATAATGTCACAGAAATTAAATGATTGAGGGTTTTATTTCCGATAAAAAATGTCCAGTAAACTTTGTTCTATCTTCCTTTGTTTATGACATATTATCGATTGTTTGAAATTATTGTTTTTTAAAATATCTCAATAACGAAGGAAAATATCAAAAAATTTGGTTCCACATTTTTTAACGCAAATAAAATTCCCAACAATTTTACTCAAGTAATATTTTTCGATATCTCGCTTAGTTATCGAGTTATCGCTAAAAAACTAAAATATCGATGGTCATAGAGCAGAGAAGTGTGCAAAATACCAAAATATAGTAATATAAAAAAATTCTTAACAAACCGTGCGAGTAATTAATTGAATTTAAAAATGAATAAATTCAATGTTTTAGACGATAATTTCGATAAATAATTCATTTGAACGTGTAAATTAAATGCTAATGATCCATAGTATAACTGAACGTTTAATCCGGATCTGATGTTTTTAGATGAAAAATAAATTAAATAAAACTAATTAATAATTAATTATTCGTAATTATAATCCATGTATATTGAACAAAATATTTCATAATCAAATATTCCATTAGAACCCATAGAAATTGAAATTTTCAATTATTAATTTCCTATAAATATAAAACTTTTTTTTCCAATTCGATAAAAATTACTTTTTTTTATACTTTTCGATTCTTAATTTATGCTTTAGTAGTATTAATTTATTAACGATAATTAATCAAAATAAATGCATCGTTGCTGAGAAGTAAGAAAAAAAAAATTCGTGATGACGATGAGGATTTGGTGTTAGTACAATAGTTCGACAAAATCCACGAATGATTCAATTTCTTTTAATGTATGTACACCCAAATAAATGCATATGCGACGGACAGGAGACATAATTTCAATGATTAGAGTGGCTGGTTAACGAGAGAGTGTGAATCCAATTGCACGTATTATTATGAAAATTTTCTCATTAATCTTTGCATCACTCTCAATTAACCGAAACGGCAGCGCAATGTATATATACACCGCACACGAAAGTATTATCGTTACCGGTTAATTTCTACCAGGTGTACTATATATGGAAATACACAAGCCCAAACGCCCCACCGGGTTTAATACTCGCGTCCATTTCATTTCGGGTGATGTACGAGTTTTAGAACAATTTTCCCCGACAATTCCGTAGGCGCGAGATATAAATTAGTCGCTGGTGCGGCAATGTCCAGGCCAATTTATCATAATTTTCACGATACACTGGACTACAACGCAGTAATAAAGAATCAAATGTGCCCGCGTGTCGGCGCAAATACACACAGGAATTTTTTTTCCTTTGAAAAATTATCGTAAAATTTGCAGTATCGATTGTGTACGGTAAAATGTAGTTGTATAATATAAATTATACATGAAAATTGAATAATAAAAGCTGTAAATTAAGTAAAATTAATATTAACACTTGAAATAAATTATGAGGAATTTTTAAAACGAATTTTCGATCTACTTTTCCACATAAATAAATGGTTGAGTATCCATTGTGTGTAAAGTGAAAAAGACGGTGATACAATTGAACTCGTCCATCTTAGAATCCATTGCAACAATTAATGCCGAACAAGTACTGATAGTTAATAGTTTTGCCAAGGAAGTGTCGTGCACAAGGGATAACTTGAATTGTGAGTTACAATTTCCGGAGCTAGACCAGTATCGACGATCGATTAGAGAGACCTTTATAGTCCAAGATGCGTAATGATCAAAGTTGAAGCAATTTGCTGCAACTGTCGTGTGTATAGACACATCTGTCTTCGTCCCACATCACTTATTTTTATTTTCTTATTATCCTCACAACTATCCGACACGAAAGCTCTGGAGAGCAATGTCTCGAGAATCAACGGTAACAAGAAAGAATCTCCTCGGGGAATTTTCACGTGGACTTACTCGTATAGAATTTTCCGACAAAAAAACAAAACATTTTTCTATGGTTAGTAAATAAAGTTTAACAGGATTTTAAAAAATGCCATTGTAGATTTCTTTTAGATATTTCATCGGGCCTTTTATCGAATGATGATAAAACGTCCTAAAAGACGGAAAAATAATTAAAACAACTGAAAAAACGAAATCAATGTTAAAAATTTTCTGGTTTTTAAACTGGTTTATAAAATTAAATAGAGACAATTTTTTCAAATATTTAAAGAAATAAATTTTTTTTTCTCAATTTTTTTATGTCGGCTTTTGTCAAGTACTATCGTACCGAGCGAGTTAAATTCGATTAAGAGCTTTGAAAATACGTTTCGATGCTGGAAGCTGCCTGTTTGTCAACGCACGTATTCTATATAAATGTCTAAGAGAGACGTTGGTGCTCCGGGTCACATGTGTGCCCGGTAACATGCTCGTGGAAAGCACTCGTGCTACTAGATATTTTATGCGTACTCACTGCAGCGAGTATTTATAGAAACTCTTGATATAATTCAAGTCCATTCATTCATCGTGACTGGTTGTAGGTAGAGGCAAGGGGTCGAGCACACACATGTGTTGGGAAATTGTGAGAGCGTGTAAACTCTCATGCAATAACTGGACGTCTTGGTGCTGGATTTTCTGTGATAGAGTTGAACGAGAATTTATGCAGATTCGCCAGAAATATTTGTTGGACATTGAATAGAATTGCTGATGGCTGAAAAAAAGGCAATAGCCTTGTCGAGGACGTCATGCACTCACTGTAGCCGTGGTGCATTGACCGGTGAATTCGATGCAGACCGGAGAAATACCTGGACTATGAACAACATTCAAGCATGGGGTGAGGTCTCCTGGGCTGCACAAACGCCCTGCCGAATTCTAACGTATCAATTCCGGTTTCTGCAAAGCACAGTCGTCGCTTGTTGTATATATCGAGTTATTTGCGGAAGTGGTGCACTCCCCAGAATCCCACCCTTTGTGTCCAGTCGGCCATTCTCGTGTTCGCCCTCATTGCCATCTCGCTTTCATGAAACTCGCTTTAGACCAGTAGCACAGGACGGAGTTTTAGTACTCGCCGAATTGGCAGGGTTACGCAGTCAATTGGCGGAATAGGGTGCCAATACTACTTCCAAATTGCCACTTGCGACAGTTTGAAAAGTCGACGACATTGCTCGTTGAATTACCTCAAGCTGAAAAAATAATAATTGTCTATTAAAAAAAATTCATTGATCTCTTCACGAAATGTTTTTTTTTTTTTTTGCAAAATATCTTTTGATACTTTCAGAAAATAGAGTCGGGTACTGGGGATAATTAATAATAATAATAATAATAATAATAAGATACTTATATAAAATAAGTAATTGTTATAATTCGTAAAATTTAAAATATTGACTTTTAGAATAACATCAGAGGTGGAAAAAATTATTTTAATTTCAATTATAACTTTTGAACTGTTTTAAATAGGGAAAAAAACATAGAAACGTCGAATTTTATAAATTTTTAATGATGTTAAACTCTAAAATACCATAAAAATAGCTGAATATTATAACAAAAAAAATCGAGCAGTCGATGAATAAAAAACCAAATTATATACATAGTTATTTAATTAAATGTAAAATTAAGGTAAAATACTAAATAAATATTAAATATCATAAAATAATGCAGAAATAGTTTGCAAAAAACATTAAATACAATATTTTAATGTATATAAAATGTAAAGAGGCGAAGTGATTTTTTTTTACGAGATTTTTTCAATTATTTAATCGTCATTAGTTGTCAATTATCCGTGAAACTTTGCGTACGATTGAATTCGTTGGATTAGTTGGATATAAGGAAAATCATCCCAATATGCTCGAAGCATTAAATCGATTGACAAATTTAAGAAAAAAAAATATACGGGCTGACTTGACGTCTAGTACTACTACTTACTTCTATTATAGAAGCCGCGCATTGTTTCTTGACTCAACTGCGATGTTTTCTCGGCGGAAGTTCTCGAAAGGACTGCTCCCGACTCCGTGTCATCCTCACCTAGGGGCAGAGTTAGTCGGGTTACAACCTGGGGGGCCTTCCCCAAAAGTCCGGACAAAAATCTAAAAAATTATAAAATTTATCTTTCCCAATATAAAATGATCTGCAGAGTGTGGAACAGTTCTATAGTGACTTTAAGACTTTTTTTTACGTAGCAAAGCAATTCCACTTCCGCTAGAACTTAAAAAAGAAATAAAAAGTGAAAAAAAAAAATCTCTTTTTCACTGATTTCATTTCTACGGTATTTTTCTCACTTAAAAATTTCCATACATTTCGATGGTTCATCATGAAATTAAATTAATTTCCGTATATATATTAAAAAAAACTATATTCCAAGTACTCAAGCATATAAAATATTCATGAGCCAAAAACTTGAGCTCGCTTCAAATTCGTAAAGCAATGGAATATGCATGTTAAAGTCGGTCAAGAACAGTTTCGCCCCCAGCGCGCGTGGAACTGACTTGGGAAATGGCGCATTTACCATCAGACCGCATCAAGACAACGTTGAGGTTTATACTGTATAGTATAAACCTGGCGTCACCGAGTATGCTAATATCAATCTGCCCCCGCAGAGGCATCGAGTGTCTCCTGATATAAGTCGCCAAGCAAGTTGGTGTGTGCCTCGCAGGCACGCGATCGCTTAATTGGTGCGTTCCTTTGGTATCGCTGAAGCTGAAACGCGAGAGTCAAGTCCGCGAGTATTCCAACCACGTCGGACTCCCTGCGATATCCTAATGAGGCAACGGGAACACACGAGAAAATCATTGATAAATGGATGATACAATTTAAAGCCGGACTTTCAACCATGTTTATCATTTTTTTTCCTCCGTCAGAAATATTTTCGAATAAACAAATCAACCTGAATTAACTATAGAAAAAAATTAAAAAATACTTTTAAAAAGTTAGAACATAATTTATACGTTAGTCACGCCAAGTTGTCTGCATAATTCTCAACTAGATCTGCACAGCTTCTCGAGGATGGATGTGTCTGGGCGCCAAACGGTATTCAAGTTATATGATAATGATTCAGTCACAGCTACACGGTGTGGAGGACACTTGCCACGCCTTGCGCGTGCATCAGAGGTCCCAGCACATTGCGAGTAACAAGAGCAACAGCCTTGCACACCGTGAGAATCCATAATTCAAGCTTTCTGGATTATTGGCCGCAGCTGTTGGTGTCGAAACAGTCTAGCTAGTTTCCAAGAGTGATCGATCTTTACTGACCACTCTAGACTCCAGCCTCATGTCCACGTCCACACAATGATGTATCGATACTCGTTTTGTGTCTGTACACACAAACTCCAGCGAATCTGCGCAACTTGTGCTGCTCTATCGTCGCGCACACATTTAATCTGTCCTCTGTCGACTATACGTTTGACTAGTCATCCTGTCATGAAGCCTCGAGTAACCTTATCCACTCTAACGCACCGCCAGTGAGACCTTTGAAGGGCCAGCAGACGAAAATGCGACAAGACTGCAAGCAATGTGACACACAGTTAGTTGAAAGCATCAAAGGACATTGCGGATGTCATCAGCTTTTTCATTCAAATGGATGTTTGCATCAACAAAATATTATTGTTTGAAAAATTATTGAGAAATCGCTTTTTTTATATTTAATTTTAGGTGAAAAAAAATTTTTTTTTTCGACGTGTTCAACGTCGATCGGTGATTTTGTGTGATAATTAATGAAAATTGTGAGCTTGACTGGAGAGCAGGAGTCTTTAGTTTCTCTTTCAGTTGCTCTTCTCTTCGATACAAAAAAGTACTTTATAGTTGTATGTGCCCCACTTGAACTCATCTTTAGTGTCTTCGAATGTGAAAAGAGTTTCCGGGCGCTCAAGCATGCCCTTTGTCTGTCAAAGGACGAACAAATCATCTCATTCCGGCTTCTGCCAGTTCAATTTGCTTTTTTGCAGAGTGCAAATCTTGTTCCTTTGGGTAATTACATTCAGATTATCCCTCACCCTCAGTGTGTTTCGTGATTTTGTTGCCTGTCGCTCATTTTTCCAGTTGAATTGTCCAATGATTTTGTTGGATTTATTCATGTGGATGAAATTATTTGACTATAGTTATCTCATGAAATATCGAGGGTTAAAAGCATACGTTAATGAGAATTAAATTATGGGAGTGTTAAATAATTTTATGAATCATTGATTAATATAATTTTTTATACTGTTATAAAAAATATGAGATTTTCAGTCAATGTTTACCCCTAAAAATTCGTCATTTTCGGGTGTTTTTAATGTTGTAAAAAATTTTTAACTCTAAATTTTTAACTTTATATACCTGTAACAACTCTCCAAATGAAGTTCACCCTTAAAAACCGTGATTTTCACGCGTTTTTAACGTTTCCAGCCTTACGAATATCGTTGAAATACCTTACTCAATGTTTTTCCTACCTTTTTCAACCCTTTTTAAAGAAAAAAAAAAAAACTTTATGCGTTTGCACGTATATTTTAAATTTTGTTATAAAATAATTTTCTGAAATTTCTGAAATAGTTATACAGTGCTTAGAATTTACTTAGCCAAGAATTTACATGGTCACGGTGAAACTCATCTGCTGCACAGTTTAGTTAGCAATGGAGTGAGCGTCTCATGTTAGTCTGATTACTCGGAGAGAGACCCAGATGTATGGCTTGTTGTTTCTGTTGTGATAACAACGGGTGTGTGGATTGCGATCACTCGTCGTCTCTCTCGGTTATAATGCATTTCTCCGATGTAAACTCCCATCCAATTACGTTGCGTAGCAGCAATCAGATACTCAAACAGTTTGACCTCTATGTCCGCAGAGTGTACAGTGTTTGCAATAGAAATAAAATAACTGAAACAAGCCATAACATGCAATAGACAATCGGTTATCCACGAATTTTCTAGATCAATTTTTTTGTTTTCTTTTTTATTATAGACTAACATTTATTACACGGTTTTCATTTGTTTTTATGCCTCAATCTACGCATACATGTAACCTTTTATATCCCTCTATTTATGCATATAGACATAGTACCCTATACCACATGTTCAAAACAAAGCCATAAAGCTCGAGGAGAATTTGTCGTTTTACGATCGAACGTTTGGTCCATGGCGAAAAGCTTCAGAGGGTAAATTGCTTTATTTGTAGGTTTTTTCCCACTTCAGGTCTACGACAGTCTATCGATTCATTTACATATTTTTTATTCCTCTTCTGTAAAAACAGAAAAAAAAAAATTATTGTAGATAAATGGTTTGTTTTGACAACCGGTTTTTTTTTTTTTTTGCAAGGATTCTTATAAAACTGCCATTGAAATTGTCTAATAAGTCAGTTTTTCTTTCATAGTAAAATAGAAAATATACGAATAGTATCTTGAAATCTGGGTTTTATGCGTTATTGTCGACAGAAACGACCGATAGTGATGTGATATTTTCTCGTGACAAACGAGAGGATGTGAAAAAGGGTAAAGGACAGTAGATAAACAAGTTTAAAAGTCATGATATTGACAAACAAGCCTTGCATTCAGACAAAAGGCACATGAAGCATCACGGCGCCCTTTGATGTTGATGAAATTGGATCATAACTGCACCAATAGCATTGACGGATGAATTGTTTCTCATTGCCGTATATACACCATCAATTCCGTGTGATTGAATAATAACACCACTTGAATAATTCGATAATTCAATATTATCCTATATAATAAATAAAAATTTTTTTTTTATTTCATGCAGAAAATTGTTTTTTCATCCATTTAAATCAATTTAAATAATTTTTCAAAATCTATATATGTATATAAGTAAGTCCCAAATTTTTTTTCGGAGTTGGCATTTCAGCTATTAATAATAATTACATGAAACATACATAATTACATCAAATATACATTTCAGCTATTGATGATAATTACAAAAACCCTAATAAAATAAGTAGCTCGCCCAGCGAAGTGGGCGTGCACATGCTATAGTATAAATATAAAATAATGCAAAGATATTGACGTAGTTTCTTGTTTACAGAGCGACAATGATGGCACATGTGGATGAATCAACACCCTCAAGGAGTTCACGTGGCGTCGTGGAACCTAGCAGAAGCATCTCTACCGTGAGTAATAGAATAATTAAGTGTTGCACCGCAGTCACGGGGCTTTATAGCTGCATAATGTCAGGCCGTCTTTAGTTGAATTCACACGAATTTTCAGCAGAAATTATTTTGCCCATATCACTCTATACGATTATCTTTGTTCCCATTTAATTGCTGATAGCATATTGAGTGACAGCCCTTGTTAATTTTACGCAGGCTACACCAGATCTAGCTTTTTCGCGATGGATTTATTGAAATATGACCTCTGTGTATGGCTAGATGAAAAATGTTTTTAAAGAATTTTTCTATTTATTGATTTGTGATAAGAAAAAAAAAATGGACAACCCGACGAAACTGATATTTATCTACTTGTTATTCCTCTCGATAAAACACTCAAGATGAACGTTTATGGTCATTCTTACTCTCCAGTATCAAACTTTGCCAATGGCGGAAAAAAAACGAACAAGTTATTATATTTCCCGAAGTGAATTCAAGCAGAAAAAAAATCCCAAGTGAGTTTTTTTATCGTCAGCATTGAAATTACTAGACTGCCATTGGACCAGTGAATTGCGAAACATCTCCAGTGCCAAGTGCAAACACAAACAGACTGATTGCCCTCGAAGGTTCAGTCCTAACTAGTGATTAAATACCGGAGTGCAGGCGTCTGAAGCCCGGTTTGCGCGAGGAGTCAGGGTCAACCCAAAGGTGCTGAGCAAAGGGGTGTGTCTGCCAAGTCCTCTGTGTGTGTATACCTTCGCGTGTGTGCCATAAGATTTGAGACAAACCATGCAAATTCATGAGTCCCCACCGGCTGACCTGACATTCGGTTTCCGTTCTCTTGTTCAGCGACAATCCTCTTGACTTTCAATGGTCTCCGGGCTTGTGCATCTTCTCAAGTGTTTACAGAACGCACTGACAAAGTTTCCAGAGTTGTTGAGACTAGTGGGAAGTTCATTGTCACTTGAAATTATCGTCTTGTAACGCGAAATTCACTACAACACCTCATTGTTGCCAGCAGCGATGGAGTATTGATGATATTCAATGTTCTCTGCAATTATCAACGCCATGATGGCTCGAGAACAATGAGACGACGAAGTTGAGGAGGCGAGTATAGAGAGATTAAATCGTTCTTTTGGGTTTCTCTCGTGATGAAGTAGGTGGAAATGTGGCCTGTGTCCTCCACGAAGATTTACATCACGACGTTTGTCATTGTCTGGTGTGAAAGCACATTGTGATCGAGTACAATAGCAACTTGTTTTTTTTTTCTGCTATATTTATATTGCAGTATGAATGGCATCTTGATGCACCACTGCTTGACCTGCATATTTCAGTAAAAGTTCTTGTTGTTGTTGTTGTGTGTATAACAGGAGTAAATTCATTTTGACTTTTGGGATTAAACTCTCTCTCTCTCTCATCGTGTATATACCGGTAGAGTACGATGCCGGCTTTGATAAAATTACAGGAGTTCGATCGGCAGTAGAATGCCTCGAGCAAGTTTATCCGTGGTCTGCTGTCTGCTGTCCGATGGGGCTCGCCGCCTCAATGAACGAAGACATCGAACGCAGCGCATAATTGGAACAACGCTGCGCGCTTAGCGTTATTGCGGAACGACGTTAATTAAATCAATTAGAACAGCCGAGTGTATGCGCGATTGGTATGCACGCAAACCTGAGAGCTGCGTGTGGGAGACAAGGGGCGAACTCTGGAGAAGGCGACTCCGAGAGAGAGAGAGGGTATATATTCAGCCAAAGGGTCGGAAGCGACATGGACGCGATTACACACAGCCTAACTAGCAATCAGGAAGCTGTCGACCAAGTTCTTCGACGGCTGCACGAGTATGCGGGTTAAATCCCTGTACAATGAAACGATAAAGCTGCGGTAGAATGATGCTTTATGCAATCAAGTCATTTAGTCTGTCTATTTTACTGAGCATTTTGTGATATGTGACTTGAATTAATTGAACGAAGAAAAGACCTAGGACGTGACCAATGCCTTCGTTACCATTAGGAAAATGGGTATCCAAAAAATTTTAAGGGAAAAAATTAAGTTTTTTTTTTTTTAAATAGGTTTTTACGTACATTGTTAAAAAATAACTTTGCCACAAGTTCATTTCTCATCAGTTTTTTTTTTTTGTTTAATTGTTGACAGACCATGCGGAGCATTTCCATCTGTAGTGTAAAAAAATGTTTACTCTTTTTCATGAAAGTAGGATGACGGTATAAAATTGGAAAAGTTTTCCAATAACTCCTTAAGGTGCCAATATGTTTTATTTAATCGATAAACCACTTAACGAATGAGTCTTATCTTTAAATCGATGAAATTTTCATTAGAAGACAGAGGAATTTTCACATTGACGTTATTCAGATACTGTCCAATGTATCAAGGAAGTTTCGATTAAGAATATAGCTCAGCACCTTGATAAGATCTGCTTCAGAATCTATAACTGAATTTCGTACGATCGCAGAGGAAACTTGAAAGTGCTTCAAATCGTTATAAGTAAGAGAATGAAGATAATAGAGGGTAGGGCAAAAGTTCTTTAAAGGAGCAAGAGGGGAAGGAAGTCAGAGTTTTAAGGGAATAAAGGACTGTATAGAACTTTTGATGAGAGTTCTCTGTCGACACGATTTATAATATATAGTATTGCTTACAAATTTGTTTTGATGCACTTTTGTTTAGTTGCAGATATTTTTATATTTTCTTGTATACTTAATCTCTGTCAACAAAGACTATTTGTCGACGTGACTTATTACTGTATAACTTATCTGAGCTATCGCTCATTCGTAGTAGCGCTTGCGGAATTTCACTCTTGAAAAATGTCAAAAACACGCGCTTTTCTTCCGTGACATTTTTCCGAGAAAAAAAAAACAACACTGTCTTTTCTTTCTTAAAGATTTACAATTTTTTTTTTTTAATTTATAAATAACATTCATTATTAGTTTTTACAAGGTTAAAAAAAAAAACTAACTTTATAAGATTTTAATTAGAAAAAAAAAAAAATTTTAAAAAAGGTTTTAGAAGGCAATGTTTCACTATTGTTGTTAGATTTTGAAAAAAGGCTTGTAAAATATATTAACTGTTTATACCACGAGTAAGATAATAAACTTTATGATTTATGTGCGACATCAATTGCCGGCGTGTCAAGAAGCGTAACTGTTTATCGCTCATGAAAGTGAGCGGTTATAACTGTAGAATTTCATCAACAAATAGAGCAACTTAAATGATTTTTCGTAGGCATCCGTACTTATGGATACATCGTAAAGCCGAACAAGATAAGCACGACAGATACGCGGGCTTATAACTCGTTCAAGCTAGGATTAAGCTACAAGCGCGCTCGAAAAATAGTTTGAACAGTCGTTCGTCATTTTACTTCTAATATAGACTTTGACACGACACCTCTTGCTTGAATTCGCTTTAAAGTTTTATGTATGGCCTTAATAGTTATTAATCATAGAACGAGCGAAAACATTGCTCAAGTTGTGACATCTCGTTTTCGAGTATCTTCTTGCAGCTGCAAGTTGACAGTTTTCTTTGCGGAGACACGTGACTGTCGCGCATGTTTGTCTCTTTGCAATGACTTTGCAAAATTATTCCTTCATGTCGCCAAGTTTGTCTCGTTTTTCATCAAACGCCCTCTACGTCGGGTGTAAAGAAAAAAACAACTTTTTTAACACCACCGAGGTGTCAGTTAATCATTTGATAGTAGACCATATGTTTCTACAGATCCTCTGAATGGGGAGAATTTTTTTCTGTTGAAACACATCGAACCAATCTGCGGCACACTCTAAATGCCATGACTCGCGTGTCTGAATTAGTGCGGCTTCTTCGTAGAAGTATAAAAGCAAAGGTTGATGAAGCTAGTCACTATATATACTGTCTATATCAACCCTCGTGACTCGCGACGAGATAAATATAGGACGTGGTCGCCCCACGGGAACAACTCGGCTGCTTGTCGCGGCTGTTCTCGGTATGCCACGAACGTCACCTCATCTGTTCACGACGCTGCTGTGACTTTTGAGAGTAAACAAAAAAAAATATTAGTCGGAGGAAAAAACAGCGAATATTTCGAGTGTAGAAAGAGAGCCGAAGAGCAAATGAGACACTGTAAAATACAACGAAAAGAAAAAAATATATGAAAAAAACATAAAAAATATCTATAGTCGCTCAAATGATTCATATTTAACGGTAAAAATTGTGCAAAAAATACGAGAATACGCTTTTGCAGAAGGGGATCCTCACGGGGATATAAAAGAGTGATTCGTATAAAATTCAGCTGTATGAAATAATTTACACACAAAAGTAATACATCAGAAAATATTTTTAAAGTAGCTGCTAGGAAAAAAATTCATTTTTCCTCTGTTCGTATAAATAGAATTATTCAACAATATCGGATGTACTCGCAAAAGTTTATATATTTTCCATGCTCTGAATCAGCATTACGCTTGATAAAAAATGAAAAAAATATCAACATGAAAAGATGGAATTATATCAGAGAGTAAAAAGAAGAAAATTTCGGTAAAACCGCAATTTTTTTTGCCTTGAATAAATGAGCGGACATATTTAGGTGCAGCTTGTATTATGTTCAGTGCGTTTATATACCTGCATCAAGTGCATTGTGATACAATATGTTGGCCTCGGCACCGTTAGTTACCACAAGGATAGAATAAAAAGTGCCAAAAAACGTTGAGAAAAAAAATTCACATCCGTTTATGTGCGAATGAGAGTAGTTGTGGCCTCTGGTCGCGGTGGGTAGGACATACTCTCGCGTGCAGGACGTTGCACGCAATTTATTCACTGGCTTTTCTATATAGGTATGTAGCGTGTGACCGAGCTGCGGGCGAGACTCGGTGGCGTCGGGACGCCCATCGCCATTTCGGCGACACTCCGTCAAACGATCCGTCGGCGACCCCGCTAAATTCCGCATCTAACAAGCGTGCCGCATCAAAGGAGAGGATATTTTTGTCTTAAAGACACTGTATCTACAGCATTTCATACCAAAAGAGACCTTCAATGCACTGGGAATTTTCTTTGTAGAAAAATCTAAAGGCAATTTGCCAACTTGGTACATACATTCATGCTCTTTATTTTTCGGTCATTTAAACGCCGAGCTTTTATACTATACTCCAATTCAACTTTCAGCCAGTTAAATAATTGATAAGTCTGTAAAATAAATTTTTGAAGCTTTTAAAATTTGATTTTTTTAAGTATTGAAAATTATTGAGCAATATGAGTCTCATTGAATGCTTCAAGTATGTTAAATTACTCGGTAATATCGCGATGAAACTCTTTCAATATGTCTTTTTCTATTGAAAGCCTTTATTGAACATTCCATCGGTGCAACTCGGCAAAGTCAAGGGAAGCGATGGTCTAGCAAGCTTGAAAATATTCTGAAAGACATGGAAGAAGCCGTGATGAAAGAGCGCGCTAACCAATTGAGGCTTTATATATTGCCTTCCTTCAATGAAAGATATTTTCCCGTCCAACAATGTGCTTTTTTCATTTATTAAGGGCATCATTATTCGTTTAAAAAACCTCGGACCATTCGCAATCAATCGCAAACCGTCCGGTTATTGTTCCCTTGAACTTGGTTCTACAATTTCATTTGACATTTGAAAATAAATTCAAAAAGTTCTTACAGAAGTCAACATACACAAATAGTTGTTTTTCGTGAATTTCAGCGTTCTAACGTGTATTCTAATAGAAAAATGTATTTTGACCGGTTGAACACGCCGGATAAAGTAGATTTAACGCACAAAGTCATCCAGTTTCAATAATCCAAAAGAAATGGTCATTTTTGCGCACTTTAATGTAGAAATTTCGATGAAAAAAAATTATTTCTCGTGATTTTTGTCCAGTTTCATGCTGTTTGAATCTATTCGGATCTTACACATCCAATATTAAACTATTTTTGAGTATTTACCATCTCGTCGGGATAATTTTGTAAAGATAATTGATCAAATCACCTGATACTTTTATCCATGGTATTTTGATGCCATGAGGCTAAAAATCATCTGGGTGGCAGGTGCACTTTGAATTTGGAGACAAGATCGCCCGAGACATTCCAAGCGGGCGATCAACATTCATTTCCCTCGGGCGAGAAAGGTATTACGTTGAAGCATCACGCACGCCGAGGACCTCGATTAGTCCTCTCGCGTTGTCCAGCGAGTCATCTCCGGAAATTACGCATTGGTAGCACAATGATGATGATGGACCAGTGCGATGAATTCGTCTCAAGTGCAGAAGATTGCGCCGTAAATTACTGGATGAGAGTTTTTTTTGACAGACTCAACTTTCAACATTCTTCCATCGCTGCTCGACAATTAAATACCGCAATATACGAGGTGAGTACCATTTAGAGGGCTCAATTGATCCGATATATGATGTGCGTTGAGTGCACACTGCTTCAAGACATTATGATTGATCGCCTCGAGGATTCACAAACTATACAATCTTATAACCTCCGAGATTACCTGAAAATTGCTGCTCATGTGATGTCAGTTAGTAGTCGAACAAACGCAGTGTATTAGGGAATTCATGAATCATTTCATTACATGCCCTCGTAAGAATTTGAGGAAAAGTAACGTTTTTTTTTCTCTCCCTCAGTTAGGCGAAGTTATTCATAAAAGATAATACAAAAAATCGTCGTTTTTGGTTGATTTTAACGTTTTAACCTGCAGTCGTTGTATTTTTTTTTTAGTCTTTTAGTGTCGGATAGCATTTAAATCTAATATTACCGAGGTTATTATTATTTAGCAATCTTCGAAAACTATTTTTCAAAGCACCCTTGATCACTGGATATAGCTTTTCGTCCTATGAAAGCCATGGCTGTCATGTCATAATCTCGTTTTCTCTTTGTCCTTTGTCGAGCTTTTTCCCTGAAAAACTCGGCGAATAGATATTACCGTATTAACGGGCTTCAGGTCTCTCGTTTCTGGACGATCCTTTTCACTCGAAGCAATCATATATGTATTGCTTTCTTCTTGCCACTGGTAAAACATGAGTAGGATGTGCTCTCTTTTTGCTGCAGATAATATTTTTAGTCATTAAAAGATTTTTTTTTTTTCGCCACAAAGCTGAAAAACATAAAAAATTTGTTGGTTTAGTTTGGATTAAAGGAAATTTTGCGTTTGTTTTTTTTTTTGAGGTGGAAACACGAGGGTTTTTTTTTTAAAAGATTTCTTTGCAGTCCCGTTAAGTATAAGTACAAAAATTCGATGAAATTTATGAGGCAATTCTACAGTCGTACAATCATCTACCAGGTCGATCGATTTCTAAAGAAATTTCGCAGGGATTATAGCTGCAACTATAAATATATGGCAGTTCATCACGAGAATTACAGTCGAACGATCGTAAAGTTGTCAACGTTCCCAGCGGGTTTACTCGACTCATCTTTCCCTGCACAGAATCCTACACATATAGAATATTATATTCCCAGTGGAGTTTTTTCCGAGGATTAGTCTACTACAAGTTGGAATGACGGCTTTTTAGTTTGAGAGTGGAAAAAAAAAATCTTACAGAGTGATGGAAGACACCAAATATTCGTTCCTATCGAGTGCTAGGTGTCATTATCGAAAGTAAAGTAGGTCGTAGCATGAGGAAAAAGCAGAGCTAGCCCTTATTGACGAACATCAATTGCCGCTTCATTGGATTTCCTCTCGTGTTACATTATAATAAGAGTTTTCATGTCAGCGTAAAAACGTCGCTCTATGAAATTCGACAAAGTACGTGTATATAAGACGTCTAGGTAATTGAAAAGTCTCTCCATTTTTTCCCAGAGAAATGCTCTCTATAGTCGTATAATGGAATGAAGAACAAAACTGATGGGCACGCTCGACTCTGCGCAATCTTGGCGAGCAAGAGAGATGAAAGTATAGAGCAGCGCGAGATCCAATTTTGCTGCACTAGGTTACGCCTTAAATTTTAATTAAATCTGTAAAAATGTGGCTCTTCATTCAGCATTAATTCGTCGTGCCGCGACTCTGGCGAATTACATTATTGTTTTTTTTTATCTCTACTATACTCGCAAAGCTTCTGCCAAGAGATTTTTTCTCCTGTGGATTTTTTTTTTTCTATCTCTTCACACCTACCGATACCTTGTATATTAGATTTGGGCGAAGGGCAATCCAGTCGCGCAAACTTTCAAACGACGAGAAAGATTCAGAACACGTTCGCATCTTTGTACTCAAGAGGTGTCCCACGTGACGACATACACAATCCACGAGTTTTCCCACATTCGGAAAAATATTCAGTGTGATAGTGGACCATTCAAGCGTTTGTACTCGCACTGTTGAATAGAAAAAAAACTTGGTTCCATCAGGATGTATGTATCTCATGTTTATTTTAGAGTTGAAAACTTGCTTGAAAAATCATAACGAGAATTTTTTTTTTTTTGCGAAAAAGAAAAATATTTATTTGATAAAATATTGCAATTTATGCTGGATTTTTGAGGATTTAAATTATTCATTTAGTAAACTATTAGTTTTTTTGCAACACATGACTATAAAATTAGTTTTTTTCACATGCTTACATCTGTGTCCAAAGTGCGTTTTTTTTGTTTCACTAGTGCGTAAAATGTCCCATTTTTTCACGCGGATCCTGTAAATACTTTAGACATCTTCATGCACTTGCCACACAATATACTATTTTATTATAGTTAAAAAAATTGGAAAAACACATTTTTGTATCCAGTTGTCGAAGTGATTGTAATTTTTTTAATTTACTTTGAGCTTTGGTTTATAGAGTTATTTCACAGAGCAAGCGTTGATTTTACACCAAGTTAGTCTACAATTGTTTTTTCTCGCTAAATGAAATTCGTGCCAGCAGCACACGGCAAAATCAGCATAGAAGATGAGATATCCCGTGGCATTCAGCGCACACTGAGATTCACCTTGCTGCCGCGCTTCTTACTCCCTTTTGACTAGATATCTCCTCGGGTGCTATTCATGTGCTTCTTGGCGTCTCTTCTGTGTGACTCGCTGGCATGTCTGGAAGATGAAGTTCCACCAAATTCAAGCCGATAAGCCGCAAATGCAGATCCACCATTTCCTTTGAATGCCAACAGTCCTGGCGATTAGACCACGTATAACTTGGGGCATTCCTCAGGGCAATGCTCATGTATGCAACACATTCTTCGCATGAATGGTCACACCGATGGGCACATAACCTAGGCCCACACGTGATGCGAATAATTGAGTGCTCGATAACCTCTACGCCATCTCGCATGCTCCATCAGCAAAATGCATTGAGACACATCTGTCAGCTATATTTATCCACTGTCATGTCCAAAGGCTGCAAATGAACCGCACACATCGCGTGTGTATGTGCATCATCATGCTAGAGAAAAAACGCGCGTCAGCTTTTCATGATGAAGAAAAAAAAATCGCGCACACAGCATCAGACAAACTGCATTGACATGTATACTTTATCCTTTTTTCCACGCGTGACCTAATTGATTAGAAAGAGGATTCTTTGATGTATGTTCCATTTATATATAGAAATATCTCTCTGATACACGTCAGGTAAATATCAAATAGTGTGTCTGAGAGTTGTCAATCCGTTTAAATTGTCGTCATGAAACAATGGGTCTAGACGGCCAGTCAGAGACTCATTGTCATGTCATTGCATGATCCTATCACCACGTAATGTGTCTCTTTCAGGCTCTAATGGCGCACATGTGTAAGCGTATATTCCAACAATTGTTTGCAGCAATTGATTACTCTGCCACAAGCACGCAAATTGAACAGCCTGATTTCACTTCACATACCATCAACATTCCGACAACGGCCGCAATTCGATTTAGCACGCTGGATGTATTTATTATCGAATCATAGGGGATATGCCTGAAGGCTTTTCTATTCCTTTGATGTTTCGTGCGTGAATTTCGCGCGCACGAGCTGGTCACTACTGTCAATCATGACCTGGGCAAGTCAACTGTGACGTGGCGATGGTTGTGGAAAAATGCGTGCGATGGTAAATCTGAAAATATATTCTTGATGCTCATAAATAATTCCAGGCTGCTGAAGATACGCGATCTTTTCGCCAGGGCCTTCGTTATCTTTGAATAACTGAGATCGCACGCAATTTCTCGTCGAATCTTTGAATTATACGGGAATAAAGTCTACGCACGTTCATGCGCGCGTCTCTACGCGGTCGGATAATAAGTCGCGTCGAAAGCCTCCTTGCAACGTCAACTTTGAGAGAGAGAGAGAGAAAGGGAAGAGTATTCACGAATTGAGCGCATTGGCAATGAGGAAGATTCGTATTCGGAATTGGCCAGGCCAGAGAGCTCTGTAGGCATCAGTAGATGCATTCTCTGGCTGATAAATCGCCCGTCCAACCCGCTGTGCGGCTTCGACGTGCCCGGGCACACTATTTATGCAGCAGGACTTCTCAAGAGCAACGTGCTTTAAGGAAGCAGAGCATTGCTGATGCAGACGGTGCACACTGCTTCGTATAACGGGTTGACGTTGTATCTACCACCTACCTTAGACCAAAATCTAAATCCTCTGCATCGATTTCGTTTTTCTTTAATTAAATGAGAAAAAAACGTGCAGTTATTAAACGTTACATTTTTTTGTCTTGATAGGTCATTGAAAAAATGGTTAAAAATGTAATTTTTTAATTGAATCAAGTTTAAAAATAATTTTTGTGATGTTTCATCGAGAAGACAGAAAAAAATTTTTTTTCGTCAAATTTTTCAAGGGGTATTTTACTTTAAGATTTCGTGATTTCTTAGTTTTTCACCGATAACTCGGTAACTAAGCGAGATAACGAAAAATATTATAGTAATAAAATGATTAGAAATTTAATTTTCTATAAAAAATAAAGAATACAATTTTTCGAAATTTTGGCTTTGTTATTGAGATATTTTGAAAAATTATAATTTCAAAAAATCGATAATATCTCAAAAACTAATGGTGATAAAAAAAAATTTTATTCAAGTTTTTTATTGAAAATTTCACCCTCAATCATTTATTTCTTATGATATTTTTTGATATCTCAGTTATTTATGGAGTTATTGCAAAAAAACCAAAATAATTCACGAAAAACGAGATAATTCAACGAGATTTTAGAAAATTTCAGAAAAAAATTTTTTTTTCTACTATCTCAATCAAACCTGTTAAATTTCATACTTAACATGTTCAACATATTAAATTAACTTATTATTACAGTTAAACATAGTGTTTATCGGCTTTTGGGGGCATTAATTTACGATATAGTTGTTGATAAAAATATTTTTTTCATTCCTCTGCAGATGTTTCTCACATATTTCAAATAGACGGTTGACACAATTTTTAACACAAGTGACAATCAGCCGGCTTCATTAGAATCAATGAGTGATAGAAAAAGTGATAAATGAAAATAGACAGTTATTGTTGGAAAATGTCAGGTAAACACGTGACAGAAATGTATATGACTGAGTAATCCGCAACAACTCATATGTCGTGTACGCACTTTTTCACCAAATTGAAACCGCGGTAATTTCACCTTGAAATTACATATTTCCCATCGAATGCCCGGCGCGTTACTAACAAATGTAGACATTTCATTTGTCGAATGGACGACACACCACGCTCCGTTTCAACAGGGGATTATGTATCAATAGCAATCGGATATAACCCTTTCTCGATTAAGTGCTCAACCACTTTATATTGTTGGACAATGTGTAGGCAGGCTGGCCGGCGTGTGATTTGGGAAAATAATTGAACGAGACGAGTGTTATCTATCCGTTGAATAAAATATGCATGTTTGCCGAGCCACGCGAGGTGTTGAATGGGGTAACAGTCGTGTTCATACCAACTTCGTAAACATCGCCCACTTGGTAAATAGACAGGGTGCGTTCACACACAAGGGCTGAAGCAAATATACCGGCTCTCTGGGTGGGCGAAATGCCTTTGATAGCAGAGCTTGCGAGAATACACAACAAAAGTATATATATGCAAGTATTAAATCAGGTGGCATGAAATCATAAATTATTTTTTTTAATCTTCTTTTCAAACTTATGAATATAATTTTTTTTATACTAAAAATAGTACAAAAAATAAGTATATTTATTAAAATAATTATTTTTTAATTTAATTTAATCAGTAATTTTAATTTCGATTTTTTTTCCACTGATTTGAAGTTATGATTAAAATGACTAAAATGGTCGTGTAATTAAAGCACTTAAAATTTCATAGATTGTAAGAGTAAAAAATTGTTGCTGGCATTTATAATTACATTCATGTCGCGAGTCAAACATCTGGACCTATGGTACGACGTCTTATGCTGCAAAATGAAGGTTTCTAATTGGGTTACCGCGCGTCTTACATCAACTAGCGACAATTAAATTACGTCCATCAAAAGCCTTACTTCGAAGTGACAAAGTGATGGAACATTATTAGGACAATAGAGGGTATGGGACGCGGGTGATATACAGATCAAAGGATCTTGTAGAAATGGAGAACCTTGATATCTATAAATACTTAAATTAATGAAAATTTGGTAAAATTGTGTGGGAAAAAGTTTTTATGAGAATTTTTTTTTTCTTTTCTCGATATACTTTCTATTCTTATTCCTAACCTTGCTGACGATATCGCGGCGTATAGTGTATTATATTTGCAAATGTCACAAATACTACTTCAACCCCCTCTGCTATTATATGCTTTGGACCTCTATTCGTACGGACTAAATCTCGTGCGATCGTAAAAACCGTATTTACGATCTAGCTCCCGCCATATTCACGGTCTTTAACATAGTTCTCTAAAAGCTTCTGTATAGTATATGCCATTGTGAATTTTCTCGAATCATTTCTCTAACTGTATTTTTGCGTTTTGCTAAATGTGTGGCTTGTTCGCGAGGATTTTTTTTTTCTATTTTGTTCAGCAGAAAAAAATTTAATTAACGATTTTTGTAGGATTTACTTTTTTTTATTTCGTGAAAAAATCATTGAAATGTCTTCTTATTAAAGATTTAGACTCTGGATGACTATAAAATTCTATTTGAGCTTTTTTTTTTTTTTACGTTTTTTCAAGACTTTGAACTATAACGGTTGGAAAAGTATTAGCTAAGAGCAAAACGTTTAACATTATTTGTAGTGTTTATTTCCCGCGAATTCGAGGTTTAGGGGTGTGTAATGACCTTCAAAATGACATCAGGGGGTTGCTGATTTTTTCGGGTATTTTTTAGATCACTTACTAACTATAAAAAAAATATCATTGCCAAGAAAAACGTTTTACACTGGATTAACCAATTATTTCCCATAAATTTGACGTTTAGAGCTTAGTTAAATCTTTTAATCAATAGACTACATGGTGATAAATTTTACTAGAGACAAAATAAATATTTATAGACCTAAATCAGCTCTAATCTGATATGTATTGAATACAGTAATAGTGGGACTTGATTGAAAATCACATGATTCTGATAAAGTCGTCGAAAATCTAGCGTAAGGATATAAACACTGCGAAACCCAGGCCGTTTTCCTCTCGTAGCCGCGATCGTTTAGCGAGCAATTATCGGAAAGCGATTATCCAACTGCAAACATATTTTTACCTTTGTTTATTTTCTACTAAATACAGCTATAAGCCGGGCAAGTTGTGTAATATCTCTATACATGCGCTATCTTTGCCGAGAGGATGTCAGTGTAAATGTGAAAATTCATCGGGCGAGAATATGCAGCCGGCAGTGGCCTCAACGGACTACCTCTCAGTATGACTGTGCACTCTCCCCTCTGGCTCCTTCTCTGCCGCGATATAACTTTGCTAAATCTGGGACAATGTCGAGGTAATACATTGTTCGAGAGCAGCAAAACGTTCCCTCGACGAAGAGCAGCTCCCGATGGCATCTCTCGCTGCTATCAAAATGTACGCCATGTTTGTAATGCTTCGTGTATAACATTCAATTTATATATTAAGCCAATTTCAAAGTTTAGTCTTCTCTATTTTGTCGAAATATATCCCCCGGAGTTAACATTTTTTTGTTTATTTTATCCAGCGTATAGGAATTATTAATAATGGAGTGAATGATGAAGAGGTTCTATCGAGGAATTGCGATTAATTCCAGCTTCGCCCTGCAGCCATTGAAAAATGTTGATTAAGCTGATTGAAGGGGAAAATACTTGGAGACAATTTCGCAATAAGTGCATGAATGACGGTGATGATGTGTGATTGTTGTCCACTGAAGTCGAACTAAAATCCATCATTCCTGTCTGTCATCAGCAGGAGTTCTCTCAGTTTATTTCGTCTCCAATCCCCGAAAGTGACAAGACTGATCCCTATCCTCCGGTGCTCTGACGCAGAAGTTTCCATGGGAGATCGATGGGTTTTCATTGTCTATCCACACGCCAAAGGGTTGAAGCTCAATGACATTACGTCCTTGTACTCAAGCAAAGGTCAATACAAGCTATTTTTTTTATACTAAAAAACAAATTGTGTTAGAATTTGACGAAAACTTAAGGTTGTACTATTGTGAAGGTGAACTAATCGCGAAATCGATAAAAATAATTTTTTATTTAACAAAAATTTATAATAATCGACAAATATTCCGTCGTTTTTAAGTGTTTTTTTTATTATTAATAATATGTCTACTTTTTTCTATTTTAATTTTTTTTTTTCATTACGGTTTTCATGAATATTTAATCAAATTTAAAATGACAATTTGGTTTGATTATCTGTTCGTTCATTTTGTGTATAAAAAAATGTCTGATTGACTTTTTTTTATCAAACGAATAAGAAAAAAAGTATATAGTCAATGAACTTGGATTTATGACTTCATGAAATAAAGTCAATTTCCCAGATGCTTTAAAATTTTCCATCTTTCCATTGTGGCGTCTCGCGAAATCCGATCACGTCAGTGAGTGTTGAAAAAGTGAGAAAAATATTCGCATCAAATGTTGCGCACCCGTAGGTATTTTTTTTTTTTTTTTTTCGTTGAAATTCGTGAGGAAAATCGAATCTATTTCCACGACGACAGGTTTTCTCTAGTTTCCAAACACACCTGGAAGATACCGACGCCCTGCACGTCGTTGTATAAACTCTGATGTGTGCAGAAAGCTTTGAATAAGTTTTTCCACTGTCGTCAAATCAACGACAAAATATATTTACATACACACTGAATAGAAATCTTGAAAGATTTACGTTTTTCTTTTTTTTTTTATAACTTCCAAATTGTTCAGTAGCAAAAGAATCTGCAAGAAAATCAGCAATTGAACACAACAAGTGGCATTGTGTATCATGTACTTATCGAGTGAGCTTTTGTGCCTAGTAACTTGCCAACAAAAGCTTCCGACTCTTAACTTTTACGGTCGATCGACATCAGGTAAGCTTTATTGTTATCGAGAGCTTGAAAGAGTAATGAAGATATAGGGGAGACTCTGGACCATAGATTCATTGTTGCACTATATACTTTTTGATCTACTTCTCCTATTTTCATCAATGTAATCACTGCTCAACTATAACTTGTATTTTTATAACAATGCCATCTAAAAACATTTCAATGCAAAAATTGTAAAATAGAATATAATCTGGCTTTTGATGGTCCATAGACGTTTATAGACCTCTCAATGATAGTCGTGAGCTCTTTTTACACCCAGCTAAAGCAGGTGAATACGGCTCTACGACGCGACTTGAAACTGGCACGTTCAGCCCGAGGCACCATGCGTTCCGTAAGCACATCACGACCATTCTTCCTTTTTTGCCTGCTTATCTGAGAGGGTTAGACGTTTTTTTTTTTGCTTCTCGCAACATGTGCCCGAGCTAAATGATCCTCCCAACACTCAAGCACACGCGTGAGAATTCACTCGCTTCCGGGCGAGCTCCAACCCCTATCTTTATAGAGAGCAAAATGAGAGGTGATTCTTTTCGTCTCAATTACAGCTTTAGTATACCTGCTAAATTTTTGTTTTCATGTCTTTTTTCTCCTTATCTCCTATGAAGCTTGATGATACATTTTTGCACATCCCCTATTTTTTATTATTTCTATTTACGACATTCAAATTTTTATTTGTTTTTCGACTATACGTTAAGAGTCGTAATTATTTGCGAAATATTTTTGGGAACCTGGTTTTTTCTGGGAAAGATTGTGAAATATTATGTGTGTGTGTGTGTGCAGAATTAGAGATTTTCTTTTTAGCAAAAGTGCGGGATTAAAGAAATGTCGATTTGACGGGTTGTCTGAGAAAAGCATCAGAACTTTTGGGTATATAGAGCTATATATAGTGCTCGGTGTTAATTCCCACTACAAAGTACTTAACGTCGACGATCTGAGGCGCGAGGTTGCCTTGGGAAACAGCGGCTGATACGGTTTCCTCTTGGCCCTATATTCCCGCACACGAGAGGAGAGAGAGAAAGTTTGGGATAAAAATAAAAGAGAAAAGCAACATCGTGGGCCAATAGCGCGCGCGTGGTTGTGGCAAACTCAACCTTCCTATACTCTCGCATCTCTGGGCCAAGCACTCGCTCGAGTTTTCTTGCACACTCAGCATTAAGGTTGAGAGATTGTACGGCCAAAGCTTTTCCCGCTGTCCGACGTGATCCTGCTCGCACCTTCTTCATTTAGAAGATCTACACATAAATACGGGAAACACAAGAAAGGCTATCAGTTGTGTAAAATAGTTCGTACAAACTCAGTAGGACAGAAGAGAAATGAGAAAAAAAAAATACAAAACATCTAACAAACAAAATTTATATACTGAAAGTTTAATTAAAAAATTGAAACATTAAAAAATTAATTATTTTAGTTAGATATAATATTTATTCAGAAATATAAAAAAAATATAAATATATTTGTCACATTTTATTGCAAAATTTTTAAGTATAAAATATTTTTCGATTTTCTTTTATGCATTGTCCTATCTTGAATCTAGTAATATTTATTGATATGCACGTTTTGCATTTTTAAATCCTGCGTATATTCAGACAATCAGGAAAGATATACATAAAATATATCTGCGATAAAAATAAATAAGTAATTTTAGTAAAATTTTAATGCTAAAGAAAATTCGTTTACTTTTATCCCAAAATTTACGATGAGCTTCAATACATATGTAGGTATTTGTTGGATGATCCTACAGCTCCCTATACACATTTGCATAACGTTTCCAGTCTATCTAGCCCACAAGGATTTATGGCTCTTCAAATTTAGTAGACGGGATGTGTACCTATTTATCTTGACGTACAAATTAATTATTTTATTTTACGATTTATTTAAAAATACAATATAAAACGTAATATACTTGATTAAAAATCAGAGAAAAATTGTTTTTTCATTAAGATAAAATAATTTTTTGCGTTTTTTTTTTAAATATTTATCAATGTAATTTTGGTAAAATAGAAAAATAATAAGAAAAATATCATGTAATTTAATTTTTTTTATGTAAATATTTTATGGCGAGGCTGACAAAAGTAAAACTCGCAGTGTCAGAGTCGTTGCATTTACTTGTACATCCTCAACAGCATAAAATACAGTGGTGGTGTTGCAAAACCGCAGAGAGGGAGATAGAGAGAGGAAAAAAAAATTAAAAGTGAACACATACACCCTTTTTTTTAGCGCACGTGCAGCTTTCAACCCCCGACGGTTTACGTACGTGCTTATCCCGCAAGCGGATGAACGAAAATCAATAGGTAACGAGCGAAACGTTGAGGAAAGAACACTAAATCTTTTTCCTTCCTTCCTTCCTCCGTTTTTCTAACATCCGCGCGAGCCACGTAACTTCACCTGCCCCTCTCCTCGTATTTAAACCCCTTTGTTATATGCCAGTTCTCTTTATTTTTATCGCTATACGACACGATAAATTTTATTTTCAACCCTTTTGCAATGCTTTTTAAGGGTGTCAAGGACATTGCCGTTCTAACGATGCGAATAACGCTCATGCTTTTTTATTTCAGTTTTTTTTTGTGCAAGAAATCTCCACTCAGATTTGTGAGCATTGAGAGCTTTGAGGCTTCAATTATATTTCTCTGTTGGAAAGATGGATTTATAGGACACTGCGAAGCTTCGGGGCTCCCTCGAGATAGCAAGAGGGTTGTGCACGAAATTACACATATTCTATTTCGCAATGTTGGCCACTTCCGCAGTTGCTCTACGTGCAATTGCTGGCTTCTGAAAATTTTTTTTAACTCTTCCCATACTCTAGCAGAGTTACATATGCATGATGCAGTGGCCTCGAGGGCCGGAAAATTTGTGTCGGCAAAATCTTTCTCTCTTACCGGTAATACACTTTTTTTTTTCACTAGATATACTCGTTTTGTGGTTTTTCACGTACATTTTTGTTCGTTTTTCAACGTTGGCAAAATTTCATTTTATTGCCACTCTATTGTCTCGATAAATATATTCATAAAAAAAATTTTCAACTCATTTTTCCTCTCTTATTTCATCTTAAAAAGTGTGTAGAATAAATCGAAAAAATTAAAAAAAAAAAAAAAAAAAAAATTATTGAATTTATTACGAATTTTTTTTCCGAGTGCTTAATTGAAAATGTTGGCTTGAGTGACGCAGAGGATAACACATTGTGAGGACCTTCCTATTAAAGAAATATAAATTTATAGTTGAATTTTTTATTGACAATCTGAACAAGAGTTCGACACGACAGAGAAGGATTGGCTCCAAGTTCTTTCAGCGATAAATCAGATAGAGCTACATCTCGCTCGTTAATTCGACTCCCTATATATATACGTACATTTAGCCGTTATCCCTGGAGTATATGTTATCTTTCGAATCTGCCGAATGCTACGCCCTTATGATGATGAGATGCGTCGACAATTACTTCAACGTTTTATGCTCAAAACCGCGGCCTCAACAGTGATACTTGAAAAATTCTTTGTAAAAAATATTCTACTTGCAATAATTATAGATGGAAACATTTGTTATTATTTAAAAGATTGAATTTTTTTTCATGGAATTTAGTATAGTTGATGTGAGAAATTTCGTGAATATTTTACAGAGATAAAAAATTTTTAATAAAAATAATATTTTTCTCCGGGCGAACATTGCAAATGACGATCCAACAACTTTGTCTCGACTGGGAATATATATAAAAAGTGCATGGCCCGAAGACTGTAAAAGGCTCTCGTGCGTCACAACATCTCGCAGATTCGCTGACCGATCGTATAAAGAGGCCCGCGGCAATCAGAGGGCCCACTAAATGTTGATGGGATCAAGCGAGGCAGCTGTCGCTGAATTTTTCGATCTTCTCATTCGATTCCAGCTGCGCGTTTTCGGCTGCGGTCCAGTGTGGGAGGTCGTTTACGGCCCATTCCAACATGGATGACCGCCATGGGCGATCGGAGCAGGTGTGATATACTCCATATCTGCATATACGACGCATCTAAATTTTCAATTGTCGTTTTTCTATGGAAATTGCCCTTTCTATTGCTTCCCATCGATCTAGATTTTTTATTATTATCTTTCATCATTTGTTTTATATATCGCGTATATACTTGCTGAAAGCATAATAATAAAATTTTTATTATTTCAAATAAAAATTCTATCATCGCGTAAAAAAAAAGTTGATTAGTCACAACTTTCAACTTTTTCTTTTATGCTCTCAAAGAGGTGAATAATTTATTTTTTTTTTTTTCGCTGAATATTTTTATGATATTTTTCTTGAAAAATCTGTAATAATTTTTAATATTATTTAAAATTCAATTATTACGTGTTTTTTAGATGAAAAAAAAATTTATACAATTTTTTTTCTTCTTTTTTTTTTATACAATAAAAATCATAGCTAGTAATTTTTTGGAGTATATTGATTTTATTCAACAGCCAAATATAGAAAAGAAATTATAATAAGTTATATAGAAAAATGTTCAATCATGTTCAGTTCAAACCGCAATATCAATGGTTGCAAACACGTATACGAACGTGTTTCAGCATCTCAGTCTCAATAGAATTCCCCTCGGGAAAACGGAGCACATTGGATTCACGTAGCGAGCATTTCTAGTAAAATATGACGGTATATGTATATAGGATAATGTCATGAGGTAAAGTCGCGAGTGTAAAAGCGAGCGTACGAGCGAAATGCAGTGCATTGAATCATAAATACTCTCGAGTTGGTCACATGCGAAAACGTGAAAAATGGCGAAAATGGCACGCGGTCAGAGGTATATAGTCGAGTGAGGCGTGTTTCGAGCGCCTCGATGCGCAAGAAATCAACGATGTTCATTTCACTTCGTTTATTTTTCCCTCAGCCCGTGCTATAACCCACATTTATTTTTTCATATTTTTGTCTACAGTCGAAGATATTAGCTTTCTAATACCAAATTTTACCCTAAATTATAAAATAAATGATCAATAAATTATTTTAATTTTTTCTATTTTATAACTGCAGTAGATTTTAAAGGCGAAAAATAGAAGAGATTTAAACGTATAGTAAGCGAGGAATCGAGTATAAAATTTAGACCTATATGCATATGACTGCCTGATGCTTCTTGAACTGTCGAATAAGCAGGATAGATATAAATATCTGTAAAAAAAAGGCAGAGCTAATACAAATAAAATTTCTATACACCACCTGGTTAAGTTAAAGGAAAACATTTGGCAGAGATTCAATTTTTATGATACTTTTTGGCCTGAACTGACTAAAAAAAGAAAAAAAACCTTTAAAAAAATACTTCTCTTTTTATACAATTATTTTTTTGTAAAAGCGTAAAATTATTTTTACTGTGTAATATACGAAATTTATTACTATATTCTCGTAATGCCAGAGAGGATAAAAAATTGTCTCTTGCAGTCAAATAAAGTTGCTTATTAAAAACAAGCCATGGTTCGGACAAAAATTGGTCTGGACAAGAGTGCGCATCACGTAATACTGCAAAGTTGGCAGTATTTTTTTTTTTTTTTATTTAGTTTTATATTCGCAACGAACTTAGATGAAAATATTGTCTTTTTCACCTGGCAAAAAATAATAATATTTTTTCAACTTTTATTAAATTAATTATAATAAATGTAAAAAAAAATCCTTTGATACGATAGTTAATTAAAATTTTGTTTCAACCCTTTATTATATTGATTGAAATAAATTTTTTCTTTGATTTTTCTCTATCAAAAAAATTTATATCACATATTTAAAGAAAGTGTTTATTAAACAATAAAAATCGATTGAAAAATGAGAAATAAATTTGGAAAAATTTTTTTAGAACTGGTGTAATTTTCAAGCTTGTAACTTGATCATATCATATTTTAATGCTTCAATAATATTTTAGCGAGGCATACGATTATTCCGGTCGTATGAAATGGAGCGTAACGAGTATTTTTATTCAATGCACGTAGTCCGACGAATTTTGTGTTCAATATATATACGCCATCGGCGTGAGGTCTCCCTGATTCGCTTATATTCTTGAGAGAGAGAGAGAGAGAGAGTCTAGTCAAGATAAATTATACGATGGAAAACGTCGCCGGTATTTAATGACAAATATAATCAGAAAAATTCTGCTCTTCTCCAAGCAGAGGAAATGTAAGAAATTTTTCTCTTAAACAGGAAAATTATGTGGTAATTTTTTTTTTTCGTCTTTATACCGCACACTCTGATAATGCTATGTCACAGGATGAAAAATCAGGTTATTTGATATATATGCCGCACACAGTTATATTATATTCTGATGTTATATACAAGCCTCTCTCAAGGTACCATTAAGTGCAAAATTTGTAAGGTAAACGGACTTGCGTGTTATCGTGTGCGAAATCAATGTGCGAAGCTGAAGAAAGGCAAAATCCCTCGGGCGGCAGATGCATGCGTATTATTACACGTTCGTTTTTAGGGGTCGTTGAAATTCTTGGAAATCTTTGCCTCAGATATTTTCTTATTTATTTATTAGAATTATTGTTTCACTTGGGAAATGTATGCAGACAATTTTTGTCGGTAATTTTTCTCGATAAATTCTTTCTGCGCATGAATCGCAGTCTCTAGCTTGATTAAAATTAATATCGTCAAAGTAACTCGGCATATTTTGACCCGTTTCAATGACAAATACATGTATATAACCGTATATAAATTTCTACACGGACATTTACAAACTTGAGCAGGCAGAAGAGTACCTAATACTGCTATGCACTAGAGATAGGAGCACCTACACAAACTGAAAGAGGGTTGAAGTGAACAGAGATAGGGATGAAAGCTTGCGGAATCGCGGGTGCGACAGAGGGTGGGAGAGTCGGAGTGGAACGGAGATAGCGGTGTGGTAGGATAGAAAGGGTGGAAGCTTCGGCTAACATGTAGGGGTGGAGATGGTAGCAGAAGTAGAGACAGCCACGGACATGTCGGCGTAATGAATCGCTCCCTGGGCATGTTATCCCGAAGTACGTCAGGAATATGCTCGTCATATAAACTCCTTCGTCCAATTCAGCCTCTGGCAAACCCACTCTTGCACTTATTACGTTGGAAATACGCGTAGAACACTATCACCATCACATTTCCGCAGTATAAAAAGAATTTAAATATCTTCTAACACAAAAAAAACCATAAAAAAGTGATGAGATAAAAAAAAATTGAGGATTTAAAGTTTCTGTTTGATAACTGTCATGTGGACAATTTGTGGAATCTACATCAAAGATAAATTCTAGCTTCTATTCAAAAGTCCATGACTAACAAGAGATCTTCAAAGTGATCTCATGCGCTAGTCAACTTGTGTGTAACTCAATTCGATTGCAACGATTTAAATCACGTTTTGTTTTTCATCTACAAAAAAAAAAAAATTTTTTTTACGAAAAGATTTAAATAATTTTAAATTGTTAAAATATTTTTTTAACATAAAAATAATTTCATTTTAGACTACTTAAATATTTTTAAAACCTGTTTTTTTTTCTCTGATGATATAAATGGAAGAAAAAAAATTCTAAAGTTTGATTTTTTTTTTGGGTTAAATTTTGTTTAATAGGTTTTCTGATTAATAAATATTTTAAGTGACTTTTTGCAAATATAGAGTGATATCAGAGACACTTTGGCAGCACACATATATTCGTCTGGATGATAAAAAGTGGCGAGAGAGAACGTATAGAGAGGATTTTGCAAGCTTACGATTGACTGAGCTCTGATGAATCAACATTGAATTGAAGGAGTGAAGAGTCGACTGGCCAACTGTCGTTGATCCAACTCGTCTTTATTGAGATCAATGCTTATTGAAACGGCCGCTGTGCACCCCAAGTTGCGTCACCATTTCGCTATCATGGCTTTCCTCTAAAGATTTTCCTCCATCAACGAATTTACCCTTGGGAAAACTTTAACTCGTTAATTAAAACGAGCTTTCTCGCAAACCTGCGAAGATTGGGTTAAAAATTTTGATTGGTTATTGATCGTCAGTATTCATTGTCAATCGAACGAATCGGTTTTACTGTTAATTCATTCTCTTCAGCGTGATATTATTTTTTTTTTTTTTTGCAAAGAATGTCAGGAGTAAGTATTTTTCAGTGATATATTCGCGGGATGTAATAAAATTATTGGACGCAGATATTCTTGTTTTCTATGTAGGTATTGCAATTTCTAGAGTTATACATTGGATTTAGTTGGATAAATTTAATTTTCTAGCATTCTACATTGCGGTATACGCTGTCAATACGCTTCGTATCTCGTCGATCCAAGACGTAGTATGAAAAAGAAAGAATCGTCTGGCTTTCTGACTTGTACTCATCCCCTTGGCGTTGCTCATCATATTTTCTTTTCCCTCGGGAGCATATAACCTTATTGTTAGAGCCGCATTTCTCACGCGCAAGAGACTACAATATTTTTATTTCTCGGTTTTACTTGGTTCTCGACGAGTTTCAATGCATCATTGCATTCAATGCAGCAGGAAAACTAGCCAGGGCACTATGAACAGCTTGGCATTTTTTTGTTAAACATTTCACCTGATATAGCAATAAATTATTATTATTTATATATGGGAGTTAGTTTAGTTATTCTTGCTGTTATACCAAAAAATGCATGAAATTCTTGGTTTTCACGCCTGGTGTTTATCGATAAGTATTGTAAAAAATATATAACCATGGTAATATCGACAGTATAAAGTTTATACACTGCAACAATTCTACCTCAAATAGTACAATTTCAAATTTACTCATTGTAATTTTTATAACAGATCGTTACGAATTTTATTCTATTATTTTATGATCTGAAAATTAAAATGAAAAATTTAATACACATTAAAACAAAATACTTATACATATTTTCATGAGCTCCGAAAATTTTTCACATTAATTTATAATTGGAATTCTAGATTTTCGTTTTTTTAAGTGAAAAAAAAAAATCTGAGTTTTACTGTTAAGAAATTTTTTTTTCATGTTATTAATTATTTGAAAATATTATGTATTTTTTTCTCATTATTTTGTTACTTTGATGGACGTATTAGGAGTTTCGTTGACGAGGGAAATCAAATGTCATAAACATGTTGGTATATGTCTCGCTTGAGTTTGCCGTACTATTTCAGCCGTGTTCTGTCAGTCTGCTTCATCGCCTCTATCGTTTTATTCCTTCATTTTTCTATCAATCGATAAGCAAATACCAAATAAATTTGGTAAATATACCTACCATGTGTATATTTGTTTATATTCCAAGCAACCATTCGCTTTTACCCATGTTTTTCTGAAAAAAAAAAAAAAAAAACACAATGAAAAAAAAATAAAATACAACAGTAAAAATAAATCCTGATTTTATTTTGTTTACAGTCGAAAGTATTTGTACTTAGAAAAATACAAATTCTAATTCAATTTTTTTTTAACAATAGAAAATAAGAGAAAAAATATTTTTAGTATTAAAATTAAAATGTTTAATAAATTTAAAATGTTATTTTTTGAATTTTAAATATTTTACTTATTCAATTATTCATCTAAAACATCCTAAATATTTAAAAAACTTATTTAGTTATTTTTTTTATGTTAAAATTATTTTTATTTTTTTTTTATTTCAAGCAAGCAATCTACACAACGTTTAATTTACAATTTTTTTCTGTAATATTCGTTATAAAAAAACTGAAAAAAAAAAACAAATGTGATGATGCCCTTGTATAAAGTTGACGAAGCAGAAGTTGTTGGAACACTATGCTTCACCTGATCTTGCAAAGTATGAGCGCACTAATTGTTAACAATTTTCTAGTTTTTTTTATTTTATTTTATATCATTTTTATTTTCTGGTTCGGTGCTTGTGTAAAAAGCAAACGAGAGATGTATAAATGTCAGCGAGACCATTTTCACTTAATTATGAATAAAAGTCTGCGACTCGCACACGCACCTCGTCTGCTCAAGTGGTGCTCGACGTTGATGGGAAACATGTGTGCTTCGTTGATGAGTTTTGTCCGAGAAGTGACTGCAGACACGAAGCACCCCCACAGAACTTTTGTACGCTTGACAAAAGCCTCGTTCATTATATTGTCGCACTATGAATTTTTTTTTTTTTTCAATATTTTTTGATTAAAAAATATTTTTAAAAAACTTTTAGACGTGTGGAAAATGTTCTAAAACTTGCAATGTGCTTTATGGTGCCAATGTTGAGCGCGCGAGATCTTTGTGGGTAAAATGTCGACGAGAATAACGCGAGAATCATGTTATAAAAGGGGAAGCGACTTTTGCCATGTACGCGCGCGAGGTCTGCAGTCGAGACAAAAAGACGAAAAGGGCAAAAGTGCAAAGTTGCATGGGTAAAATGTGAAATTGCGTGAGGCTGAGAGCCTCTTGTTACCATTTCCGCACGACGTTTTTCACTCCACACTTTGCCAGTATGACGAGAGAATTCTCATTTCCTGTTTATGTAGTTTATCTACATATGTGCTGTAAAAAAGTGTGTTTTTCATTTTATTTATCTTTTATAACAAAAATTAATAAAAAAAAAAATTAATTAAAACTCACATTTAACAATATAAATATTATTTTTCGCTCTCTATATTTTCGTCTAACATTTAACCATAAAAAAACATTTTTTTTTATACGAAAAAAAATGTGTATTTATTTTTTTATCTCTTGATAAGGATAAAAAAAAATTTTTTTGTATAAAAATAGTCAACTTTTAACTACCCTGTTTATCAGGGATGACCCATGAATCCATAAGGTTGCAATTGATTTTCGGCAAGTGAATAAATTATTATATTCTCAACCCGTTTGATCGTTACCCTTAGCCAAATGTTAGCCCCATTGTATACCTACATTTCGCACATATATAAGGGCGTTCTTATCGCCACCGGAATGTTAGCGCTCATTTATTATGCTATAAATAACATTGTGAGATTAAATTGGCATCGAGTGGGCTCCCAATGGATTTATCAAGGAAATCGCCAAAGAGAGAGAGAGAGAGAGAGAGAGGGCGAGACAGCCTGGGTGAAGCTTTCGTGCTCTTGTCGGACTTCATAAATTCCTCGGTATCTAGATGGTGTAGAGGCAAAAGCCTTACAAGGGCTCACACGCAAAGTATGAAATACTTTTTTAACAATCTGTGTTTACTCTTATTTTTTTCAGAGACTTGCGCGAAAAAAAATTGGCTATTTATTTGAAAGTATGCAAATGCATTTTTATCTTAATCGTTAAAATAGAAAGTCAACGTTCTATGAATTTACCGACGGATATAATACATAAGGGTTGATATAAATTTTTTTAATTAATAAGATTAATGAAAAATTCTTCTCCTACAGTCGAAAATAAATATCATTCACGTTGCACTCATGTAACTCCATCGTAAAACTCCACTATCACACGTGTTCATCATATAGTGTAGATATTGTAAAACCCGGCTCTCTCAGAGGCCTAATTAAACTTCTTGCAGAGCTTTTGCTTTCAAACTTACACACATATGTCTGGCGAGAGACTATGTCTGCACGTTAAACCTGCCAGTCTGTGTGTACACTAGGGGATGGAGAATGTGAAAGTCTCGACAAGTCTACGTAGGTAACATCAGTGGAGACAAATGGGGCGTAAAAGAATTCATTCAATCGAAAATGTGAAAAACGGACTAGTGTGACATGTATGAGAGCTACAGAAAGTTGCTCAGCAGAGAACTTTTTTTTTTTTTTTATAGAAAAAATGAAAAATAATATAAAACTAAGTATTATTAGTTTTTTTTTTTTGTATGAAAAAATATTTTCAACTGTTTTAATGTTAAAACAATTGAAAAATTTTCAATAAAACTATTTATTTCTTATTTTATTAAATTTTTCAATATTAAATTATTGAATGTTTAATTTTTAAGCTGATAAAAATATATTAAGTTGGGAAAAAAAAATTTTTTGAGCTTTTACAGTTTTATAATAATTATTTTTGTTTTTAATTTTTTTTTTTTTAAGGTTAGAAAAAATGACAATATTTATATTTATTTTGATGAAATCAATTATTATTTCAATGCTTCTCAAATTCATTGAGATCGGGTCGAAATTTTTGGATCTAAAAAGTAGTATAGTAGACGTTTTCGTCGGACGACGGCGACGTGAATGAATACAAGCGAAAGTAATAAACGCTGCGAGGAAAACTTTTCTATCCATAAATTGTCGAAAGTTCTTCCCTTATCGCGAATAGGTCGCTGAACTTGCTCGCCGAGTTGTATGATTTATGGAGGCTATGGAGAGGAAAAAAATGAGGAAGAAAAAAGACAAAAAAAAAAAAAATCTTGCCCTTCGGAAAAATATTTTCAAATGCCTCTGCGCTTCCGCCGTGAACTTATATAAATAACGAAACCAAATATATATACATCTGAAACCAAATATATATATATACACATCAACTATCAATGATAAAAAAAAAAAAAAAAACCAATAAAAAAAAGTAAATATTTTAGGGATATACGAAAAAAAAAAAAAAACATTTGTAGAATTTCTTACAAGTGAGAAGCAATTTTCTGATTGCAAATCTCCGGTTTCTTCCATCCGATTTCCCTGATGATGAGAACAAAAGGCTGAAATCTAGGGTGAGCAGTCACGTTTTCACCCTCTTTGCAACAACAACTAATCCCCCACGACTTATCATCAAGCCTAAATCGCAAAATGCTTTTACAGCTAGTTCAGATTTTTTTTCACACGATCCAAATTTTACTTCTAACAGTAAATTTAAAAAAATGGGGTAAAATGTTCTTGTTGAAGGTTTGAGTTTATTTTTTATTATTTATCTAACTTTGCGTTTGATTTTTTTAATCATTTGGTTATTAGTTTAATTAATTTTTTTATTGATTTACTAATAGTTAAAATCGGGCTGTTGGTGAAAGGCAACTACAACAATCCATAATGACTTCTCTCTGAGTTTACAACGGGTGTTAAACGACCCAAGAAGTCCATACCACTGGGAAATTAACTTTGCTTTACGCTGACGCTATGGGAAACCACGGTGTACAGTACACGTATTCTATATATCTCAATTTGATATCGAAGCAAGACAGCGAATTGTTTTTATTGCTGTCGTAAAAAAAGGGTTTACGATGCAGAAGATAAAGTTCATAAACTAATACCCTTCGTCTTTTCTTCGATGACAACAAAATAGAGTAGCTTCACTCAATTTTTTCCGCAGATACAACGTTTTTTTATTTGATATATTTATATCAATACAATGGCAAACACACATCAAGCCTGCTCAAATCTTTCATTTAAGTCGCGTGACAAAAGTATACGCACAACTTCACAATTGTCTCTTTCCATTGTTCTCAAAGAACCCATCTCAACCTTGGTAATGGGTTTGTCTTACTTTCTGGGAGAAAAGTGGCAAACCTATTTGGCTTGTGAAATTGAAATGGCAGAGAGGTAGAAGAGCAGACGTGGAAATCGAGACTCGAATCTTCGTCGTTTCTCACTCTCTTAGTTGAAAAACCTTTTTCTTAACACTCATTTCATCTCTATTTGTTAAAATGAATCCTTGGAAAAAAATGTTATTACTTTAGAATCTTGATTTTTTATTTAAATTAATTTTTAACACTTTAAAAACATATTTAAATAGTTGAAACTTTAGAAATTTTTTATCTCTAAAAATTTTATTAAATCAAGAATATTTAGATTTTCCTGTGAAAAATAAAAAAAAAATATCTCTCGATTGCTTTAAATATATGTAAAAAATATTAAAAAATAATATTAAATCACTTTTACCATTAATTTTCGTTTTAATAAATTTTTTTATAAGGGTAGTATAATATAATTTTCTAAAAATAAGACTAAGAGGTTCATAATACATCACATAATCATCAAACGCATGTCGTGGAAGGCCAACTGAACGGGAAAACTCATTAGACTTCATTATATAGGAGGCACTCGTAGCGCAAGTTCATCGAAAGGGTTAAAGTTATGGGTATTATAAACGCAATTCTCAAGAGAAGTCAAGTGTATATAGCTCTGTAGCACCATTACCACGCGAGACCCACCTCTGACTTCTAATGTCATGATCAAGAATTTCCTTGAAGCACTCCATGTATTCCTGCTCTGTCAATAATTAATTATCCAACTAAAAATAATTAATTATTGCAAATCTGCGTTATCAGACGTAGGAGCAATGTATCCTATATATATTGAGTGTACATTATTGAAATAGTTCTCGAGGAAACCACTCGGGGAAACTGTTGGCTAACATGGTATTGCGACAGTGTTATGCATATAGTTGAGTTACATGGCTCTTGAATTAAATAGCTTTTTTAAAAGTTAGTTGAAGACACACGAGCTCTCTTTCCAAAGTTTCAATCGATCATCATCCACCGGCATATATGTATAGACTATAATATTTATTGAAAAACTTTGCCACTTTGCTACATCACTACTTGAACGTTGGGTTTTTCCATGACCATCAAATTCACCTAAAGGAAAAGATTTTTCTTTGCAAAAATAGAAAAAAATAAATAAAAATGTCAACAGAACTCAATCAAAATTTTGATGAGAAATCTCACAATTCATTGACTTCTGAGATGTCAGCATCAGACAATCGTAAATAGAAAGTTTATTGATGGAAAAATTTACTCAATAATTTTTTACTTCTCATCATGTTAAAAAAATTTTTTTTTCGATATAAATATAAATATTAGTAGGCGATAATTTAAAATAAAAAATAATTGTTAACAGGGAAATCAAGAAAAACATTTTTATAACTCGAAATTATTTCTAAAATTTGGATTAGTTGGATATCTTCAAACCATACAAAGCATGTTTTTGCCCATCTAGTAAAGTTATAATTTTTTTTTGTTTCAATAAAAATGTAAAAAAAAAAATGCAAAATTAATGAAATAAAAATATTGGTCTTATTTTATTCGAATTCTCGCTGGTTAAAAATACAAGAATTTAGTAGGCAATTTCTTCAATATTCGCAGCTACTCTCAATATTATATGCATTAAAATTTTTTCCATTTTAAAAGTATCTCTTCAACCTGAAAAAAAAAAAAAAAAATGAATTACAGGTATAAAAATGAAACTAAGTATAAATTACGAAACTTTGCCTCGAGAAAAGATGATGTTTCGTTTAGTTAATAATTTATTGATCTATATGTTTTAAAATAAAAAACAGAAAAAACTTAGTTTCTAGATTCCTTCAGTTATTTTATATTACTTAAAAACTTCGGCTTTACTCTTTTTCTCTCGATTCAATCAATTTCCATTAAAAGTCCGAAGAACTATGTGTTATAAAATAAAGAGAGTCTGCTACTTAAAATTAAATTAGAGCTTTAAAGAGCTATTCACTAAGTGGCATTCGATATTTAACCAACCACAACCGCATAACGATATAACGTTGTCATTTGCAACAACTGTATTTACTGTATATAAAGGCATTGTGGTTGATATTCCAATCAGTGACGTTAATTATTTAGCACTTTGCTATTCTATATAGCACCAGCTGACGCAACACTTTTCCAGTTTGCTCTGTCAATTGACTAGAATTTAATTATATTCAATATCCTCGCTTATTATCGATTCTCTGTATATTTAATTGCAAATTTAGCTAGACTGTGAAAAAAAATTTTTTCTAACAATAAAAAGACAGAATAGCTGTTTAAAAATATTTTTTAACCATTGTCTTTTGATTTCAGGAATGAAAATGGAGCAAAAAAGCGAGAGCAGAGCATTCAATCGTTGGGGACGACAACAACGACGACGAGGTAAGTTTATTTGTGCTGGTTGTCCAGCGATAATGTACAACCCGGAGACCAAGTTGGCGTGTTTTACATATTCTTACGGATAGTTCAAAGTCAGGGTCGTAATTTTGCCGGTGCAGAGAGAAGCGACAAAAGTCCCCGCGCGCGCCTTCTTCGTCGCGAGCAAAATGAGCGAACAATGGATGCAGACTGCAGTATATGGCAAGTGTGAGTAGATATATATGTGTGTGCATATACAATAAATAGAGATTCGAAATCGAGACGAGCAATCATATATGGTTATGAGATGGAATTATGTTAATATGAGTTTCCGAGGGCTCGTGAAACATGACAGCTCGTCTATAGATGCCTTACAAAGTGATGAGGGCCAGTTGCCAATATTGGAGGCACGTATCAAATTCAAGTATTAATTATCTCTCTGTTGATAATTCATTGGCGCTCAGAGAAGTGAATAATTTATTCAAATTAAACACGAAAAAAAAAAAAAAAAAATACTCATTTAAGAATAAAATTAAAAAATAATATTTATACTCCATTTTTTAAATTAGAACTTTTGTTTTTTGTTTTATTTAGAACTACCTAAAGGATTAAAAAAAAAATACATTTTTTTACCTACATCTTATAGTCATAGTTAACTCATAAATATTTTTATTTTCGCGTGTTTTTTTGAACGCTCTAAAAAATACCCTGGCTTAAAATATCACTGAAATACCTAACTCAACACTTTCTTGACTTTTTCTTCACCCTATATAAAAGATAAAAAACTTTATACACCTGTGCCTACACCCTCGTTAAAGTTCACCCCTAAAAATCGTCATTCTCGCATGTTTTTCGTGTTCTAAAAAATATATTCTGGCTTAAAAAATTATTGCAATATCTGATTTAATACTTAATTCATCTTTTTTTGACCCTATTCAAAGGATAGAGAGTCGAGGTATTTTTTAGAACATTAAAAACACGTCAAAATGACGATTTTCAGGGGTAAACATTGACTAGAGCGCAGGTGTAGGTGCATAAAGTTGTTTATCCTTTAAAAAGGGTTGAAAAAGGGTGGAGAAAAAATTAACTACGATACCTCAACCATATTCTAAGCCAGGGTATTTTTTAAAATGCCAAAAATGCGTGGAAATGACGAATTTAAGGGAAAAATTTTATTGGGGCGTAGGTACAGGGATATAAAGTTTTTAATCCTTTATATAAGGTATGAAAGAAAGTAACGATTAGATTGAGTAAATTATTTCAATAATATTTAAAAGCTGGGGGATTTTTTAAGTCGCAAAAACACGTGAAATGATGGTTTTTGGGGGTAAATTTGGGCTGGAGCGTGGTTACAGGTGCATTAGGTTGCTTATTCTCTAGAAAAGGTAAAAAAAAAAAGGTGGACAAAGCATTGAACAAAATATTTCAACGTAATTCTAACACTACAAATTTTTTTTTCAAATTTTTTAGATAAAAAAAAAACTGAAAATTCTCCTGTTTTACGTCACAACCCCGTCATTAATTATTTATAGAATATTCTAAAGCACATCATCAAATTCTATGTTTAATCCTGGAAAAATTATCTAAAAATGAAATCAAACAAAATATAAATTAATATAGTTTCATATTTCAATCACATTTTTTTCCTATGAAAAACAAGTGATCTAGTTAAAAAAGGTTTGTCAATGGAGCTCGATAAAATATTCAAACTTTCAATATATATTTTTGCGAGTTATTCAAGCCATTGAGCTGCAAGCAAACATTTTCATGTATAAACATTTTTTTTTCCGGAAAAAAAATAAATAATAATAATTCCTTGTAGTAGTATTCCATCAGGCATGAAAGCTTTTAAAAAAATCATAGAGGCTAGTGCATCAGAGAGTGCACACGATCCGAAATATTGAAAGCTTTTTTGAGAATCCATTTGAAAAGCACTACGCACAAATGTACAGAGTGTAAATTACACTCATGCAAGTCTCTACTCGGCAAAAGCATGTATAAAGAGACCGCGCGCGCATTAGAAGAGCTCCGCGTGCGCATATATAAAGGCGCGTCTACCGGCTTTGAATCGGCACGATAGGACACGTAAATGCAACAATGAAGCTACCTATCATCCAGCTGCACTCTCCTAGATCTCTTTCGCACACTTTTGACGGTAAACTTACTGTAGTATCGAAATTATTCAGTGCATAACTTGGTTTCAGTATAGCATATACGAAAAGTGAGTTATAAATATCGCAGGCGTATAAGAAATATGTGTGCCCAAAGCACCGGAAAGCTCAGCGTTCGCCTCATTTTTTCATCCAGAAAATCTGCCCTCTTTTATCACTCTCCTACACGATTTCATCATTTCCCACAAGTATGTACAAGAGGTTTCTAAGAATTTCTATAGCTTGTTCAACTCTTAAATAGTCACGTGGATAAAAGTCATTTTTTATCAATTAATTAAAAAGAAAAAATTCAAGTGACATTTTATGTCGGGTTTTTATTTGATTTGACAATTTAATTTTTAATTTTTAGACAATAATTATATTGCAGATACTTGGGTAAATAAATAAATTAACTCATCAAAAAATTTCATGTCAATATTATAATTGGGTCAATTATACTTTAAGCAAGCATCAACTGCAAAAAAAAAATTTATAGTAAAGAAATTAAAAATAATTATCTTGGTGAGAAATTAAATATTTATTCACCGTGAAACCCAAGTAAATATAAATTTATATTATTAAATTTTCAATTTTAAATAAAATAATTCGTTTTTTTTACAGTCACTAGAATTGTAAATAAATAATATTTATATTCATTTACAAAATCCAAGAGGATATTTTTTTATTATGTAAATTAAATTTAATTGTTAAAGCTAATAAATTATTGAGTATAATTCGTTTAATTGACATATTTCTCAAGTTTTCTCATTTAATATATTAAAGATAATAAAATTTTCATACAGATTATCCGTAAATTCATTAAAAAACAATTGAATAATTTATTTACTATTTTTAGATGAATAAATCCATAGAAATCTCGAATTTTTCATTAATTTTTTAGTTTAATATCAAGCAAACCAACTCAATAAATAGAAATATAATTTAATTCCTCTCGAACAAGAGGTTTTCTTTGATAAACTTTCACAATAGATCAAATATACCATCCATATTGTACACGTCAATCACGGATTAAACTATATATGAAGTGATATATACTGCAAACTTTATGAAATATTCGAGTTATCCTAATTAAACCTGATTGCAGAGGTGTTTGTTCAACTCGCGCGGTATTATATAACAGCTAAATGCAATAAACTTGAGAAACTTTACAATAGTAATCTCGAAAGTGCATATGGGTATACTTGAATTCTGTCTAAATCCGGATAGGATTATGATTTACCGACAATCTAATTAAATAAAAAATTAAAAACCAAATCAAAAGTATCATTTTACATAATATAATTTTTTTTTTTTCAAACAAATCTCATTATAAAAATCGAAATAATGTTGAAAATAAAAATTCAAATTTTCCGTAAATGTCTACTATACATTGACGATTGAAAAAGTGAGTGAAAACGTGGCTTTCATCTGCTCTGCATTCATCGATGAGAATATTTAGGCAGAGCAGCAGCTTTCACGTGAGGAAATTGCAAAGCGTAAGCTGCGGATTATGTTGAAAACCAGAATACGCGAGATGTCAATGTGAATCCAAGGCGTTGTCCACCCGCAGCAGCACCATCAGTGTGCATTGGGCTGACTCTTGTAAATGGAAATAGATGGAGATTGAATTTACGTTTGAGGGTGCGACGAGAAAATCGAAGAAAGGGTCAGTAATCCACGTATATGTAGACTCTATTGCGTTAGCCCTCTTTCCTCACTATTCCCACACATGTCCAAGCCTTCAATTTGGTCGTATTCACGATTAGAGAGCGCGCGCCGGATTGCGGAAAATTCTGTGGACATGACCCAAAGGACGTTGACTCAACATCGTCCCTTTCTTTGCTTGTTTCACTCGCTTCTACTCACAATTTTCCACCCTGCAAAAGAGCTACTCTCTCTACTGCATCTACTTTTGCTTTTTATTCCTCGTTTGCACTTTTCAATTTACCAGCCAAGCCAGAGTAGTAACCAAGTTATCCCAAGTGGACATGGTAAACAAGATATTTCGATGCGCATTTAGTTAGCGAAAAGCCAAAACACCCTCACTCGAACAGTTTGCCGAACACTAGAGATGAACTGATCTTCATATTTTTGCATGTTAATACTGTCCCAGCTAAATTTAGATGGGATATATTGTTCACAAAGTACTTATAATGTAGATGATGCTCACTTTCTCGTTATTTTCACGGGGGTTTTAATGATTTTAGTTATATTTCGCGTTTGAAATGATATGCAATTTATCGAAAGGGTGGAAAAACTTGCGTTGTAATACTGCCAGCACACGGTTGATTTAATATGCAGCAAGCGTCACATCATCTCCATAACTATAGTTCGCCTGGTGACGTCACGATCGAGCTATTAGCCTCTATCTCGAATCAGAATCCTTTAGCCTCAAAAGCTCTATTCTCTTTAGACTTAAAAATTATTGCTGTCTGTCTGTCTGAAGTGAAAAAAATACCTTTTGAATAAAATTTTTTCTATTTTATTTTTCAATTTTATCGTATTAAATCATTTGCTTAGCCACGCGATTTTTCCTAGAGTTAGTTTATAGTTCTAAAAATACCAAAAAAAATTCAAATTTATGGAAAATAATTAAAATCCTAAATAAAGAGTTGAATATTTTAGCTTGAATTACTAGAAGCCAAGTATTTTATAATTATAAATTTAGGAAATTAATCTTTGATAATTGTTAAACTTTATAATTGAATATAATTATCACATTTAATAATAACTCTAGACACGCAATTCTCATCAAGTTCGTTGAAAATGGAAACAATTGAAATTGAGGGGGATATAAGTGGATTTAGCAGAAGGAACTATTGGCAAAATCCTGACGTAAGGAAACCTTCAACATTCTATTCACGACAATAGCTATTGTCTTGATAATAGGTGCACGAGAAGCCTGTCATCTTGCAAATGCTAAAAGCCACGATGTTTAACTCGAAAATTCTTCAATAGCTTTTTTAAAGTTAGAAATAATTTTTTCACCTTTTTCTCAACCTATAGTAATTATTATATTTTAATTATCTATTAGAGCTTTATAACAAATCTGCTAGAGAAATTGATCTCAAAGTTCGAGGTTGTAACTTTCAGATAAAACGAGTTTTTAATTTTAAAATTTGTTTCAATATAAAAGTTTAATTAAATTCGTTTACTACATCATGCAGTTGATTGTTTGGTAAACTTTACCGACTCGTCAAAATCACCGAGGAGTAAGAAATCATAGATACTCTGATGTTGAGAGTTTAAAAAGTATACTTTCATCTGTAAAGGAATAATCATTTATGATGATTTTAGTTATAAAAATGTACTTTTTAAACTTTATATGAAAAAAAAACAAACTTTTTATGGTTTCTCATAGACCATAAACTAATTAAAAAAATTTCTAAAGTCTTAAAAATTTGATTTTTTTTTTCGATATTTTTATGTCAAAAATTTATAAATACATTTTTTTAAATAACAATATCATGAACGAATTGTTGAAAAATTACTTTCAAGATAAAAGAGGAAAATGTCTTACCTAAAAAAATTTTTTTTTGTTGACACTAAACTCTTGTTTAATATATCCAGTGAAATTTTCACACTTTAGGAAATATGAAGTACTTTTTTTTTTACGCGTTAAAAAATTTTATTAAACGCCTGATGCTTTTTAATATGGATGAGAGAGGACTTGAGAAAGTCGACGACTTGGAGTATTCGGCTACCTATAAAGTAGCCAGTGCAAGCGACAGGTAATTGTGAGAAAGTCAAACGGTAAAAGCTTGATTAAATTTCTTCTCATCGTTTTACACTATTACTCAACTGCGACGAGCTTATATATATATATCTCAGTTCGTTTTAAATGCAAGCTCAACATTACTTCTGTCTAATATCACCTGAAAAAAAAAAGAAAAGAAAAAAATTAATCATTTGACAATGACTATTTTAATATATTTTATTTGTCATAGAATTTTTTCCCCCCGCATCTCTTAATCTCTTATAGAATGCTATAATATCTTTAAATCAATATATTTTACAGTCTTATATCGCGGTTATTGGTGCTCACTCTATTTACAGTGGTCGGAAAAAAAAAAAAATTTTTTTTCTCTATCATACATTCACCAAGACGCATTTCAACATAATTTTGTTTTTTTTCAAGCATTGAACGAATCTGAGAATTGTACAAAATCCTCATACATATTTTCTATAATTCTTAACAAATTTATAATCTATCAAATATTTATTTCACATCAATACTTTCTCTGCTTTATATTATAATTATATAATGGAACCAACAAAATATCAATATAGTATTTTAATAAACTGAAAATTGCATCGTAAAAATACTTCTAACAATACATTTGTTGTTTTTTCCTTGATTGTAACAATTTTCCACTCGCTGTAATTGACTTAATTACATTCACGCGGTGTCAGCAACATATACATGAATAAATGGCATCGATAAAAATTGCATGAAACACTATCAATAATACCACAGAACGATCTCCCCATTTTTTCAAAAATAACTTGAGCGTTTTCAACAACAAATAGTGCAATTTACTGCAATATTTGATCGTTGCCATGTCCACATACAATTCCACAAATTTATCCAATAAATCGCCATTTTATTGTGCAATCAATAGATTTAGGCCTGTGGTAACATAAACTTGACACTATGATCGTTTAGATTGACCTGACGAGTTTCCCGGACTTGACGGCGAATAGAGTCCCAATTTAAGTCCAAGTTCTTTGGGTCTACGCGTGGTATTTCTCACTGGGAATGGGCTGAATTGAGTTTTGGGACTGGGCGTGACGAATCTTGCATTGGACACACGACACGGCGTGTCTAGAGGCCCTAATGTCATCGATGCCTTGCGATAAGCCAGTGAATCTCTGCTAGAAACTTCGGGATACTTGAGAACACCCAGATTCTCACTGAATTCAGAATGTGAAAGTGGCTCAACTGGTCCAGCGGCCTCTAAACTCGGCAAGAGTTTCGGCGTATAGGTACTACTACAGCTTACAAAGTCGTGACCAGAGAATTGATAGTTTGGTGACAACGAATGGGATTCTCGTCGACGTACAGGCATGTAAGATCCTACTTCGCACTTGGCGTCACTCAGTTGATAAGTCTTTCTCTCGTAGTCGCCAGAACTTGTGGACTTTGGGTACACGCAGGTGTCTGGCAGGCCGGAAGAGTACTTTCCAGCGTCGTAGGAATACTCTAAGGGGGAAACAACTGATGTAGTATCCATACTACGACCCTTGAGATTGATGGGCGACTCGTCTGCATAGTAAGAAGCCCCGCGATCCAGGTCAGGCAGGTCTGTTTGATAAGGTTCAAGGGAAAAATCATCCTCGTGATTGTCATACCTCACGCGAAATTCCAAAGTCTCCTTGGACAGCGACTGGTGCTTAGTATCGTCATAATTGCGACAGGATGCGACGGTATTGCGATCGCTGAATCGAGTGGTAAATGGACTGGTAGAATTTTTACGTGGAGAAATCCGTGAAAAAGGCTTGTATCCAGTGGTTCGTGGTGTTAGCGGTGAAGAATCAAATTTTTGCATCAAAGGATTAGGTGCTACTTCAGCAACTGGTGATGATTTAGTTGGATATTTGTTGGGAGAAATAAGTTGGCGTGTAACACTCTGATCTAATGGAAAAACACGTGCCGATGAAATTTTATCCAACTTCTCCAATTCGCGATAAATGTCGATGTCACTTCTTGGCGACAAGTTTGCAAGTTGGTACTTTGTTGAGCTTACACTGTAGTTTTCTCCTCGCACATTCTCTGTGTACTGTGAAAACTTTTCCGACTGAATAACAGAATCTTGAATAGAACTGAGGTCACTCTTTGTCTCTATTGAATCGTTGGAGGATTTGTAGGAAAATACATTTGTTGAAATACTTGAGATATCTAAACCCTCGATTTCACTTGGGTTCTGACTCGACGAGCACTTGTCACGTAGAACCTGGCTGATTGGTGATGCTTGCTCGTAATTGGCCAATAGCTTCGACAGCTCTTCGTTGATTTGCTTGTCGATTAGAGCCTCTCTTGTGTCCGAATAATCGCTAGCTATCATGTCGTTTACGTCGAGGTGACTGACCTCCTCATCGTCAATCAGAGAGAGCTTGCAGAGCTCGTCATTGATCTTGACATCAAACTCGGAGCCACTTGTAACAGTCATTTGATCGAAATCCTTGAAATTAATTCTCGCTAATTCCTCATTGATCTCGTGTTCGTTCAAACCCATTTTCTCTAATATTGGACTAAATATCTTTGAGATTTCTTCATTAATTGGACTTATTGTTATCTCTTTCGATATTTCTTCTAAATCTGGAAGACATTTTTTTGCCTGACATGTCAAAATTTTGTGCAGAATTGCCGAGTTTTCTTGAATTATTTTTAATGCTCGATCACTGCTACTTCGTCGTCCATTTTCACCCCTCTTACGTGGCTTTACTTTTGTCCAAACACCCAGCTTCGACTCTCTGTCATCGTCTGTCTCACCATTATCCTTCTTTTGTGTACAATGCTTCAATATACTATCGCTATTGTCATCAATCTGAATCTTTGGCTCGACCAAATATCCTTTTCGTCCTTCTGTAGACACACTGATGCTCGGGATGTCCAATCGATACTTGGAAAACTCACTGGCAGAGTCACTAAAAGTATCCTGTCGTCGAGCTTCAAGGTTTTTTAACTCTTCCCAATCATAGCCCGTTTTCTTTGTCATACAGAGATCCGCGGTGGACGTTGCAGCTGGCGAGGCAGCCTCCAGATGTCTTAGGTCAGCTAAAATGTCACTAGATCTCTTCTTAATGGCCTGAAAATCCTCCTGAGATGCTAGCTCACTCACATGTTTGTCCAAACTACTGGAACTTCGCTCAAAGATCTTTGATTCTCGTGTTTTTCCCGAGTAACTCTCGTTTTTTTCACCATCAATATTTGTCACAGTTAACAGTGTCGATCTAAAAGGAGAAATTGTGTCAGTCTCGAGATATATTTCATAATCATCATCTAAAATTGTTATTTTATCCATTTTTTTCACATCTAAATTATTTACAATTATTTCCGTGTCAGTTTTTAATTTTTTTGCCGACAGAGTTGCTGCCAGCTCAGCTTCAAATGGCCTTGCAGAATCGTAGTCATCGTTACTTTTAATTAACTTGATATCAGAATCTTTAGCCGTGGTTTCTTCGAATATATAAACAGCCGATTTGGTTGAATCCTTAGAATAGCAAAATTTCTCAGACGCAATTTCACTGTTCTCCCCATTTTTTAGCTTACTCATCGCACAATTTGGCGACGGAGACTTTTCATTTGCCGTCACTATTGGGTAAAATGGCGACGTTGTCGATCCAGCATCTTCCGACGACTCTGCCAAATCCTCCGCTCCTCGATAGCTAGTTACATACTTTATAGAATTGGCACTTATTGGTGATTGCAACTCGGAGCTCAACGATCTCTCGCAATATTTCACTTTGCCAGGACTATTGTAAGACTCACTCGAGCTGCTAACTCTCAATTTTGACGGGCTCAACTCGGATTTATTCCTCGGCGAGTCTGTACTAATGGGCGTCGACGAGGACGCATCGGACTGTTCATATGATGGCTTTGTTAGCTCAGCTTTCAATTCACCTTTTGACCGCGAGTGTCCGTCTGAGACTATTGACAGTAGAGTCAGCGTCTTGGAATCCGAACTGAGTGAGGAGCGACCTGATCTGTCGGTTTCAAACTTGCACGAGTCTGATCTCAGTGGAGTTGTAGCTTCACTTGTGACCTTTGAGTCTGGTCCCATTGTCTCGCCCGAGCTGAAAGACGCAATGCTCTCAGGTGTCTTTGGGCTTATTATCTTCTTATCGGGATGAATATATAAATTCGATGAATAATTTAACGTCAAACTCGTTGCTTTTGAGTCAAAAATCGACACTTTTACATCGGAACTGACTTCCACCCGCTCATCCAGCGCTGGCACAGTGCCTGGAGACCAGAGTTTTGATTCCCCGGGTTTTCCATCGACAATTGCCGGCGAAATTGCCACGTGACCAGTGCTCAAACTCGGATAAAACGTGCTTTCAGTGTCTAGGCTTGTTAACTCATTGTTTAAACCCAAAATTGAATTGTCAATAGTCGTAGATCTTAAAGAAATATAGGGCTTGGATGGCAACTCATGTTTGTCAATTTTTGGCATGTCCAGAGAAGAATACAAGTGTTCAAAATTATTTTTTCTTCTTAAAACATGCTCTGATAATTTTAAAATCTCATCCAAACGATCAACTTTATCAATTGGAAGCTTTGATTCTGCTTGATCATTGATAATTGGCGATGTAATTCCTATTTTTATCGAACTAAAATCCTCTTTCAATGATGCATCATCACCCACTTGGACCTCTGTACTCAATCTTGAACTTCCCTCATCCAAAAGATCGTTGAAACTCAATGAAAAATTATCGCCAGACTCTGGAATATTTTTTTCCTGACATTCTGAGGGCTGGATTGTCGTGAAATCATCGCAATAATCCACGTCGGAACTAACGACAATCGAGTTCATATCATCACCAGCAGATAGCCGGCGGATTTGGTCGGTGATTTTAGCGATTGAAGAAGACGTTTCCTCGGTAGTTACATTGTCACAGCAATTTTTTGAAGTTGGCGAGAGTTTTTGCGTACATTCACTGAATAACGAGCGACCTGGCAGACTCTCTGAGATTGGAGAGCTACCAAAACGCGGACTTTTCTCGTCATCCGTCGCCATAATGTAGTCAGAAGTGGACGTTGGCTCCTCACTGTCGCTGAAGCGATCAGGCTCATCGCAAAGCTCGGTCGACGTACTGTCGCTGTCACTATCAGTACTTCCGCGTCGGGTTGATTTTAAATTGCTCGACATTTCCTCCAACGATTCCAGCAATTCGCATTCACCCTCATCTGTAACTGAAATAACAACAGATCAATAATCGCACCACGTATATAATTTACTTCTCAATGATGCACGTAAACTTGTCTTGTTATAACCACGACCATTGACTTATTAATTGTTGGGTACAGCGAGTAGGTCAATCTACATGAATGAAATGGACACTCACATCGTAATCTTTCAATAAATACTATTCAATGTACACTGACAAGCACCCTCACGACATTAAAATCGGTTATTGACCCTTGTCTGCCATGTTTAGGGGTTGCAAATCGATTAAATCCACGGATGGAACGCTAGAAATTTACGTTATCTTGTGCAAAAGCTTGATCAATAGATTTACCGACCCAGGATAAAATTTCCTTGACTGATATAAATAAAAATTGAAGATAAGAATGATAATTATATACAGTAAAAAAATTGTAAATAATTTTTTTTTCTTTTAGTGTTTTAGTTTATAAGATTTCTTGTGTCTTTTCGGAATGATTTGATTAAAAAAGTAGGATTTTTTCATCAGTTTAAGAGTGAAAAATATGATAGGACTCACTAGCAGATTCATTTTTTGTTGATTTGAGCTTTTTTGTGTCCTTCCAATGGAGGGTAACACCCTTGTCCCGTCGATTTTGAGCCCTGGGACTATGCAATGACGTTACTCGAGATTTTGGTGGGATAGAACCTGGCGGAGGACCCAGCTGGCGGGTTTTAGTGCTAACGAGAGCACTCTTTCCAACTAGCAGATGATTCATAGCTTGAGATGTGGAGGACGGTAGCATAGTTTGTCTGGCAGCTAGAAAATTTATTTCAATTACTCATATATTTCAAGGAAATCTATGATATAAGTATTTTTAAAGAATAAAAGAAATTATGAAGAAGTAAGAAAAAGTGATATTACGTTTTTCACACTTTTTTTTTTTTACCCGAAAGGATTATATGTGTTTGACGTTGACGCTCTCGCAGTTTAGCATACTGTTGCTTCAGTGTATTAATGTCCAAGGCTAATTTATCACGATCTGCAGCAGAGTTTAAGGTCTGTAGAGTCCCTGAGGCAGCTAGAATACAAAATTAACCATCAAAAAATCGTAAAAAAAAATTTTTTCACACAATTCAATGCATAATACACAATTGGGTAACTCAAAAAAACCGATTATTTTTTGTTTTTCGAGTCTTGTATCAAAAAAACATGATGTATCATATTCTAAAAACCTTCTAAAAAATTATTTTGATATCAAAAAGATAAAAAAAACTGTTTATAATCACATTTTGACCATTTTTGTAGAGTTAGAAATTCATGAGCGACCTTTAAAAATGCTTCTATCTGATTTTTTTGTTCAACTCTATACTTAGAAAAATTTTTTTCACTACTTTTAACCGTGACACAAGAGAAAATATCACTGATCTAACAAATTTAGTGTAAAAAAATTCTGTAACATTGCTTTAGCGAAGCTTATAAATAATTTACCGGTTGAATCTGTTAGAAAAAATGGCAAACCTTTTTTAAAACGATGAGGAACATCTAGCATAGCAGCAGCAGCAACAGCTAATCGTTCTTCATCCGTATCAGTATCATCATCACTCAAACGCCTTGTCCACGGGGTTATATTATACCGATGTTTCTCTCGTAAATCCGTCACTCCATGCAAAGGCCCCATACTCACGATTTTCTGCAAATATGAAAAAAAAATTAGAAATTACTATCTATAAGATTAGCGAATTAAAATTAATTCTAGATGTGAATTTAATGTTTCTTTCACCTTAATAAGATGATTCGTGTCACTAAATTCGAGCATTTCTCGTGTTAAAACACCCATAATGCTATAGAATTCATCTGCCGACGTGACTGTCATAATTCGGCTGAAATAGATTGTGTTTATCACATAAAAATAAATGTTATTATTTCACCAACTAATTGGTCGACTTACTCGGAGATTCCTTCCCAAATGGCAAGAGCCGTTCTAAGTAATACTTCATCACCCTCTAGAAAAATAAGATCCCACACTCGTAGCACGGCATCTTGGGGTAAACAGTGGCAAAAGAGTGTGAGAAACCACTGCATGGTGAAAACATTAGTGAGAGGAGGTTCATAGCTACTTCCTGTATAATTTTGAATTATTATTAGACGCATAAAATTCCGATAAATAATTTTTTTTCGAGTAAAATCTCACCTGTAGCTTTGTCTTTATTGTCGCACTGCAGTGCCTCGAGGTGTTTTGACAGCTTGGGCAACCTCAAGCGAAGCAAATCACGAAAAACTGCCATGTCAACGGACAGCCCACGCAAATTGTCTGCAAAGTAACCCTCCGGCAAAACGCCCTCGATCAAGTAGATCATCACCTTGACCGCCGAGGCTTCCGCGCGGTCTGTCACTTGAAGAATCAGCGCCGCCAGGACATTCAATCCCTGACAGTATCCGACGGATTTGTTCCAACGGGCAAATCCCAGTAATACTCGGCGAAGCACTGCCTGATTGTCCCGCCCGGCGGCCCCACAAAACAGGCTGCAGCCAGTCCGATGCAAATCCTAGATGGGATTCCAATGTAATTAGGTCAGTAAGAACACTGCTAGTGTATTGAGGACATGTTCAATCACACTTGCAATACAATTCTACTTCTGTTTCATTGCCACTCGTATAATTATAACCATTTCCCATAGGTAAAAACAAGATTTTAATAGTTTAAACCACGAAATATTGCATATAACTTGGTTTTTAATTTTTTTCCACCACTAGAATAAATTTATAACTACTTGGACAGTTGTTTTCTAAGTATGTTACAGATTTTTTAATAGTTTTTTAGATGATTAAATGAATGAAAAAACGTTTTTATTGAAGATTTTGATTTGTAAGTTGTTTAAAAAGGTTTGGAGATTTTTTTTTCTGTGTGAATAAGAATTCTGCCGTATCTGCGATTGTTAGACTTGCTGTTAGAAAGGTAAAAATATTTAACATAAACTGATAATGGGTTATAGAAAATTGTTTGTTTTTTTTTTTTTTGCGTCGTCCTTCTCTTTATCAAATTATGTGCATTTATTAGCATAAACGTGGTCGTAAAAATATAACAAAGCGCGCCAGAAATATTCTCACACTTTTTATCTGCATGCGACACCACTTCCGTCCTTTAGTGAATAGTTGATATTATGTCTATATAACTAAAAGCGCGTGCGCCCATTTTGCCAGACGCCCGGCGCTCTGTATGTAAATCCTTTGATAAATTAAACGAGGGCAAAGCCAACTACACATAACACATGATGATGATGATGATGATGTTGATGTTGCTACGCGATTTTCTCTAACGCGGAATATTGAGCAAAAAATTAATCGTCTCTGGGATGATGCTGCAGGAAGTACACAGGCGTGAAATTCAATTGCATACGCCAAACTGCATCACGACCGGGAAATACGATAAAAATATGTTGACAAGTATCGTCTCATCAGCGCCGGAAATAAATTGAATTTTTTTCCCGAAGAAAACGATTAGTTTTCTCATAAAAATTTTCTTTATCCCATTTTAAACTGTCTTAAAAATATGAAAAATGAAAATTTCTCAATGAAAACTTCTATGACAGTAATAATATGATAATTTAATGTTTTAGTATTTTTAAGATGAATTTTAAAAAATTTAGTTGAGTAATAAAAAAAAAATATATTTTAGTGAAATTTTTCACAGTGGTACCCCTTAAGGAATTTCGGATTTTCCGAGATTTTTTCAGTTTTTTGCTGATAACTCAAAAACTACGTAAGATATCGAAAAATGTTATTGATGTTAAATGATTTGGAGTCAAATTTCCTACAAAAAATATCATTAAGATTTTTTTGTATCTCTCTTAATTTCTGAGATATTACTAATTTTTGGAAATTTTTATTTTTCAAAATATCTCGAAAATAAAGCAAAATATTGAAAAAATCAATTCTACCTTTTTTATAGAAAACTAAATTCCCTATCATTTAACTCTCATAACATTTCTTGTTATTTCGCTTAGTTACCGAGATATCGGCGAAAACCAAAACCTTGACCGAAAAAAAAAAATTCAAAACCTTGACCGAAAAAAAAAAATTTTTTTTTTCTCAATTAAATCTGACAAAACTTTTTGAAATGAAACAAAATAATAAATATTAAGAATATCGTGATAATTTAAATGTAGTCTAAATAATTTTGGTATTCGATATGGCACTGGAAGCGTGATTGTGATTATAGTAATGCGATTATTGGGATGAAGGGCTTCCTTCAGGACTTGTCTCATCTCCCTTTCCTATATACTCCATCGCAGAGCCGATTTCCCGCCGAGCGATAATCAATAGTCTATAGCAGGCATCTGCCTGCGAAAAAGTTAAATATCGACGCGATAAATAGTCGAGCGCTGCAGCATTATCGAGAAGCGACGGATCTTTGGCTGTAGTTTCATGGAGGATCCTCGACAAAACCATGAGACTCACCTTAACGATCTGTATACCGAGCTCTTCGTCGTCTGGGTTGGTCCACTCGTTGAAGCACAGCTTCTCTGCTTGCTTCCAATCCACTCCACGTTGCTCCAAGTGGCGTTCTGCCAACGTCAGCCACAACTGTGCAAGTGCAACATCGATATCGGTTAGATAGGCACGACCAAAAAGCTTCATGTAATTTATTCCCATGATATCAGTTGATTAAACTCTCCCAAAATACCCATTTCACAGTAAAAACATTTATTACTATCAAAAAAAAAAAAAAACAAAAATTCCCTCATTTATTGGAACCAGAAGTTGTTTAAAATTTTTTTTTTCGCCTATAAAAAAACACAATTTTTTTTGCCAACTATTGTAAAATAAATGCCCGACTATAACGACGTCCTTCCAGGATAAAATGTTGGATATTTTTTTCTGAATAGCATTCAAAATTATAGATCCATGAAGAAGAAATGATTTTTCTTGAGGTAAAAAATTTTATACCCACTCTTTTTCGAAATTCTTGCGGTATCCCTCCGGATAATCTTGCAACCATTTTCATTGCATCCAACCATTGTGTAAATCCACTTTCACCCGGCTGAGGTGTCAAGCTGAATCGCATCCTCGTATCTTCACCTAAATAATAAAATAGATATAAAAAAGTCCCAAATCTGCGTTATTCAACGCGAAATTTCATATAGCTTCATTTGGGGTATTTTGGTTTTATAAAAAATTCACGTTTTAAAAACTTATAATACAAATAAAATTTTTATATTTTTATTTCAACTTGAAATTGAATACTGACGTCATTGCAGCGGATCAATCTCCATGTCAAATGGCTATTCACGAGACTAAAATAACTCATGTGTAGCAACATATGTTGCAGCAATAACAGTTGATAATGAAAGTCGTCAGTGAGAAGGTGGGAATAATTGAAAAATCATAGCAAATAAACTTGCAGAAAAATTTACATTCATAATTATAATTTATTCTCAACTGTACTTGCAAATACTAAAGGCTGTCAAAAGGCTAAAAGCACTATACGACAAACACGTCTGGACGAAAGGTCAATTTAGTAATTTCTTCAAAACGGTTTGTTTCAACCTTGCTAAGATGAGTGGTTGACATTAAAAACAATAGGGGCTCTTTCTCTACGTTTTCTCCCCATTTATTTAGACCCTTCCCTTTTTCCCCCCCCCCCCCCCCCCCCCCCCCC